>JARFJB010001119.1:910000-1127500 GCA_036346205.1 Vesta saturnalis | reverse complement strand
ACTTTGTTGAGAAAATTCCAAAAGTCATCGCAAAGGCATGGTTGCAAATTTTAAGGTACCATAAGCACTTTAAAAATAGCGCAACGGGGAAAAGCAATGGGGGACTTATCGTAATGGTGTCAGATATATTTCGAGTACCTAAATCACTTTTTCGTACGCACATTAAGTATATCCTCGTAAGGAGTGTTTACCGCTAAATCCTAATTTATGAATCTAGCTATCCAATTCGTTTATACTTTATACTGTCTTCTCATATAAAACAGTGAATTAAATAAGGATGGTGAACATTCGTAGTGCATTTGATGAACTCGACATACGGTATTGAATAAGCACATGTAATAGAAAGGGTAAACCTATAAACGCGAAATCAATTTGTTTGAATGATATAGTAGGTACCTACTACATAACCTCCATTTGTATGTTTATCCTTTTTTCCTCATTTCCTACATTTATTTCTTTTAATCATCATTTATTACACACTTTAAAGAAAACGGGGGTGCCGTGATATCGGTATCTGCTGTCCAAGAAGTAAGAATGACATTAAGTGTTTATATCTTAATTCATTCCAATCACGAAATTTCAGCGTGTGGCAAGCGCCTTGGGTATATCTGAGAAAACGGTAAGAAATATCAAGTCTCGAGCTGCATCTAACCCTGTTTTAACAAGTCCGGGTAAAAAATGACCACGCAAGAAAACAAAATCTGACGATCTACCTGAAAATCCAAAATGGGCATAAGCAATACGTTATACAATATGCATGCACAAAGTGAGTAATATTACATCACAATCTTTTACACATACTAATTTATTTACAGTTGCAGGTTTAAATGAAGAAATTCGTAACAGTCACATATTAATAAGTGACAGAAGTCTCCATTGTGCAATACAGTCTACAACCATAGAGCTTTATTAGAAAAAAGTTACATTGCAGAAATGCGAATTAAATTTCTTAAACTAAAATAAAGCAATGGTATAAACGGGAAGAAATGTTGGACATCACAGTTGACAAACTGATTATTAACATCGGAAGTGTGATAGTTCATAATTAATACAATTTCTATTAGTAATGTATTTCATTTATGTAAGTACAATATATTTTGTAGTAAAATGCTTCTCAAGATGTTAATTCACACATTTGCCATAGAATTTATGTTCCACATTAAATCTTCGTACGTTCCATTTTATTTAGGCACGTAACTCAACATACATTTTGTGTAATAATGTCACCATCTTATTGTAGGCCATCATTGCTACGGAATTGGTAACAACAATAAGAAATAATGATTATGAAACGTAGTAGGCTTGTGAGGTGTAAATAGTACAACTCCACAGTTGTTCCATGCAAATTGTTTAAGCCGTAAATTGAATCTCTAATTATCAATTGTATGATTGTTTATCAGCAACTCGCAAAACAGCCATTCTCCTTTTTCTATAATTCCGCTGTAATTATGAAGTGTTTACATCTTGTTCAAAATTGCATTGTTTGTAATAGGGCAGAAATGGGTTATAACCTACATAACCTGCAGGCTGCACTAACGTACCAAACACCTGTTAGATTTCAAGGATATTGTTTTTCAACCGTTATCATTGCGATAATCAACGTTCTCTAATTTATACAAAATAAACCATAATAAATAACTAATTGTATTTTGGAATTCTGCAGCTTTAAATGATGCCATCTCGGGGTATATTTTCTAATCAGAATTTGTTATAACAAAAGTAATTTTTACTCATGTTTTCATATTACACCATATGATTGTATGTGATGACATAGCGGTAAACACTCATGGCTAACATAATATGTATGAAAATGTAAACTTTCTCAAACTGTTATATTAATAGCAGGCTTATGTTTATGTTTTAATTTTTCAACTTTGACAAAATTGTTTTAACAATTTTAATACATATTACTACTGACGAAGATAACTGTAAGTATTATCGAAACGTTTAGATTGTATTATTTAAAATACATCATTAAAAACCCAAAAAAGATAAGTATTATATTAAGCATATGTATTTCATTTTAGGTGTCACAGCAAACTATCCGTGAAATCATAACAAGACCTATGTTAAACGCGCAGTTTTGGGATTTCGGCTTTCGGAAAAATCTACAACGATTTGGCAATTTAATTCGAAAAATGAATATTTTACTTTGGACAAATTGTATCATCACATTTAAACAGATTTCGATGTTGATGTCAGTCGAACGACATTATTTAGAATTTTGAACTCAATGGGTTACAAGCACAAACGTGTCAATGGACAGAATATTTTATGTGAAATGAAACACGTCGTTGTAGCCAAAATTAAGTTTTTGAGAAAATTTCTGCAGTTACAAAGTTCAGGCCAAGATGTCAGATTTGTGTATCTAAACGAAGCGGGCACTTACCAAAATGGTAATGGTATCCATCGTTGAGTGCACGATGCAAAAGTAATCCATCCAAAATTAAAAGTGAAGGTATACCATTTATATGCAGGATATAATTTAGAATTTTTGGAAAACTGAGACTAGTTACTCAAGGAACGAAGATCGGAATTATCACAAAACTATGAATGGGGACAGGTTTTAAAATTGGGTGGTTAAACAGCTGAATTCTGCGCTGTCCAAACTACCCGGAAATTGTGTAGTGGTTATGAATAACTCACCGTATCATTCGGTGCAGTTAGGCAAGCCACCGTCGTTTTCTAGGAAGCAAGATCAACTGCACGAATGCTTGGTTACGCACCGGGTCAAAATTCACGGCAAAATTACAAAAAACCAACTGTGGAACAAAATTTAACCTTTAGATTAAGCATTGGTATTAAGTGTTACGTTTACCTCTTTACCTTTGTCAACATAACCCTTCACAAATGGCATGGTGTTTTTGTAAAAATTATTAGATGAAAAAAGCGCTGTAGATCTCCTGGATAGGTTAAATTAAATGGATGCATATTGATGTTCTGATTACCTATTGACTTTGCGACCGAAGAACCAAGTTTGCATATAAACATACCTCTACATCATGTTTAATAACCAAGAAAAGAAAGAGAAAGGTAAATTTTATAACGAAAGCAAATGTTCACATTGGATTACTTATGAAATTGCGCTCTGGATTTCGTGCATATTTGTCCCGTTTTTTTTTTATTTTGGAAGAGTGAAAAAAGAATCAGAAATTCTTAATAGTAATTACGTAGATTTGGTTAACAAAACATCTCATTGTTTAGACAAGACACGATTTTGTCAATTATGACCAATGTAAAGAATGTACAATTTCCGTTTCATATAGGTAATAGACATTCAAGGTCTGAAGACTAAAATTTACTTTTTATACAATTTTCAAAATTTTCCCTAGATTTCTATGACCTACTCTAACGCAAAATAAGATTGAACAAAGTATATGTAACGGTTTATTTATTATTAGTATTGATATAAAAATAAAACATGCAGTCAACTTGGTCTAGTTTAAAACGCATCTTAATACAGTATTGCCCGAAATAAACAGTACTGAAACTAAGTCGGCGGTGTCTCTATGCGCGCGCTGGCATACCCAAGTTAGCTAGTGTACACCTGTCAAGTAAACCTTATTACAATTAATTAGTAGGGCCTAATTTTTAAGAATGGTATTAAGTACAGAGGAGAAAGTGTTTCTGGTAGAGGATTTATTTTCGCTCATACGGAATCGGCCGACGTAATGAATCAAGCCTTCGATACGTATGTGATCAATTCACACAACGGTTTAATAAACGTTCTCCAAGTAATACTGTAATTTTAAAGGTTATTGAAAAGTTCAGAAATACGATTGATGTATTGTGCCAACGAAAAGGAAACTCGGGGCGTCCCAGAACAATTAACAATAACAATAACCATGAACGTGTTTTTGAGCAGATCTTAGAAAATCCGAAAGTCAGCCAGACAAGGACAGCGTTGCAACTTGGTTTAAAGAGAACGTCCTTGCAAAGAATCCTGAAGGAGCTGGGTGCATTTTCGTATGTCACATCAACAATTACATCCTCGGGATTATCGCAGTAGAGAGGAATATTGCGCCAAAATTCTCGCGTTACAGTATGAAAATCCTGAATTTTTGAAAAATGTATGGTTTTCAGACGAAGCACATTTTCATTTGTCGGGGCATGTGAATCGGCGCACAAATCGATTTCTAGGCTTTGCCAGACCCGATGTGGTTCAAGAAGTTCCTTTACATAGTACAAAAGTGAGTGTCTGGTGTGCAGTTTCGGGACACGGAATCATTGGTCCATACTTCATCGAAGAGAATAGTAGGCAAGTCACACTAAATCAACAGAGGTACACACAAATTTTAACACGCTTTATCCCCGATCTACGTCAATTCTGTCGTGCACGTAATGTGGCATTTCGAGACCAATTTTTTCAGCAGGACGGGGCAACTTGCCATACTGCTGCCGCAGTTCGTCAATTTCTTCAGGGACAGTAGTAGTGAGACACTTGCCCCTCCCCTCATTTTAATTCACCCCCCACACCCTATTTATACTCCCACGTGGGGGACCGGATTCTCCACCCTTATTTTTACTCGCTTACGTATAGGACGTGTATTTCCACCCCTATTTTTACACACTCGCGTGTGAGACCGTATTTTCCACCCTTAATTTTACATATACCTACGTGTGAGACCGTATTTTCAACCCTTTCTTCTCGAATGCCTTTTTCATCCCCTTTTTAACCCTAATTAAGTAGCTTTTTATTAGCTTACGTGGGGGACCGTATTTATTACCCTTATTTTTAATGGTTTCTTTTCGGGGACCTTTTTGACAGCTAAGCCTTTTTTGTCGTTGCTAGCTGTATTTGGGGTCAGGGCTGGTCTTGGCTAGGCTTAGGGTTGTACTTAGGGGTGGAGGCTGAAACTGGGGGTGGAGCTAGGGATAAGTCTTAGTGTTTGGTGCTGGGGCTGGAGCTAGGGTTGGAGCTTAGGGCTGGGGGCTGGAGCCAGGGTTGGGGCTTAGGGCTGGGGTTGAACCAGATCTTGGTTTAAAAGTTGTATTTAAAAGGCTTAGAGATATTTTTATCTTATAGATCATTTTTCTTGTTTTTCTCAGTTCAGGCATTTATAAATAGATCTTTTCAACGACTTAATTTGACTTTGACCCTGGAAAGATACTATAAAAATGTACATGTGAGTGTATTCATTATACTAAGAAAAGGTTAAGGATATTTCTATTAATACACAGCGTTTATATACGAAATTACAACAGCTACTTTTCTACCTTGAGAAAATTGTTTACCCTTGAGAAACAAGTTGGTCTTGAAGCTAGTTAGTCATTAGTTTGAAGACTACCTTGAAATTAGCCTTGAGAAATTGTTAGCCTTGAAGTTACCTGTAAGTCCTGTTTTGAAGTTAACCTTGAAGTTACCCTTGCGCATGACCTCGGACTATAAAAATGTACATGTGAGCTGACGTGTATTGGATTATGCTAAGAAAAAGGTTAAGGATATTTTATATTAATACATTAATACGAAATTACAACAGCTACTTATTCTACGTTGAGAAACACCTTTGAGAAACAAGTCGGTCTTGAAATTAGTTAGTCATTGGTTTATGAAGACAGCCTTGAAGTTACCTGTAAGTCCTGTTTTGAAGTTAACCTTGAAGTTACCCTTGCGCATGACCTCGGACTATAAAAATGTGCATTTGAGTTTGGTTTATGCTAAGAAAAAGGTTAAGGATATTTTATATTAATACATTAATACGAAATTACAACAGCGTACTTATTCTACCTTGAGAAACACCTATGAGAAACAAGTTGGCCTTGAAGTTAGTTAGTCATTGGTTTTTGAAGACTACCTTGAAGTTAGCCTTGAGAAAATTGTTAGCCTTGAAGTTAGTTATAAGTTTGAAGACTACCTTGAAGTTAGCCTCGGGATATGGGTGAATAGTATAAAAGCGTGCGCTTGGTTTAATTAATTTAGTTCTTGTTTTGAAGAGCATAGCTATGGAATCTTTCTCAGTTAATCAAATTCTTGAGTTGTTCAGCGCTGGTGCGTTAACCCACGAGGGGCTAAGAAATGCGTACAATATCGTTACATATAAGATGTTGTGCGAAAATGACACTATCGAATCGATAAATGTTTATAATGATTTTGTGGCGGCTGCACAACGGGTTCGTGGAATGTAAGTATATATTTGTTTTTTATTTTTAAGATTTTAATTTTTTTTTTTATAGCCCTGCTCAAGTAAATCTAGTGGAGGTGTTTGATGAGATGATGGAAACTACAGATGCGGAGGATCTGATAACGGTATGTCTTTTCTCATTTTCTATTGTATTACTGAATGAGTACATTACAGCAGAACCAATCGGGCTCGGGCTCACAGCAACAGGCCGGCCCTTCCTCAGGGTTCAACCATATTAATATAATTGGGGTGTCAAACACTAAATTTATTAAAAAATTCAATGCAACCTGTAAAACGCTACGGTTTAGCTTCAATGACGAGACGTGCAAGGATAATCCCCTAACGTGGCTACAGGTAAAATATACCGTTTTACTAAAAATTTATCTAATACACATTTTTTCAGAGTGCCTTTGAGGAACTGCACACATATATTGTGAAGGGTGCGGCTCCTTCAGACAGGGTTGGTATCACGCTAAGAAATCCAAATTTCCCAGATAAACCAATCGGCTTGTCATTTAGAAGAGTGGACCAGTTGTCGGTGAAAGTGATAATGTCGCTGCTGGAAAAGGTAATACAGAGCAATGCTAGTTTTTTCTCAAGTGACTTATTAGTATTAAACGTGGATAGAGTGTCGCTACCTGTAGGCTATGGGCGCAAAAACCTGACAGGGTTAAAATTTGCAGATTTCTGTAAAGCGAAAACCAAGGGGTTTATTGTTGTACCATCTACAATTAACGAAAATAATTGTTTAGCTCGCGCGCTAGTTATAGCTATCGCGTTCAGAAATAACGATTCGATGCGAGGTAGTATGGAAATGGGGCGTCCTTTACTTCAAGAACGAGCTATACAGCTCTGCCAAGACAGCGGTGTAGATCTTAGCCAGGGTGGTAGTTACGAGCACATCCAATCATTTCAAAATCATTTAGATTCATATACCATTGTAGTTTATAATTCGCGTATAGGTGATTCAGTTTATTTTGAGGGTCCTAGGGAGCCAGGTAGGGTAGTTTTAAATTTAATATTAGAAGACGAGCATTATAATGTTATTATCAGTCTCACGTCAGCATTTACTTGCGGATATTACTGCGAGCAATGTAGAAAACGTAGTAATAACAAACAAAGGCATGCGAAATGTATGTACCAGTGTCCCGCATGTCATCAAAAACCACCTTGCTCCATTCAAACCCCGAAAATTGTTTGTAATGATTGCAGATTTTTTTACGGACAGGATTGTCTTAAAAATCATAAGGACGTTAAAGTATGCGAAAAATTGCGCAGGTGTTTAAAATGTCTTAAAACCAGTGAAGTAAAGGGTAAACATAGATGCGGATACAGCTACTGCTCCACGTGCCTGAGCCAAAAACCTATCGGTCATCTTTGCTACATGGCCGTTAACAAAGCTCGACGTGACAGTACTAATGGTAAACCATCTATGTTTATCTTTTACGATTTGGAATGTATGCAAGAGAAAGTGTGTGAGGGAACGAATGATAGATTTCTGCATGAGCCCAATCTATGCGTGGCCGCGAATGTTTGCTTTGTCTGTATCAAACATGCTGACAATTTAGATGAGCAGTGCTCAGTATGTAGTAAAAGAGTGCACATTTTCAGGGAAAACCCTGTTGAATCCTTTTTGTCATATGTTGCCGAGAGAGCAAGAAAATTTAAAGTTACATGCATCGCACATAACATGAAGGGGTACGATGGGTGTTTTGTGCTCAGGTGCATGCTAGCTAAAAATAATCAGTGGAGACCTAAAGTCATCTCCAACGGTTTAAAACTAATCTCTATTCAATGTGATGATATTAGATTCATTGACTCCCTGAACTTCATCCCGTCACCGCTCTCGGCATTTCCAAAAACCTTCAATTTCCCCGAGTCCAAGGGTTATTTCCCATATCTTTTCAACTCATCCGAGAACCAGAATTACGAGGGTCCTTTGCCAGCACTGGAATATTATTGTGCAGATCAGATGTCGGCGGGTGATCGACAAAAACTCTTAGACTGGCACACGACCCAGAGTAATTATGTTTTTAAGATGAGTGAGGAGATTGAGAGATATTGCCTGATGGATGTTAAGATCCTCGTTAAAGGTTGCATTAGCTTCTGGTCCACCTTCACCACCCAGAATAAAGTCGATCCGTTCGAGGAGGCGACCACTATTGCTAGCGCTTGCAACAAGGTGTTTGGCAGACGTTTCCTCAGAGAAGATACTATAGGACTTATACCGAAAGGCGGTTATAGACGTGCCGACAATCAATCCAAAATCGCGATCCAATGGTTATGTTGGGTGGAGCATTCTCAGCAGGTGAGTATACAACACGCTGGGAAAGCTCGGGAGTTTAAAACACCTGAAGGTGTTAAGGTCGATGGGTATTGTGCTGGGTCAAATACCGTTTTTGAATTTCTTGGTTGTTATTGGCACGGTTGCGAGGAGTGTTTCCCCAATCAGGCCAACATGGATCCTAAACTTGGTGTAAGCACTTCCATGCTTGCACGGAATGAGAACACGGTGGCGCGCTCTCAATTTATACGCGAGCGCGGTTATAATCTTGTGGAGATGCGCGAATGCGATTTTAAAAAACAAATACTTGCTAACGACGAATTAAAAGCGTTTATTCTGAGTCTAGGTAATCAAGATGATGAACCCTTAAACCCACGTGACGCGTTTTACGGAGGCCGCACTAACGCTAGCAAGCTTTATCATCAATGTGACGGTATTACTGAGAAAATAATGTATTACGATGTGTGCTCATTATACCCATATGTAAATAAATACTGTAAATATCCCATAGGTCATCCGAAAATTCATATAGGGTTAGATTGTAAGAACATTTCATTAGACACGGTGGAGGGTTTAGTTAAATGCAGAGTACTACCACCCTCTATCTCTACCATCCTGTTCTACCGTTAAAAATGCACGGCAAGCTGATGTTTGTGTTGTGTAGGACGTGCGGTGTTGAATTAAATCAAGGGGAATGTAGACATAGTGAAGCTGAGCGCAGTTTCGTTGGAACATTTGTAGCTGACGAACTGCGTAAGGCTATCTCTAAAAACTATAAAGTTTTAAATGTTTTCGAGATTTGGGAATACGAGGTAACCACGTATGACAGAGCAACGAAACAGGGCGGGCTATTTAGCGGTTACATAGATAATTTCTTAAAACTCAAGCAGGAATGTTCAGGGTGGCCTAACCACTGCGCGTCAGAAATCGAGAAATTGAGTTACGTAACTGAGTATTATGAGAAGGAGGGGATTCAATTAGACATGGATAATATTAAGAAAAACCCCGGTTTAAGGTACTTGGCCAAACTTATGCTGAATTCTTTTTGGGGTAAGTTTGGTCAGCGCGAGAATTTAACGCAGTGTAGTATTGTATCTGAACCAAAGGACTTTTTCAAATTACTCACAGATCCATTGGTTCAGGTACAATCTATAATACCTATTAACGATAATGTTGTAATGGTAAATTGGGATAGACCAGAGGGGGAGGGTGAGCCACAAAAAACAATTAATGTGTCCATAGCCGCATACACGACAGCTCATGCACGTTTAGAGCTATATAGTTACTTAGAGAAACTAGACCGACGTGTTCTGTATTACGACACAGACAGTGTGATATTTATCGCAAAGCCCGGCGACTGGAATCCTGCTTGCGGTGATTTCCTTGGCCAGATGACCGACGAGCTGGAGGCGTACGGCGTGGGGAGTTATATAGCCGAATTTGTTAGTGCAGGACCAAAAAACTATAGTTATAATGTATTTTCAACCAGTGATAAAACAGTTAAGTCAGTGTGTAAAGTGAAAGGCATTACCTTAAACTATAAAAACTCACGAGTTATAAACTTTGATGCGATGAAGGATATGGTACTTAGTAATAGTAAAGACTCTTTGTTTGTATATAATGACAGAAAAATAGTTAGGGATAGTTGTTACAATGTATTAAGTAGGCCAGAATCTAAACAGTATAGGATAAGTTATTCTAAACGACGTAGAATAGAAAATTTTGATACTCTTCCATTTGGATATAAGGAATAAAACAGATAAACAGTAAAATTCTTTTTATTTTAATTAATATACGTCAGTCGGGCTAGGATATCATCCAGGTCCGACTCATAATTAAATTGCTAATACGGTGTCGGCAACGGTCCGGGTGGCGCTCTAAGGAGCTCTTCCAATATAGAAGAAGAGCACATGCTCCCCTCCTCAACCCTATACACTGTCGACGGTTGTAGTGCCGGTTGCAAACGCTCCACTTCTAGTCTCTGCCCCACAGCCCTGCACTTCCTCGTCCTCTCTGCCTCCTGGCGATGCTACGGGTGTCACATCATCGTAGAGATTACCCCGCGACGTCGAAGGCTATGGCGTAGCTGCATCGCAGGGCGACGGTTTATGCATATTTTTTTTTATTTCCAACGCCTCCACCAACACTCACCGGTATACCCCGCGACGTCGAAGGCTGTGGCGTGGCTGGTCGTCGGTTCGTCGCCTCTTCCTCTTCTGCGTCGCTGCCTGCAACTATTATGGGTTCGGGAATGGTCTTCTTCTTCATCCTCTTCGACGGGACGACAGAATCAGTGACGACGCTGCATCGACTACCCTTCCTCACAGTCCTATCATCCAGAGTTTGCTCGCTAGGCCCTAAACGACGCCGTAGACCCCGCTCATGTTGTTCCAGGGCCACGTCGCTCTCAATGAACTGTCGCTGCTGGCGTTCGAGCTCCACTCTTATTATACGACGGAGCTGCTTCATCTTCTCAAGCGCCTCGAATTCGTACACATCGTTGAATTGTAAAATTCTGCTAAAACCTTCCATGTTGATAGGATTGTGTTTTTCGAATGTAGTGACTTTAACACTATAAGATATAATTGAAGGGTCACGTATATATACACCAAAAGTAGTTGTCAAAATATAAAGGACCGCCCAGTAATTTTCGCTAAACAACCTTTTTTGAAATTCCGTATACTTAGATAACAATTAGAAAAGTGTACAATTTATCGGGGGATAACCCTAATCAAATAGACTTTAGCGTAATCGTTTTAGAAACTTTTAAGCTGTAGATAATAGCTAGAAATTGCATTCATAGCATCGAAAAATCATTATAATACAATCAATTAGTCTTTTTGATTTGATTTGAATTTTCTCATACTTAGTTAGCGATTAGAAGCGCGTACTATTCTTTCAAAACGCTATACAGCTAATTAAAATAACCTTTTACGTAATCGTCTGCAATTTAGAAATCCGTCCGACCTACAAATAATAGCTAGAAATTACATTCCATGTGCCGAGAATCACTCTAAGCTAACGATTAGTAAAAAGAATGTTTGCCAAGAATTTGCTCAATATCAAAATAATAGCTAGAAATCACATTCCGCTCGTATGGGTTTACTTTATCATTGTAAAGCATCGATACATTCTTGCTTCCAATGTTTTTATCTTCAGCTACAAATATTTTTTATACCAGGTTATTTGTCTTGCTTAATGAAAAAGAAGTTTACCGTTTTTAAATATCCCTGAGCGTTTCCAGATGCATCTATCTTCGCTTAAGAAGCTCACACCCAAACCCTATAGCTAAAAAACAAAACCTAGTATATCATGTAGATGCATGTGTATTCTCGCTTATCACAAAAAAGAACCTCTTGTCATCTGTCTTGAGTAAATTTCACACTGTAGATTTACGTCTGGTTTCTGTGGTTGACTGTAATATGTGACTTGGGACATGTTTTTATAAACCTAAAAAACCTTTTTGGGGTTGATGTATTTCATGGAGATAGAGCTTGTATGTATGTACGTAAAATCATCTTATGTAATAGTATGATACACCTCTTACAGGTAAAAGCTCGTTGTGTGTTTTTAAAAAGATGGTGTTTCGAAAGAATCCGATATACTTAATTGATTATTTCCTTTTCTGATTGAGGTGATTCGACAAAGATACATAATGACACATGCGCTACATGTTTTTTATTGATTAACATGTTGTTACGATGTAACTACCCTGAATGAATCTGTTGAAGAAAATGTTATCTCAAACCCCGTATAGCAACACTCTAATATAAAAA
Source organism: Vesta saturnalis (assembly GCA_036346205.1). NCBI lineage: Eukaryota > Metazoa > Arthropoda > Insecta > Coleoptera > Lampyridae > Vesta > Vesta saturnalis. The sequence continues at coordinate 1,115,318 of JARFJB010001119.1, read as the reverse complement.
TTTAAGGTATGTTTTATAAGTCTAAAAACCTTTTTCGGATTGCTGCATTTCAAGGGGAAATAGAGTCTGTACATTGGCGTATATGGAATTTCTTGTTCTTTACGAAAACATCACATTTTACCTCCTGTAAATAATGCATTTAATTACTCCTTAAAAAGAAATCAGCAAATTAAAAGCATATGTAATAATTCAAATTGGTTATGCAGCTTTTTACTAAACTGAAAAATACAGCGGTATACTCTGTCTTATCAAAAACAGCCCTAATAAAATATTAAAAACCTATTAACCATCTATATCTGATAGCAATCTTATATCAGGTGATACTTCTGAGTATAGAATGTAATATAAAATTTATATATACAAATATTTTTGAAATATCATCTGTATGCGAATATTACAAGGTTAGCTTTAAACAACCTTCACTACATGCTTTAACAAACGACCTTTCAATAGTCTATATCACCATTGCTTAGTAACTCGCATTTAATCACGGTGATGACCATATAAATTACTTACGCTTCATATTAATAACTCTATTACCTATTGAAAGGTCGTTTGTTAAAGTATGCAGTGAAGGTCGTCTTAATTACTTGTAGAAGGTTATAATATACAAGTGAAATTTAAAAACATTTTAAAAGCTAATTATACGATACTTTATAATAAACCTATTACAAATTACATTTTAAAAATCAAAAGTGATCATCTATATCAGATTCAGATTTCGTATTAATTATGTTTGTTAATATCAGTATCAAAAAAGTTTCGGGTAAGATTCAGTTAAAATTACATATAACATGATCGATAATGCTTCTGAAAAACTAAAATAAGTATACTGTTGTAATTTCGTATATATAAACGCTGTGTATTAATAGAAATATCCTTAACCTTTTCTTAGTATAATGAATACACTCACATGTACATTTTTTTATAGTACCTTTCCAGGGTCAAAGGTCAAATTAAGTCGTTGAAAAGATCTATTTATAAATGCCTGAACTGAGAAAAACAAGAAAAATGATCTATAAGATAAAAATATCTCTAAGCCTTAAATACAACTTTTAAACCAAGATCTGGTTCAACCCCAGCCCTAAGCCCCAACTCTGGCTCCAGCCCCCAGCCCTAAGCTCCAACCCTAGCTCCAGCCCCAGCACCAAACTCTAAGTCTTATCCCTAGCTCCACCCCCAGTTTCAGCCTCCACCGCTAAGTACAACCCTAAGCCTAGCCAAGACCAGCCCTGACCCCAAATACAGCTAGCAACGACAAAAAAGGCTTAGCTGTCAAAAGGTCCCCGAAAAGAAACCATTAAAAATAAGGGTAATAAATACGGTCCCCCACGTAAGCTAATAAAAAGCTACTTAATTAGGGTTAAAAAGGGGATGAAAAAGGCATTCGAGAAGAAAGGGTTGAAAATACGGTCTCACACGTAGGTATATGTAAAATTAAGGGTGGAAAATACGGTCTCACACGCGAGTGTGTAAAAATAGGGGTGGAAATACACGTCCTATACGTAAGCGAGTAAAAATAAGGGTGGAGAATCCGGTTCCCCACGTGGGAGTATAAATAGGGTGTAGGGGGTGAATTAAAATGAGGGGAGGGGCAAGTGTCTCACTACTACTAGGGACATTTTCCAAGCAGATTCATTTCACGATTTACTGACTTCCCTTATCCTTCACATTCTCCAGACCTCAATTCTCCAGACGCATACATTTGAGGCATGACTAAAAATGCCGTTTTCAAAAGAAGACAACAAACCATCGCTGAATTAAAGGATACTGTTAGAGCCTTCTTCGCAGACCTGAGACAACCCTTATTCTATAACACGACGAGAAACTTAGTACCTCGTTATGAAGTCTGTCTTGAAAGAGGAGGTGCACATTTAGAACATGTAATAAAGTGACAATAATATGTATTTCTTAAATAAATAAAACAATTACAAGTTCAGTACTATTTATTTTGGGCAATACTGTATATATTTCCTTCTGCTTAAATTAATTACAACAGATTATGCGCCCAGGTCATTTATCATTGTAAACGTTACTGCTAGTTTTACCTTTTACAATAAAGTAAGAGAAGACTTGACCCAGAAAGGGTGGAGAGAGTGGACAACTTGGGAGGAAGTACTTTCTACAGACGTGCGAAATTTAATTTTGATATTACCTCTATTTTGAGATCGTTTTACTTCAAATCATGTATCTTTTGTCACATTGTAAGAAAATCTTAAGGAAAATTGCGTAAAATATTTATTTACTTGTTTTGTTGGTTTACTTGTGATATAAGAATTAATTCTGTACATTAATCAATGTTATTATTTAGGTCTGCTGGTGGAAAGGATGTTTTTTTTTTAATTGTTTTGGTAGTCTACATGGTATAGCTTTCTTAGTTTGTTTGTCATTTACAAATTGAAGTTCTTTTAAAATTACGTTTCGTTTCCGTAATTTGATATTCATCTTTCAGTAAAAGAGATTTTAGAGGGGAGCTCATTTGGTGTGAAAAGTGGTTATTAGTAATTTTTAACGTTAATTATGATTGAATGAGTTAAATTACGCCTTGAGAAATTATATTTAGTATTACAATGGTTACTTTGTATTAAACATCGTTTGCAAATTTAAAGCTTGGGCGACAGATTGTTGCACTTCATTTCGATAAATTTATTTTAAAAAGACAGAGTTTGGATCCTATACACGTTAGCCTAAAGTTGATTTTCAAAGAGTTTACGTGTCGAAAGGACATCAGGTTACAATGATAATTTGCTTGAGGTACAATAGGAGCGCAGTTTAATCTATGATGTAATTTTCTCGATTCGTTTCCGAATGATAATGAGTTTCTGAGATTGGTTAAGTGAGATAAAATTCATGATGGCAGAAACTGAAAGCATCATTGATTAGTCTTGGCAGAGATATAGGAGGAGACTCACGTTGTTGCGGCTAGGCCGCTTACGTGAAATGTTTGTTTAAGCATGGTGGAAGTTATTTACGCTATACCGGGGTGGTTTGAATTGTTATCGTAGGAAGAGTTTTCCGTTTACCCTTTTTTGGGAATATTTTTGAAGATTAGTTCTCCCCGGAACTATAGTATCGTGTATCGTTTGTGGGAAGTGACAATTTACGTATTCCACGAAGAAGGATCTATGTTCAATGTCAGTGCTGGTCCGGACTTTTGAATTGATTATCGCATTCCTTGCGGATATATTGTAAATGATTCCAGTTATATGTTAGTTTCGCGTACACCGATAACGAATGAGAAATTTGCTGTAAATATACCGATTAAATAAGTTTTGTGTAAATAAAAGCAAATAACTCTTGTACATAAAGTTATATTTGTGTATATGTATTTGAGTTACTGAAAGGGTCAATTGCCGTTACCGTTGTGAGTAAGAAGGGAAAGTTTGATTTGCCTTTTTTGTGAAGGTAAATATTTTTATATGTTTACTATTGTTGGTGATTTTAACGAAGTTTTTTTTTTTTTTATTTGTATGTATTTAGGCGGATGAATTCACTTCCTTTTGTGTATGGTTTTGTGTCGACGCCCTTCAGGCGGTTAAGGTAAATTTTACGAAATTAAAAAAAAAAGGTAGATAAATTTGGGTTATTTGAATCTTGCAAGACTCGTTCCAGATCAGTTCTCTAGAAATTTTACGTAATAAAGTTATATTTCATGTGTTTTGGACAATACGCTAACTGTTTACTTTATTTCTTATTTTTACTTTAATATATGAATAATATTTACGAATTTGGGTATTATTCTTTAAGTGTACATATTTTTGTAATCTTATTCCTCTCTCACAACCTTATTATTATTACGTTTCATCAAAATTTAAAAGATTAGATATGTTGAATTGTATAGTATAGTTACCGGGTGATTCATTTGTTTTGCAGAAATTGTTGATTTATACAACTTTACAGTGGCAACTTTTTAATTGTTTTGTTATCTGACAAAAGCTTTAACGTAACAATGTATGAGATGAGTAGTTGTTTTATTTGGTTGATATAATTGCATTTGAAGATAAGTTTTAAGCGTAACGTAACGTAAATTAAAGTGAATATATTGTTAATCGATCAGCTGGCTCACTTGCGTTTTTAAAGATTGACAGGAATCGACGCGACGTACCGGCTGTACTCACCGTTTTACCTAGTTTGCAATTAAATGTAAACAAGTTTGTTTATTTGTTTGGGTGATATTTTTGGAGTAGAATTTTGGTGTGTTTTATTTTAAGTGAACATTATGGTTTCCTCTTAGGCCGTTACTTTAAGAGCTAGTTCTTTGCGTTTTGCCGCTATAAATTTAACAGGCTTTGTGGCCCATTTTCCTGATTTTGACGTTATTGAGTGGCATGAAGATATTTGGCTTGCCGATAGTGCGGTATCTAAACATATAACTGGAAACAGAAAATTATTCATCGCATTTGAAGAAATTGAAACAGATACAAATAGAAGATAATTCTGTAATTTATACTCATGGCATAGGTACAGTGCAAGTATTGGCAATAGTAAATGGTAAAAAGGAACTGAAATACTTAGAACACATTGTTTGTACCAAAGTTAAGAAAGAATTTGTTTTCAGTTGTTGCTAAATGAGTCATTTGAAAATAATTTCATATATGTCAAAAATTCTAAAGACTTCGAGCATTATACTGCACATGGAAATCCCGCCGAGGCAAATTCGGTTACGTTATGTTTGTGTGCTTGAGAGTGTGTGTCTGTGTCTGTGTCTGTGTCTGTGTCTGTGTCTGAGACTGTGTCCGTGTCCGTGTCCGTGTCCGTGTCCTTGTCTGTGTCTGTGTCTGTGTCTGTGTCTGTGTCTGTGTCTGTGTCTGTGCCTGTGCGTGTGCGTGTGTGTGTGTGTGCGTGCGTGCGTGCGTGCGTGTGTGTGGTGTGTGTGTGTGTGTGTGTGTGGTGCATGCGTGCGTGCGTGTGCGTGTGCGCACGTGCGTGCGGGTGGGCGGGCGCGTGCGTGCGTGCGTGTGCGTGGGCGTGCGCGTAGGTGCGTGCGTGTGTGTGTGTGTGTGTGTGTGTGTGCGCGTGTGGGTGGGTGGATGGGTCGGTGGGTGGTTGGGTGCATGGGTGCACGCGTGCGTGCGGGCGTGCATGGGCGTGTGCGTAGGCGTGGGCGTGAGCGTGGGCGTGCACGTGCGCTTGCGCGTGCGCGTGCACGTGCGCGTGCGCGTGCTTGTGCACGTGCGTGTGTGTGTGTGTGTGTGTGTGTGTGTGTGTGTGTGTGTGTGTGTGTGTGTGTGTGTGGTGAGTAGTGAGTGAGTTTAAAACTTCATGACTGGCAGGTTAATAGATGCTCGCAGATGCTAACTTAAAAAGAAATAAAATAATTAGAATTTTTAGGTTTTTTTAAGTTAAAATTAGTAAGTTGTTGTCGTCGAACTTACTTGTATTCATAAAATTCCAATTTTGGACAATTAATGTTTCGTGGTTTAAGTAATTTTCGTTATTTAAAATAAATTTTCAGACGTACTAATACTAAAGCTAGCTATTACTATTATACTGTAATTAATTTCCGGCTGTTTCTTTGATAAGTGAAAAACTATGTTTTACTCCTGTTTCTCGTACAAAGGTGTACACACTTTTTCTTAAAATTTTCGGTGTTAATGGCATTCCTATCTCGCAGAAGCGTCCTATTCTCCTAACTAATTCTGCTTCTTGAACTTCAGACAAAATTGGATGGCGACCAAGCTTCTTTTTTAAACTTTCACTCTTTATGTGGTTTCGTCAAGTTCGCCTAGGGATATTAAAAGTAATAGCTGCTCTATTAGTAGCCATACCGCCTCTAACGGCGTTTATTGCAGCTACTAAATCTTCCTCTGCCCATTGAGCTCTTTTTTTGGGCGTCATTTTTCTGGAAATAAAAGAAATTTGGCTGAAAACGTAAATTTTTTCTAAAACTAAGTGGTTCCTAATAACGCCAATCGAGTGGCCATATTAGGATACCATACATGTTTATGTTTAATAGGTTATAAAACTGAAATGAACAAGAAATACCACAAAACAACGTCACTTAATAACAAACAGTGGCTGTTAAACCAAAAAAATTAAAAATCAAAATTTTAAACTCTCACTTTACAACTTAGATAAAAATTAAAAATCTTACCACGTGTTATAACGAAGAATTCGTGCGACCGACCACTCTAACAAAGAGGAGAAAAAATGACCGACTCTGCGCGCAGCTGAATAAGAACTAACCGAAAGGTTGCTGGGCTATTATGTGGACGGAAGATGAGGCCTCCTACTGAGTTTACATCGTACTTACAAATATATTTAAAATTGGCCTTATTAGCAGTCTGGCCTTATTTGGCGCCTGTACCTTATTTCTATTTTATTTTTAATATATGTTATTATAGAAACTTTGTATGTGACTGGGATCCAGAATTTTTTAAAGCACTTCAATTTTGATAGGTATAGAAATTTTATTGACGCATCTAGTTGTACAATTGAGTAATATTTTGAGTTTAATTAACCAACGTATTATTAATTTTTGCGAGATTATTTTATTGGAGTAGAATACCGAGAGCTATGAAATTAACTTTGGTAATGTTTTTCAATTTTGATTGTTTTTGGATTGGAGTAACAAGGGTTTCCTTATTTTAAAGTAAGGCTTTGTAAAGTTTTGAGGCCTGATAAGGCTTAAATTATTGAATTCATTTAAATTTCATTGAGGAAAATTGTTTAGAAGTGAGTTGATTTTGCAAGTTATGTAGTGTTAGTAATGCTTTTGAATGAAATTTGCAGGTTGAGCCAAAAATAAGTTAGTTAACTGATGGATAGAGCACTGGATGTGAAGAGTGCATGGTAAAGTAAGTGACGTAGTTTTTTATTTTTACATTCAGATCTTGTTCATGACGTTATAATGATAGAAATTTAAAGACAGGCAGCGCCTTTGTAACATTTTTTGTACCAACAATCGATTTTTAAGTTTTCATGTACCTATTTTAGAGTAAGAACCATGACCCCACCACTCAGATAGGTCGGTAGAATGCACTTTATTTACAGGTCTGTACTCATGTAAGCATTGTGCTCGTTACAAGCAAAGTTCTATTGTTGATAATGAATGTGTTTAAAGTGTCAAAATGTAACATTGCTCTTTTATAATTAGAAAACATTTAATTACAAATACATTTTTTGGTTTTTTTAATTTTTTTCTTAAAATGTGGCAAATAATTTTCTTTTAGGTTTGCAAATTGTCTATTTCTATATAAATTATACAAACTTTAAACGTTACGATAACAAATGCAGTTATCACTAGTAAAGAATGGCTTGAAAAAAATGAATTGGATCGTTAAACAAACGTATAAAATTTGACTTATTTATTGAATTTTATGTAACATTCCTTATGAAACGTGTTGAAAAATTTAATACCTCGTTCATTAACTTATTAAGTAAACTTGGACCGCTGTATTGTGTGCGTCTCATAACATTTGCCAACCAATACCGACGATCCGTTTTATTTCATTTGCGATTTTTTTAAACACACAGACAAACACAGGAAGGCTCAATAGCAATAATCACCTTCTCTTTACTGTTCATCGTTTACAAAAGGCGCTCTCTATTTATCTTTCAACTAATCTTAGGCCAACTTATTTTCTGCATCATTTTATTATTGAAGGAAATTTTTACCTTGCTTAATGTTGCGGTGCGTACGCGTCATTGACAGTTTACTTAAGGTCAGGTGGGGTAAGTGAGACTTTGGGATAAGTGCGTCTTACACCCACAAAATTTTTGTATTTACTTATATCGGAAAATCCATACACATACTATTGCTTTGTGCACGTGGCAGCACCGCGCACCAATGCGCGGCCACTAGTTCACGTCAATTTCAAATGCTGACGGTTATTAGTCGGAACAGCTGTTTATACTTCCGTAATAAGTGCGCAACATTTTCATCACGGCTCGTTGATCCAAGGTCTTTTTTAAGTTCTTTACATAAACATATGTTCTAAGTAAGTGTAAGACATTATTACACTATGAACATACACGATTGCTTAAGTATTTTCGAATGCGGCTTGTTTACTAGGGGGGTTGCACTTACCCCACGAAAAAGGCGTCAAGGGGCAAGTGCGTCTTTATGATAAGGGGCAAGTGCGTTCACTAAACGCACTTGCCCCAGCTGAGCGCAATGGCCCCACAATAAGTCTTCATGCTTCTTTGTATACCCAACATTGCTTAACTAATTTGTTGAAATCAGGATTTTCCGATGCATCAAAAACTCATTAATATCTACCTATTTCAGATAAGTTTTTCAACATGGTGCGAAATTATGTAAGGAAGAGCAATCGAGCCAAATCCTACACACAAGATATGCTACAAAGAAGTATTGACGAAATACAAGCAGGAACCTTAACAATAAAAGCAGCGAGTGAAATGCACAAAATTCCTTTAACAACCCTCAAAGATCACTTGAAAGGAAGAAGAGGCCAGAAAAGTTCTAGTTTTGGTCGAAAACCTGATATACCTGCAGAAATCGAAAAAGAAATTGCCGATGCCCTCTGTGCTATGGAAAAATGGGGTTTCGGATTTTCACGCGAGTGGAATTAAAACTAGATTCAAAAATGATCGACCGGGACTGGTTTATAAATTTTAGGAAGCGACATCGGCTTTCTATTAAAAAGCCACAGAGTGTAGAGATGGCAAGAAAGTTTTAGACCCCTTCATTATTCAAGATTACTTCAATCAACTAAAAACCCTTTTGACCAATTTAGATCTATTTGATAAACCAGACCAAATATTTAATTTAGACGAATCTAGTTTTTGCTCAGATCCATCGAAAACTAAAGTGGTAGGAAAGATTGGAAAACCATCGACTAGGACAGTAAGTGGACCAGGACGTGAAAACAATGGTTTTGATAGCTTGTAGCGCTTCTGGCAAAAAACTTCCTCCTTTAATTATCTTTAAAGGAAAAAGTGTATGGACCGAATAGGTTGCAAACGAAGGAACTGGTTATCCGGATACTGCATACGCAGCGACGAAAAAGGGGTGGATGGAAACCGAAGTGTTCGCTAATTACTTCAAAAACATTCATTTCCAATATTGGCGACAAAAGACCAGCACTCCTAATTTATGACGGGCATTCGACCCATTTAACAATAGAAGTCGTCCAGATGGCCATCCAAGAGCAAATTACAATTCTGAAGTTGCCACCGCACTCATCTCATTTGTTGCAACCTCTAGATATATCCGTGTTTCGATCTCTCAAAATTTCTTGGGATGCCAAACTAGTAAAGTGGCAGAGAGAGCATGTAGGAATGAAAATTCCCAAGATGTCTTCCAAATTAATAGGTCAAGTGTGGCTGGAAACAACTGCAGAGATAATTAAAAGTGGCTTCAAAAAGGCCGGCATAATGCCTTTTGATAATAATGTAATTCCTGAAGAGAAATACGACCCCAATTCGCTTGAAAGGTGAAAAAAGGAAGAGAATGTTAATTCTGATAATGGTCTACTTAAAGAAAATTTAGAACAAGAATCCCTATTGGAGCTCTCTGATGAAATGTCCCTTAGTGTCATTGAAAATATATCCGAAGCTGGGAATGTCCCCAGTCTCAGTCCAAAACCATCCACAAGTAAGGAAACGGAAAAAAAATCATTTGAGTTAATTCTTTTAAAGAGTATTAAAAGAAGTAGCATTGAACATCAGATCACTAAAAAATCAAAAAGAAAAGTCTGTGATGGTGCAGAAGTTATAACCAGTGCAGAGGTTTTACGGCGTCTGAAGGAAAAAGATGAAAAAAATAGTACCGAAGAAAAAACACTCTGTAGAATTACAATAAACATCTAGTGAAGACGAAGATGATCAAGTGATAGTTGAAAGCGAAGAACTGGACTCTATAATTTGTTAGAGGAATTTGAAATTGAAGAAGATATAGAGACTGTCACTAAGCAAGTGAAAGATGCGACTGTGAATGACTGGGTTTTGGTGAAATTTGCTGTTAAGAAGAGTGTAAAAGACTTTGTGGGGCAGGTTTCCTCTATTGCAAACAATGCCTTCACAGTCAAATTCACCAGAAAAAGCTCCTTTCTCAAGAAGAAATCTGTTTTTGTATTTCCACCTGTTAATGACTACTCAGTTATTTTCGAAAGTGACAAAATTTCTTTGTTACCCAAGCCAAATACAGGGCGTAGAGGTGAAATAAGTTTCAATATATCATTTGATAATTACAATATACAATAAATATTATGTTCTTGCCTTTAGTAATGCCATTTTGTTACGGTTCTTTGCGGTATTAAGTTTGTTTGACTTAAATAAAGATGTTTGTCAAATAGACTTTAGAACTTTATTGACAAAAAAGTACATCCAGCCAAAACAATCGGTGATATTAATGGGAATTAAAGATCAGCTGTTAAAGAAAAGTTTTAGTAAGTCGATCTTACCCCGACAAGTTCAACCGTTGCATTGAATAGCCTCGACAATCCAAAGACGCACTTGACCCTTGTCATGGGGCAAGTGCGTTTTTGGGAACGGTGAACGTTTCAAAATTTTCAGAAATTCAGTTTAAGAGATTTATGTTTCCCTATCAGCAAAACTACCTTAATATATCCCGAGAAGTGTGATAAAAAATAGGCGTTGATTAAGAATAATGAACAAAACATTTATAGATTTATGAAGTGCTACTAATTAATTTTGGGGGTGCACTTACCCCACCTGACCTTAGTTGAAATTATTGTCAACAATATAATAATAACTAAGTAACGATGTATATGCTGTGTAAGTGTATACATAATTCACGTATATACACATTTTCGCACACTAATGAAGGGTGTTTCTACACATTTTCTTATAAAATTGTTATTTAGATATTGCAAAAAATTGAAAAATTTCACCTTAGGAATTTTTTCCCCCCAAATTACGCGTCGTGTGAAAAAATTGTATTAAACATAATTAATTTACGATTTTAAACTCTGTACGCCGGTATTTTTATATGATTAAAATATGCAGCTGTTTCAGAAATATTTGATAATACCTTCCTCTACGTCGCTGGGTTTCTTCCAAAATCTAATTATTGTGAAGATTAGTTGTTTCCGTTCTCGCCGCTAACGAAACATTAAGTAATTAGTACGATAAATGGAAATTCAGTAAACGTTCCGTATTTAATAACAAAAACCGAAATCAAGTCTGTAAATTAATTAATCTACACACCGTCAAACAATGATAAGATTTGAATTAAGTATTATAAATAATTACACCGTAAAGCGTAATGAATTACAAATAAAAAGTTTGGATATTCAAAATAAAATTGGGAATGGTAAATGGAACTTAAAGATTTAACAGATTAAAACGTTACCAATATATACAAATTTTCTTTTTATATCCCGAAATTAAAGCTCGACAAATAATAATTTATTTTGTATTAAAATGTATCTTTTGAATGGAAAACTACACTCAAAACCTTTTATATAATATTAGTTAGAGGTAGTACAGCGAAGCATTCAAAAATAGAATTTGAAACCCGATAAATGTAAGTCTCAAATTAACAAAGTAATTAATAACTAACACCGTCCTTGTAAATTTATTCATTTATTTCTTAGAATTGCATTTTTAAATAATAGAAATTACCGTTTAGAAATAAATTAAACGTTGTAATGGTAGAGAAAACAAAGTTCAATAATTCACTCCCGAAATTAAAAATTAAAGGTAAGTACGCAATAATTTCTATAATGTTGGCCAAATAACGTTAAGATTACAATGGAATGTATTAATCTACTTGCCATTGTATAAAAATTTATATACTTTAAATAATGCAAATGCCGACAGATGTGTAAAACAGTAACTAGCTTCTGTAATTTTGTGATTTTGATTTGATAGAAGTGTAATTATCATGTATTTTTTCTGGTAGAAAGAGGCAAAATTTTATATCAGTCGATCCGTTATTTAATGACCAATAATTTGGAAATATCAAAATCATTATTAAACCATTAATTTAATTTTAATTAAAATATCTCTCGCCGCGCCTGCCTATACATAGGGAAATGGAGAATTCCGCTCAGTACCCCCCTGCGACCATGCCGATATTATATAGGCAAGAGGCGTGGCCGATCCGATATCTTTTTTCGTTCTCACTGCTTTATTGCATACTCGAAACTGTTTGCTATTAAGGTAAAGAGTAGTTAAATTACTGAATCCAATGTAAGTTAATCGATACTCACTCTATAGGTACGTATTTGATTTGTTTTAACACAAGTAGCAAAAGTTGCTTTGCTACTGATAACCGCTCACATTTAAACCGTAAACGTTGAAATTTAAATACACTCGTATTTATTGAACCGCCATCATTCATTCAGCATAAGTCATTGGTGAAGGATCCTGTTTGTCATGGGAATCTTGTGACCTTTGTCGGCTTCCGTTTCCGCCGTCCATCTGAATTAATTTTGTTTTAGATACATCTTCCACAGCTGGGAATACACTGAATCTTTTCCTCCACTGTAGCACCTGGAGCAGCCGTTTGGTAAACCGTACACGTTCAGGATTGGACCCAAAGACCGCATGGACATTAGCTTATCTTTGGGTGGCGCCCGAATCCGTTTCCAACCACTGGAGCAAACAACCGCTGTCCGCAGCCCGTCCAAGAGTCCCACAAAATAATAAAATACCGTAAATTATAATTAGAATAAATAAAACATTTACAAATGAGTCTTAATTTTTGTATTGGTGCTCGTTGAGGGCAGGCTTCACTTGCCACCACCGAAAAACCCGTTACATCATCCCCAAGAGAAATTAAATCAAGCTGAAATATAAAATTTCAAGTACATACGTTTATCATTCTGGAGTTATCGTGTATACTAACAAACATCCACACATACGCGCGCACGCACTAACCCACACGTACGCACTTTTCTGACTAGTCTTCCACTTATCTGACGTCGTTCGATTGGTTCATCTCCACCCACGTGCTTTTTTTGTGGATGGTCATTAAGATGATCCATTTGGAGTAATCTTAAATTTCAGCTAAGTTCTGGCAACATGGTGTGCTTCAGGGTATGCCAACTACCTAAAGAATTTTCGTCAAACACAATGGAACTCACAACTTATTGCTTGTGAGCAATATTTATTTCTGATTTTATTGTATGTATGGTTTGAACATAGTTACCTGTTATTGCAACACAATTTTATGTGCTTTATAGAATACTAATATTAGAAATTTATGAATGTTAAAAGAAACAATATATATTTGGTTTGTAATAACACATAAACATGATTAAACGATTATAAACAAATTCAAATATTACATATGTTCATTAATTTTTTTCTAAATTGATCAAAAAGGCTCTGATAAATTTATCAATACAAATCTAGTTAAATTTAAAAGAAAACAACTTTACGAATAATTTCCTTTGTTCATTCATTTATTCTATTGTTCAACTGTGACAAAAAATTTATTGATATAGTTCAGTATTACAAAATTAAAAAGTTGACTATTACTCATTTAAACACAATAATTGGTAGTAGTAAAAAATTTAAAATGAACTTCACACCTAAATTCAATGTACTTAAAATATTTTCGAAAGTAAATATATTTTCTGAATTTAGTTCTTGACTTGTTAATTTCTGATTTTCACAATATATGCATTTTATAGATTGAACAACAATGTGAGGTCTCGGTCCACCTATAATTCCATCAGTTTCAAATGAATCAACATTTGTTAAATATCCTGTAAAGCGAATTTTATCATCAGGTTTTAATTGTAGTGTGAAGTTTGAAAAATAATGATTAACTTCAAGTATTGCTTCTGCTGAATTCGACCATAACCCTGAATTCCGGCGTACTAAAATTTGAAACTGATATGTGTTCAATTTATCTAAGGAACATTTTCTTCTTGATCTAATAGCGTCATAAAACATGAGACATTCATCGGTTAAGTCTTCTGGAAGATCTGAACAATCATGCTCAATAGGATCTCCATAATAACAATACAAAAATTGGGATAGAAAATTAGGTAAATGATCGATAATTTTTTTCCACATATTAGTAACTGATTTTAGTTTAATTTTATACACCCAACCTTCCCAATCAACTGGTACGTCGATTAGCTTCGAACATCGCATTTGTGTTGAAGCCAAACTGGAAATTTCCCAACCACGTTCATTGCAAAAGTCTTCATATTGGTCCCAAGTAATACTACCAGCAGTCGTGCTAGCAGTATAGATATTCAAATTAGAGTTTTCTATTGAAACAGAATTTATTAAAATGAAGAATGTGGAGACGGCCATGATAACTTGTAAGTATGCTATGTATTGACTGTATCTAGTGCGAGCTAATAACCAACTCACACCAAAACCGGTGAAAGCAAAAAACAGAAACACACACATGCTGTATACAGATATTGAAGTCACCACCCACTTTGTTAATGCAATAGAAGGTAAAATAATAGTTGTTAAACCAACTAGAGGTAAGAACATAACAATACCAACCAGAGCTAATGTACCTCGCATTAGTCCCAATGTCGTTGCACCTTGTGAATTAATAATAGCAAATTGCAACCAACTTAAAGTAACACAATGTGGTATTAAACACTTGTATGTTCCCTTCCAATTATGTCGTGATGCAATAGATGTTAATAACAGTGGTATAAAAATATAAAATATGATTCTAAAATTTATACAAAACTCTATACCATTCCCAATTATATAACTAGCAAAAGTAGGAATTTTTAGATCAAGAAATCGCCAACCCTGTGTTACAACTGCATCAGTTTCATAAGGATACTTTGCAAGTACATTTATTGCAAAGCTTAGCAAAGTTAAAAAATCGGGCAATGTTTGACCACGTTCTTTGTGCATAAAACTATGTAATGTAATAAATGTTAAACAGAAAGCAAATATTGTTAATTCAGATTGTGGTATCCATTGATCTGAAATTGAAGGGTAAATAAGAAGATTTATAAGCAGAGCAAGAAAAAAATGCGCAAAAGGTTTTAAATTATTACAAATAAATTGATATTCTGCTTCAGCAGAATTCACACTACCTCCTGAATATGTAATAAATAAATTGGACCAAATTCTAAACTCCTGATAATGATGTTTCATTTGTAACATTTGAAAAGTGGTAATTGACATTGCGGTAAATGTAACATAATAAATAACTAACGGGATAAAATGCAGCATACTGTTGGAACTAATAAACGAATACAAACTCATAATTAAAATTAACTGAATATCACTTTGAATGGTAGGAACATAACTCGAAAGAGATCGACGGCCTAAAGCTCTAATTAATTTATAATATAATATCTTGAATGTAAGAAATGGATGCAATATAGATCTATAAATTACTGGGATGTGATCTAGTGCCTGTAAATTAGGATCTGAAAGACATAATCCTAAATTTACTAAAGGTAAATGACCATGTGAATAATCAACAGCAGCCGAGACAAGGTTTTCTTCAGTTAATTTTCTATTACGTTCAACCGATCTTTGAGTCCAATCCATTTCTTGATCAGAATCATCACTTTGTTCATGATAATCATTAATATCACCATTTGATGGTTCACCACTAGCATTGCAATCATAAAAAGGATTTTCTAGAACATTTGAAGTATTCCGTTCCTTATCAATCTCTAATATCCGTCGTTGAAGTTGGTGTGAAGTTATATAATCTTCACCATTTGACAAACTAGAAAAAAATGGGTTAGTATATGCATACTTTAATTAACACTTAGAAAATGACATCGATAATGGCCATCTAATGGTAAAGTGTTCACCTTTTTGATTTTTTGAAATATCACTACATAACATTGTAATAATATTAAGTCATTTCAGCTTTTAAATATGGTATTTCACCTATTTATTTATTACACGGAACTTATTTTAGAAACATTCAGTTGTCGACGAGATTGACCTGAACATTTGCACTATTAAATATTCCATACATTAACCGTTTCAGTCACGACTTTTCAATTTTAGAGATACAATTATGGAATCGGGCACATGAGTTGTTTAATTTTTTCTAAAAAATTTTTAATTTTTTCAAAAAATGTTGTCCCATCTATTTTCGAGAAAAGTGTTGTCTAGTAAAAGAACATTGTGAGTCAATGGGTAATTTAAGACAATAAAACCTAATTTTTGGTCAAAAATATTCATTTATCATTTTTAAGTCTATTTTATCACAAAATACTAATAAACACATCAATTGGAATGGTAATTAAAGAAATAATTCTGCCTCTTTGTCAGGCACAAATGCACTTAAATTTTATGCAATAGGTCTGACTCTTCCCTTTGCAGTTGGGATATTTGCACCTTGTTCCAAATCCTTTCTCATCAAAGGTGGGCAGATGCCCAATGTTATCCTGTCGGATTTCACACACCGGCGACAAGCGCTATGAGTCCATGGGTGAACCACAAGGTGTACTCGATAAGAAAACAAAGGAACTTGAAGGTTGTCCTCGTTTTGGGGGTGGCCCTTTATTACATTTTATGAGAACCTCAACAATATATGACCTAAAATGTTTTAACATTTCCTTCTTCAATAAACCCAATTTTTTTTCTTGGTTTTTATACTCGAGCCACGCAGTGGTGTAACTCAGATCTCTCGCATGTGCAAATATGTGTACAGTCCATTTCTTGGACCTAATAAAAGTACAGTAAATAGTTAGTTATAAGAAAGTAGTTTATCTACGCCCCCAATATTTTTATCATACTGACTGATTACTTCTAGTATTGGAACATCTTTAAAAACATTTTCCTTTCTATCCCATCTTTTGCAAATATCGAAGTTCCCGATACCAATGTAGCTCTTTATGCCGCATATATGTACCAGTCTCGCAGCAACTGTAGAAGATTATAATTAGAGAAAACATTATCAAAGTAAAGTTGATAATTGGGCCCAGTAATTCTTTCAGATAATTTTAGAACCACTGTCCCACACAGTGCAAATCCTTCCAATTGCTCAGAGTCCAATTCCATGGTAGAACCCTGGTAAATAACAAAATCGTACAATTGACCACTTGCTCCACATAGAGCATACAACTTTATGCCCCAAGGGCATGGTTTCCCTTTAACATATTGCTTAATATTCAATCGGGCCTTAAAGGGAATCATCTGCTCATCAATACACAGAGCTGTATTTTCACACACCAATGGGACTTGAAGTTTTAGATCCCAATAAAATCTCATCCTAGGGTAATGTTACCCATAATAAATACCTTTCATTTTCTTACATGAAGGTTCAGCAACACTTGCAACATCTGGTGCTGGTGCTTCAGATAGTTCAATTTGCTGTTGTTCGTCATCTTCTGGTGTTTTGTGGGCGTCCTTAACTTCATCAGCATTTTCCAGAAAATCCTCTGGGTCACTATCTCTTAATTGCTAGTCCTCTAAATTGCAATACATCAACCTATAAATTTTGGGGTGGCGGAAGCAGTCAGATTCCCAATCATCATCTTCCTCATCGGAGAGGCATTCGATGTCTGAATCATCAACATGGAGAATTTCGGTAAAGTACTTCTTGTTAGCCATTGTAACTGTAAAATTTCGCAAATTAGCGCTAACTTGTAATTAAAAAAAAAGTGAGGTTTAGTTTACCTGATAATTTTGTGACGTTTGTCACGCTGTCGTAATTCTAGCACACTACTTTATATGTAATTAAAGTCTAAAATAGGCACACAAGTTGAAACAAAAATATTACACTACACAATAGGTCCTTGTTCACTAACATTTTAAAAATCACAACAATTCGTTAGCTGCACACATCATAAAAATATTTATTTTGCTGCACTCTCACATAGAATGAAACATGTACAGGTCGCATCGAATGTTTGCTTTCGTACATATCTCTATTTCCATCTAGATAGCGGTAAACTTCACCGAAATTGAAAAGTAACGTATGACGTTTGCTGTAAAAACCAAATCGATGATAGAAACCTGTTCTAGTTAGATATAAAAAATCTGTAATCCCATGCACTATTTCTAGGCCAAGGTGACAAAGGATTAATGTGACATTTTTCTTCCACTTGTCTATCGTTACAAAATTACTTGTCACACACATATTTTCGAAATTGCAGGATCGGGCTGAAAAAATAACCTCCAACCATTATGGTATACCGTATAACAGAAATTATATAGAAAACTGACGTACTGTAATACCATCAAATTCCATAATAAATGTAATGTGTAATGTGTAATATGTAATGTGCTCATACTGATTCAAACTTCATAATTACTATTCAATTATGAAACATTTTTTTTTAATTAGATATAAATAAATGAATACATTACTATCATCTCTTTCAACTTATAAACTTGTGATGTACCACAACTGGTGTACATTTATATATTTTAATTCATAAATTAGAAGGCGGGCTTGAAAGGAAAACATTTAGTAAATATAGGCGACTATTGTATTTTTGGTAATCTAAATAGGGTGTGCTTAAATAGATATTTATTGAAAACAATTGACGGTGTTGATTTTTAGGATTAAAATTTGTCTTGATTATAAAATGGAATGGACAGGTAATGTTACATAACGAATACTGTGTGCGTGCCTCGTATGAAATATGTTACTTTTTGGTTCATTAATTGTAAATGCAGACCTTTAACATGTTGTGATGTTTTTCTTATACTACAGTTAGCTAACTGTATAACAGGGTGATCATTATGACATACAGGCCTGTATTAAATATTACAATGTTACCACATTAGTTTATTAAGGTGAGAGTAGGGTTATAACAATTTAGATCTTTTAGTAACAGAATATAAATACACATTAATTTATGCATTTATAATTAATACTTGTATTTTATTTATGATGTTATTCTTGTTGTAGTATGCAGTAAGGTGTTTCTTTGATAGATCTTTTCCTTATCCGCAATAAAGACAGCAGAACTGCATTGCACTTGCTTATAAATTTATATACTGTCTTTTATTGTATTAGCTATTAGCTAATACAATACAATTAGCTAATAGCTATTAGCTAATACAATACAATTAGCTAATAGCTATTAGCTATTGCACCCGCAGCACATATCCGTAACAACTCTTTCACACAACGTAGGTGATCCTACCTCCTTTCTATTAAAAAATTAGACAATCATTTGGCTTATGTACGTTCGCGTATAAAGTTTGTTTTTGCATTTGAGATGCGCAGTCTGACTAGACTGGCCTGGGTACATTACAAACTTGTTAACTTTTGAGTTCTTCAAGGCAATTTATAACATTACTATTAGCAAGCATATTCATTTGTAATCGTTAATGCAATACAGATTCAAGTTTTTTTTTTTCAGAAAACCATGTGACACTATAATGTAGCTAATTAACATCTCGTGAAAGATAATACTTGATGGTTAAAATGTCCCTTTGTCGTCTTCAATAATAAATAACTATTATCCACAATTGTTTAGTAATTTTAAACAATAAATATAACTATATTATTTGTACAATTTGAATTTTTTGTTACAAATGGTAGTTGGTTAAACAACGGTACATATAGATATTTTATTACTTGATATACAAACTCATGGACTAAATTAACGCACCACTCAATTAAACTGGAATTAATATTGCAATAAAATTTTCATGAAAGCTTATTGTTAGGTAGTGGTACATGAAACCAACGAAACATGGCGTTTTTTCCATTCATTTATTATTAAAAAACTTTTTTTCTTGAAAACGCAAACATGTAACAAAAACAAACGAAAGGAACTACTGGAGGTCAAATTTTGAATGACTTCTTAAGGAGTATTTTCCCATACTTAAATTGCTGCATCTACCAGTTGATAGTGATTGGCAGGAGGTGTACAAAGTCGAATCCTTTTTTAAATATCATCCCGTAGATGCTTTATTGGGTTCATATCAGGACTATTGGCTGGCCATTCCATGAACGAAATAGCAACAGCATTTAAGCAGCGAATAACTTGCCTAGCCACATGAGGACGAGCTTTATTCTGCATAAACAAGAAATTTGGCCTCACAAAAGAAGCAAATGGCATTACATGGGCAACAACAATGTGTTCCGCATTCATTCACCTAACACGTATAGGGATCAACTTTGTGCGGCCATCTCGGAGAAATATTGCAACTAGAAACACAATCTTTCAATTTTGCGCTCTCTGGTGAGCAGGAGTTTCTTGGCTGGTTTTCTGCTGTCCGATCCAGCTTCATTTAAGTGCCTTCTAATTTTTTCGGGAAGATACAAGAAGATTGCAAGCAGCTACGAGCTCATTTTTTAGGATGGTACTAGTCATTCTCCTATTTCTTAGAATGCATTGTCTAAGAAAACACTTATCTATCGGATTAGTACACATTGTTCACCATTCTCCCGGTCTTCGTAAGTGAAAACCTGTCTCGTTAAATCGTCTAACCATTATGCTGGAATGGTTTCTTCCTATCACATCAGCAACGTGACTCATCGAACATACCTCATGCAGAAAATTTGATGCTTCCACTGCTTCCTCCACTAACAAATTTGTTCTGCGATACATTACTCAAAAAAGGGTATTATACTCACACTGACACTATCAATAACAAAAAAACTTGGTGGCTAAAGACAACTAGTCTTAATAAGCAAAAGATTCCTATAAGATTTTAAACCAATTTCTGCCAAAAATTCTTTTATTTGCAATTGTACTTTTAAAACAAAACCCTTGCTGACAGCAACTAATTGAACTGTTAAAGTAGGTCCACAGCCTACTTGTAAAATAGCTAGAAAACTAAAAATCATCATTATTGCGGAATAAGACAAGATATATGCGGTGGTGCGTTAATTTTGTCCGTGGGTTGTCCTGATGTCATCCTATTTCTTTTCTCTTTTTGCGGCAATTTACAGAACATTATATCTTCTTATATATATATATATATATATATATATATATATATATATATATATATATATATACAGTGCTTTCATTTCAAAACTAGTCGCCCTTAATATTTTTTTTAGCAATGGGATCTCGACCTAGAAAAGAAATACGTCAATTTAGATGTCGAGGGGGACATTCAAAAACAGTGTTCATGGAATTTTACTTTTCACCGCTTAATCCCCACTCCCCTCACTTTAAAATTTCAAATTGCACCCCCTAGCTTGTGGTACATCATTTTGAAGATATTTAAAATACAAATCCAACGGCGTTCAGAAAATTGATTTCCATCGCCCCATTTTGAAATTACAAGCGAAAATGTCAATACTATAGGAATAAATTTTGTTCATTGATTTCATTGTTCAAGACAAAAACTATACTTTATTAAATGCTCAAAATGTTCTCTATTCTTAGGTAAACAACAATACAATCTATTCGTGTAACCTCACTTTATTAAGTGCTCAAAATGTTCTCCATTTTTAGCTAGACAATAAAACAGTCTTAACGAATTATTCTCTACCATTTTGAAATGTTTCCGCAGTAATTTGCTGGCAAGCTTGAGTGATCCTAGCTCCAAGGGCCTGAATATTTTCTGGTTGAGGGTTACGATACACGATTGATTTTAAATAACCCCAAAGGAAAAAATCCAATGGCGTTAAGTCGGGAGATCTGGCAGGCCATTCTATTGCGCCTCTTCTGCCAATCCATTTGCCGGGAAACCGTTGACTAAGCCACTCGCGAACACCCAACGCATAGTGTGGGGGTGCACCGTCTTGTTGATACTGCAAATTTCTTTCATCTAACAGTGGGTTGCCTTCTTCATCAGCTTGATTTTCTAAGGACTCAGTTATAAGCGGATCAATGTAGTTTTTCAATAAATTTAAATACAAATCAGCGGTTAAATTTTCTTCGATAAACAAAAAACCTATTATTTCATTTCCAAGAATTCCTGCCCAGACATTAATTTTTTCTGGAAACTGCATATGACCCTCTAAGAACACGTTAGAATTTTGAAGATTCCAATATCTACAGTTCTGTTTATTAACAAAGCCATTCAGATAGAACGTCGATTCATCACTGAAGCAAATATTCTTTACCAAATTGCTGTCATTTTGAATCATCGCAGTCATTATTTCACAGAATTGTATCCTACTATCGTAATGATCTTCAGCGAGTTCATGGAGAATGGTAAATTTGTAAGCAAGTCGTAGGTTCAGCAGCAAAATGGCGTAATACCTCAATTTATGCAGCTTTCTCACCAGAGTTAGCACATATTGATATCCAACATTTTTTTCAGGATGCGTTTCGTTGAAGACTCGGGCTGTGCTACGAGCACACTTATTCTGGGCTCCATACAAATAAATAATTTCAACTCTTTCTTGAATAGAATAAACCATGATTGATTCTTACTTTTATTCAAATTCAATGTTTCAAACTGAAGTAATGAATTGTCAAAATTCAACAACTTAACCGAAACAGACTATGTTTCAAACTGAAGTAATAAATTGTCAAAATTCAACAACTTAACCGAAACAGACTTGATTATAAATCGTTGCAGTCGGCAATAAATTACAAACTGAAATACGGCTTACCTTAACTGAACTCTGAAAGCAAAAATAATCCAAATCGATAAAAACACGATAAAAACATTCGAGAGGAGATATCGTTTCTGTATCACTTCGTATCTCAGTACTTGATAAACTAGGGGTATCGTCTTGAACAATGAAATCAATGAACAAAATTTATTCCTATAGTATTGAAATTTTCGCTTGTAACTTCAAAATGGGGCGATGGAAATCAATTTTCTGAACGCCGTTGGATTTGTATTTTGAATACCTTCAAAATGATGTATCACAAGCTAGGGGGGTGCAATTTGAAATTTTGAAGTGAGGGGAGTGGGGATTAAGGAGTGAAAAGTAAAATTCCATGAACACTGTTTTTGAATGTCCCCCTCGACATCTAAATTGACGTTTTTTTTTTCTAGGTCAAGAGTCCATTGCTAAAAAAATAGTTTTGAAATGAAAGCATACTCTCTTCAGTTCCTAAAAAGCAAGTTCCCCAAGTTAAGTGACGCTAAAATTAAGAAAGGCACAATTGCTGGTCCTGATATAAGAAATGGCATTGCATTTGAAGACAGTTTAAATGACCGTGAGGTTACTGCTTGGAAATCTTTAAAAAATATTCAAGTTTTAATGGGTTATATTAAAGCCCGTTTTGGGATTTTTTTACATAAAAAAACAACCTGTATATTTTACATGTTTGGATTCTACGGCTTCAAATACATAGAGTTCATCTGCCAAATGTCAACTAAAAGGACATTTTACTTTGACAGTCTGCTTCAGGAGAATGTTGTGTTAATAAAAATTAAAAAATTAAAAATTACTGCTTTATTTAGGAACTAAGGAAATTACTTTACATATCGTTTTACTAGTACTTGAAAGAGCTATTTATTATACAGGGTGGCCCATGTATGTTTCTATTGGGAACAGTGAGTTTTAGTTAAAAAGCCCGTAATTTTTAAATTTGATTGTTAACAAACTTCGCAAAAATTAATTATTTGGAAAAATAATATTGTGGGGGTAATTGTAAGTCAATTATCTATAATTTAGATGACGTCATAATGATCTAAAAATTAAAAACGATTAAAAGGCGCCTGAGTTGATATTTGACTGTATGTATTTGAAGTCCTAGAAACCAAATATGTAAAAATATACAGAGTGTTCCATTTAAATTTTCAGCTTTTGCGTCATTTCAGGTGAAACCGAAAGTCGGCCATATTGTGTTTTATGTAAAAAAATCCCAAACTGGCAGTAATATAACCCACCAGAATTTGAACAAAACCTAACGACCCGTTCAAAAGTCACAGGGGTGGCCTCTATTTGATTTACACCTGGTATATTGATTTATTACACTGGATCGATTATCGTAATTTGTATTTATCCTTCAATATTTAAACACAATCGATGATGACTTCTGATACGCACAAACACGTTACTTATTTTAAATTATTACACGTCACTTTTCTTGTTATCACCAATTTGACAATATTCGCACTCGTACTCACTTTAACCTTTTATCTTTTAATAAGGAAAGTATTCTTTTTATTTCCTTATTACAAGTACTAACTAATTTAGGCTTTATTTTCTCAATTTAGAGGGCAGCGTGACTATATACTACTGCCACTTCAACCAACTCTTAACTACTCCCATTACCTACTAAAACTGTAAGTCATTTATGCATTTGCAGATTGGCGCGTTTTATTTAAATGTTTTCTAATTAATTATCTACATAACTTATTGAAGTAAATTCAAGCTTTTCTTATCAATATTAAATAAATTTATATATAAACAACAAACAATCATTTCTTATTCTATAAAATAAAATATAACTATAAAATATCATTTAATATAACGCGAAATTTGAATTTTTCTCAGGCACCCGTTGCAGTCGGTCATACTTGATATACCTATGCATAGGTATCAAAATTCCCATTTCTTCAGTTTATACAAAAGTTCAAAAATTTGTTACATTCCTAAGCTTAACTAGAATAATACCTACCAATTCACACGATTCTTTCTCATATGCAACAATTTTTGGAATATCAACCTTAACCCATTGCACACGTTGTTTTCTTTAGGAAAGATTACCGCTGAACCTAGTAAAGTAATTTATGAATATAATTATAATGTAAATATAATGCACCTACAAAAAAACTACCCTTGCTTATGTCACAAGTGTAATTTGGATAATTATTTATGGACTGTATTCTATTCAAACGATGGATGATCCCTAGAACACTGAAATTTGTAGTTGTCGAAAAAGTTGAACTAATTAAACGTGTAGCTATTCCAGTTTTAATGTTCTACACAAAATACTATTTAAAATATATCTAACGGTCTTTAAATATATTGCTGCTCCTTTACTTTCTGCAAAACATGCTCTAACAAATTTTGTATCCTTGTTACAGATAGGTGATTTATAGCATCAAAATTCATGTTATCATCACAATTTAAGTCAGATGCAGTTAATAAATGTTATATTTTAAAACTGGGAATATTTTTCGTATAAATTGTATGAAAGTCTTTGTAATTAATGTTTTCTTAATCGCCTAACAAGTTTTCCAAATCTTCCTTGCGAACACCTCGACATCAACAATATCTTGTTCACTTAATTCAACTAATGATCACAAAGTGTCAAAATCAGTGTACGTCAAAAGATTAATCAAATACTGAGGAAGCTGTATTTTTTAATATCTTCAAAGACATTCAATTTTGTATCTCAAACAAATGAAAGACCGATCTGAAATTAAATCCAATAAAAAATATCCAATTATACACAAATGTTTAGGAAAGTGTTATTTCCAGAACTAAATTTCGATCACACGCGGAATATGCTCCAGACTAAATATATCCATAATTTCAAAATGAAAATATTGTGCTGAGCACCATATTCAAAGGAATAATTAATCAAACATTACAATCATTAAATTAGTAATACAAATGGAAATACTTATTTTATTTAATATATATATATTTTACAAACTTTATACATTTTGACAGTATTTGCAACTATCGTCGTCATTAAAATCACTTTGTTAAATAAAAATGCCAAACGAATGTATAAATTTCATAAAATTTTAATCGTGAAAGCTTAAATTTTAATATGACATAAATTCAAATGCATACAGTTCAAATCGTGAGAGAAATTAAGTCAAACAAATATATATATAACCACAGAAGCCACATGAATTGTATTTACGAAAAAATATTAATTTCATAAAACCGCAAAAAACAAATACGTATATATTTGCGTATTATCATTGAATAACTAATACCGTTGAAGAAGTGCAACCTCAATGTTACAATTTCAGTCCTACCCCCCTTGCCCTTTACCACTAAAATAAGAAGTTGTAAAATGCTGCTTTTAACGTTTTGCGAGAAAATATAGAAATATACGTTCCGGCCGATCTAGTAGTCATTGAAAAAAAACACAAACACGTTATAGTCTCATCGGCAAAAAAAATCTCATTCGTATAGCGACCGGTGTTCAGTACTTTTGAAGAACTATGGCGATACGCCAACTGTTTGTTTTCTACAACGTCCATCTGATACGATCGTAAATATTATTTCTATTTCAGTCAATGCCTTTAATATTAATTATCCAAAAATCTAGCTGCGACATTAAAACAAATTTTTATGGTAATCACCAAAAAGAAATATCCTAATTAGATAGTAGAAACTGACAAAATGTTCTTAATAGATTTATTTTTAAAAGTAAAGTTGCTTAAAACTGTGAAATAGGAGACTGCGAGTTTCAAAGAGAAACATTTAAATATTGTAAAAAAATCGTCTAATAGTAGAAAATTAAATATCTTGTCTAATACATAGACTACATCATTGAATCACTAAAACGGTATTAGTTATTAAATGACTGTATATAAATTTATTTGAATAGTTTACATATCTATATTTTCGCATTTCTGTTTTTACATTATGCGTATAAGAAAATAAAGTGGAGAATATTATAAACTTGTTGTTTAAATGTTGTTTAGGTAATTAAATGTTGATGTAAAAATTCTTGCGCAAGGTGGTCGACGATTTTTTTTAAATCACACTTTAAAGTAAATATTCAGTTTACACTCATTCGTGTTTTTTTTACAAATCTAACCCTTTGTATGTTTTGTTTTCTTTATGTGTATTAATTAGTTAAACACAGGTAGATACTCAACTTTACAGTCATAAACAACCCTATTGTTATTACACTTTCACTCAAGGCCGGAACGATTCATTGCACCACTAGTTTTGTAACTAGTTATTCAATGGTATTATTCAGTGTAATAAAACAGTGCATTTGTGTTTGACTGGAAAGGTAAATTGCCTATTCCATCAGCATCCGAGTTGGGCTGGTTTGGCTTATGATTGAATTTAAATATCATTGCCGTCGCCATTAGATAACAAATAAAACCAATTGCAACTTACCTCTAAAAGTAAGGACATTCCTAGCACTTGTTCGGTACCTAACGAAAGGATACTGATAACATCTGTTAGTGTTAAACACACACGTGTTTATCGTAAATTCTTAGAATATGTCCAAAATTCTTACTTACTTTAAAGAGATTTTGTGAGGTATTTAAGAGATTTGTAATATTTTCAAATACACTACGTTTCAAATGAAATGCACCACTTAGAAATAATAATGCTATGATTTTGAAATTTTGGCAAAATAATGCTTCAGTATCATATAGAAAACGATGGAAGTTTCAATGAAAAAGAACAAGTCATTGTGTACTTTGCACCACTGTTAACATCAATTATCAACATTATCAATTATACATTTTAAGAAATCTAGTCGCTTAGTGTCAATTTTTTGTTGTTTAACTGACACATTTATTCTGAAAAAATGCCCCCAGTAAGACAACGACGAAACTTTGCCCAAGTTTCAGATTTTGACAGGGATAGAATTATCGGCATGAAAGAAGCAGGTTTGACATTTCGAGAAATCGACAGAAGACTTAATCGAGACCACACCACCGTGGCCCGCATTTGGTCTTCTTGGTCTGAAGAAGGCATTCAACGACCTCGTCCCAGTGGAAGACCACGCAGCACCAATGATCGTGAAGAACGACTTCTTAGGCGGATTGGCCACAAGAGATCGGTTTCAGTCAGCAAGGCCTGTTGCGGTGAACTGGACAATGTCAACAATCTACAGGAGAATTAAGTCTTTTGGCTTACATTCGTATCATCCGTACCGGCGACCCCAGTTAACTCAAGAGCATAAGACTGCTAAATTGGCATGGTGTCAAGAGTGGCGGGACTGGGGCCTCAATGGAATTGCATCGTCTTCAGCGACGAATCGCATTTTTGTTTGTGGCGAAACGATGGTCGTCAGAAGGTGCGGCGGTTTCGAGGAGAAGGTCGAAATTTAGAGTTTGTTGAAAGACGACTCACAGGCGTAACGCCTGGAGTCATGGTTTGGGGCGACATACGTGATGGTGGAAGATCTCTTGTGTTCATTCTAGGCACACTAAGTGCTCAGCGTTACATTGATCATGTTTTGGAGCCAGTGGTAGTACCGTTAATGTAGACGTTGCCAAAGTATTATTATTATTTTGCACATGTTACAAGAAGGTTTCTGGATCAAGTGCAGCTACCAGTATTGCCGTGGCCTGCACGATCGGCAGATCTTTCACCTATTGAACATGTATGGGACATGATGGGTCGAAGACTAATGCAACTACCAAGGCCCCCAAACGACTTGGATGAATTACGACACCATCTCCAGGTAGCCTGGGATGAAATGCCTCAGGAGGATATAGACCATCTCATAGAAAGCATTCCTCGAACAGTGAACACCTGCATTGCTGTGCGTGGCGATGCTACACACTATTAACATTTTCTTGTTAACTGTTAATATTTTCCCTTCAAAATCTCATCATCCTATACATGTTAATAAAGCATTATTTTACCATGCTTTCAAGATCATAGCATT
The DNA here is from genome assembly GCA_036346205.1 of Vesta saturnalis. NCBI lineage: Eukaryota > Metazoa > Arthropoda > Insecta > Coleoptera > Lampyridae > Vesta > Vesta saturnalis. The sequence goes on along the minus strand of JARFJB010001119.1, from coordinate 1,087,050 downwards.
ATTATTTCTAAGTGGTGCATTTCATTTGAAAAATAGTGTATTTCATAAATAGTGTATTTTCAATAATTACGAAAATTTTTATTGTATTTACCAATTTCCTTGGTATTCTCAGTATTGGCGAGATATTTCTTAATATTCTAGATACTATAGAGGCACCATATTTCTAAGAGTGGTTTGCTCCTCGATAAATCCATTGAAAACTCAACATCAATTTTTTTCTTAAAAACAATACTTTACTTCGCACATAAAGTAAAAATGTATAATTAAATTTCCAATATAATTATGGTACAACAATAGCATAAAAATGAAATATTGAACATAGTTCACACAAATTCAATTAAATTTTTTTGATGATGCCAACAATAGTACATTTTCCTTTATTTGAATCATATTTGACTGGGTAAGTTTCTTTACGTTATTATTATTACTTTTATTACATTTCATTTTAAAAGCTGTCACATGTACAGTCGATTTCAGTATTTGATTAGGTTGACCTATGAAAGGGTAACGAAACAATATGTTTTTCATTGAACCATTGAAGCTTTCCACGATGTAATCGATTAACATACATCTTGACTTATTTATAGTCATGATTATAAATTATTGAGTAAATATAACATTTTATATACCTATTCAATTAAACAACTTTTTATATTTTTATAGTGCAATCCAACAATTCTTTCAAATGTTACAAAGAAATAAACTATGAAAATCAATTCTTTTCACACCTGAACTCAAATTGTTGCTATCAAAACTTGTTTTTATAGAGCTGTTACAACTATTTGTAGAAACTTTTGTAAGATTGCCCTTCCACTTTATTGGTTTTAATTTATTAATCAGTGGAACTTTAGCTATACTATTGTTGAAGTGAACAATTTCTGATACTGTGGCCATTATTGATGTTATATATTAAATGAAGTTACCTTGAAAATAACTCTCTAGCTGCTTTTCTAGCTAATTTTTCTTCCTGAGTCATGTCTATACATGACTTAACATCCATATAATTATGTTCCGTAATACCTTTTCCCTTGAGAAAGCATGTTTTTAATAATCCTGTAGCTTCTTCATTTCCTTGCTCTGACGATTTCATTAACCAGTAAACTCCTAACCTATAATTTTCATGCCGTTCTGCTTCCAACTCTGTTAACAAAACATTACCAGTTGAGTTTTAAGCACTTGATGATAACAACGGTCTACAAAATTAGCACTTAAGTAATATCACTTAAGTATAAGAGAGAAGTGTTACCAATATACAGTTGGAAATTTTGTGTACTCAATGTACGACAGTTAATTTAATAATACTTGATATTTATTAATAAATCAAAATAGTTTCATTTGACATTTCACAAGTAATTTTAGAACAAAATAAGCAATAATTAGAGTGAACAGTAATTATTTAAAAAATACTCTTACCGCATTCTTCTTCTAATAACTGTTTGGCAAGCACCATCTGCGATTCCGGACATCCATCACTTGCCAATTGGTTTCTTAAACGTTTTAAAGATCCGTAAGGGCCATCTAAACAGAAATTATTTTTTTATTGTATATTGTTATAAACATAAACAAAATATATGAGAAATCGTCTTCTTACCATGAATCGCCCATTGTTTACGACCAGATGTTGACTTCTTCGAGGGGACAACTCCTGCCATTAAATCTAATTTAAATCGTACACAAACAAATATGTCAAAAGGTGACTTCAAATTTATTTACAAAATATGGAAGTGGTTAACAGAACGGAAGAGTTTAAACAGTAACCATGGAAACACACGCAATTCATACTATACAGGATAGATCATTCAGTACTGAATTCAGTAGTCAATCAATTATAATTAATAACATTCATTATTTTGTGCTTACGGTTAAAGTAACATCTTTTCTACAAGCGTATTAAAATTTGGGAATTATGTTACTGAATACACAAAGTAGAAAGACGGCATTGTCTTAATTAATAACAGCAAGGGCAAATATTACTATACTAATATAATTTGAGTACCTAATTAGAATTACGGCACAGCCACACCACTACAGCTATTTGTCTCAGGTGACAGCGAAGTTTAAAGTTTTAAGTTGCATTGAATCATAATACTTATTTATATAATAATGGAATAACTAGGTGATTATGATACTAGGCAATGTTTAAAGCCCGACGAAGGAGGGCTTTTAATTTCCCGAGAGTCATAATTTACAGTTATGCCCGTGGTACATACAACGTTTTATTCTATTTTAGTTTCTAAAACTTTCAAACAAAATGATTACTGATTAATATTATCGGCAAGTTTGTGAGAATTGTGCTGTTGCAAATTTTAGTGTTGCGTAGATAGTTTGCTATATTGATGTTAGGGATACTGTGTACTTTTAGTTCCGATGCCGTTCAAGATATAAAGAATTGGAAATCGATATACTTAGTTAAATAAAGGTTCTTTAAAGAGATTACTTTCCGTAATAAATTATGGTATAAATTGGCCTACATTTAAGATAGAAATAGATTTATTCAAAATTCTCTCCAAGCATTTTTTTTTGTTTTTTTATATTTTCTAGGCAACCAGACACTCTTATGAATGCAACTAACCTGCTTCTTCTAAAGCTACTGGTATAGGAGATACGAATTTTCAAATATTTAATATTGATATTGTTACAACTTTCTAACTATTTTGGTTATAAACTTGGAAATAAATTTTGTTCATTTGCGCTAATGAAATGATAATATGCTGATGAAAACACTACTTCCGGTTTTTCCGGAAATTGAAAACATTCAAAGGTATTGCTGGTATAACATACACATATTCTAACTTTATAAATTATTATTAATTTACATGAATAAAAAGTTTACCTCGAGTAGGATTTGAACCTACGTCCTGTACGTTGCTAGAGGACCGCGCTAACCAACTGCACTATCGTGATTGAAGCCTCAATCGATGTAAATTTTGTCTTTATGTTTAGAATTTACATCAGTTCTACACACATAGACAAAATTTACATCGATTGAGGCTTGAATCTCGATAGCGCTGTTGGTTAGCGCGGTACTCTAGCAAAGTACAAGTCGTAGGTTCAAATTCTACTCGAGGTAAACTTTTTATTTATGTATTTAATAAAATTAATAATAATTTTTAATTACATATTTACTTTTGAACTTATTCGTTCATAACAACAACTTATAATAATATATTCTTACTTTATTTGAAACGGAGCGAAGTTTGCTTTAAAATGATATGAAACAGTCCACAGTTATCTTGAAAGATAAGCGATATATCTATTTTTACCTTGCATATGCATATGTAGGTATAGAAGGTTATGCAATCGACTTTTTTTCACTACCGCTGAATCGACTTATTAGCTCATTTTGCAACTTTTGGCCAAGTTTCGTCAAGATCGGCTGTAATGTCTGGATGTCTCGGAGAGGGGAGTTATTTGGGTCAGTTTTTGGTTTTTATTAAATATTTCTAAAACAGCTGAATATTTCAAACATATAAACATACCCCATATATTTTTTAGTATTTTCAAGAAAGTCCTGTAATACACTAGCATTCACCTAGTTTACGATTATGTCGAAACTACTGGCAACATTGTAATGAAATTTTGTATGAATATGTTTTGGAAGCTGACACATCCCATGAATTTGTTTTTATATCTGGTTCTCATATAAGGCGCTATTTACACGGTTCGCACCGAGTAGTTCTAAACATAACTTTTTTGAGGTTAGATTCTCTAGTTCAAATTTTAGTGAACTTAAATATCACTCAATTTTACACCAAAAAGGTAAATATTTCACTGAAAACATGAAATATTGAATCAGTTCGAGTAAGTGTTCAAAATGTCCTTCATTTTCCCGAATACACAATTCTATTCTTTTTGTAAAGAATGCATTAATCTTCTAACGGTTGAGGATCAGCTATGAAGTCATTAAAGTGATGCTTAATTCTGTCTTGCAACTCTTGACGTGAATTTACCTCAGTAGCATAGACTTTTTCCTTAAGATACGACCTAACTAAGGATTGAAATCGCATAACCGTGAGGTCAATGAATCGGAGCTTCTGCACCTCTACTAATCCATCGATTAGCATGGTTACTGAACGAATTACGACACATATCAAAGTGCAGCGGAGCTCCATCATGCATAAGAAATAGAGGTCTTCGCTCGTTTAGCCTTAAATGTTCTATCTCGAATAAATAATTTTCTTAGAATAATGTTATTGTGTTTTTGTTTTTAAGGGGGTAAGGAAGTCAGGGACTTTTACATGGATTTCTTATAGCACACAAATGACCCACTATTTCTGAAACGGCTTGGCCGATCTTAGCGAAAATTTGCATATATTTTAAGATTAATTCAAAATTGATGTTTCACTGACCATTTTAAGCTTTTTTCTTTTTTTAAACAGTTACTAACACTTTTCACCATAAACAAAAAAGAACGTTGAATTTTAAAATTCCCTCCACAGGGTAGATTCCCACCGGTTTTGTCAACAAAATAAAAAAACAGCCCCCTAACGTTTGGAGTTTTGGAGATAATGGGGCAAATGTAAAAAATAACATACTTTTCAGGAGACGGAAAAAACTAAAAGTGCACTTTTTTTGTTACTGTAAAACATAAAAAAAAATGTTTAATTTACCTGCAATAAAACCCTTTCAATCAAACCCAAAAACATAACAATTGTCATACAAATATTCATTTTATAAGCTTAAATGATAATAAATAAATAATTAAATCAGTCAAAAGTATAAATAAAAAATAAATAAATGTAAATAATTAAATAAACAAATAACTAGCTCTAATATGTAATCGAAAATCTAAATTAAAAATAATTTTCTTTCTCAAATAATAGCAAATCCGGTAAGTAAAATATATATATATATATATATATATATATATATATATATATATATATATATATATAGGGTGTATTTTAAAATCACCGACAAACGAAAACTGGAGATTCTATGATTCAAAATAAGACAAAAATTATCATAAACGCTTTTCCGAAAATGCTTCCTAACCGAGATACAGGTTGATTAAGAAATAATTTTTTTAAGATTTTTTTAAGATTCCTCAAACACACTGAGATTTGGTACACCTAAATGTCTAATTAAGTACAATTAATCAGGTGAATTTGAATCAACTGGCTCCATCCAGTGGCGTAGAATATGTTAAGTTAATCACCTCAGGTAAAAAAGAAACACACGTCCCTGCTTTTTTTGAAGAAATATTTTCTTGTTAAATTCAACATTTACTCCTGCAAATAAAATCATACTTAGTATTTTTTCGATTCGGCACCCGTTTTTGAAATATTTTGCATTAACATAAACGACTACATTATTCAGTAATAACCAAATTAAATAAATCAGAGATTGCTTTGCATTTAATAGTTAGAAACGTATCTTGTGTTTGCTAAAATAGTTGCATTTACGCGTGTTTTGTAATTCATTGTTTGTGTCTAATTACTGTGAAAAAATGAATTATTCCAAACGAGAACTGGTCGCTATGCGTTTATGTTATGGTAATACTAATTGCAATGCTCGTGCAGCTGCTCGACTTTATGAACAAAGATTTCCAAATAGAAGACATCCACATCATACTACGTTTAGAACAGTTCATCGTAACTTGTTAGAGTATGGAAGTTTAAAAGGAAAGAAAAATTCCGGACGAAATGCTCGTGTACCAGTTGAAATTGAGGAACAGATTTTAGATAGAATTTATGAAAATTCATCAATAAGTACGCGTGAGTTAGGTTTAGAATTTGGTGTGTCGCATAGCAAGTCTTGGAAAGTTTTACGAGAACAAAATTTACATCCCTTTCACCTACAAAAAGTGCATGCATTATTGCCTGCTGGCCATCCTCGTCGAATGAATTTTTGCGAATGGTTTTTAAATGGAAATGCTGAAGATGTACCATTTATTAGAAACTTATTGACCACTGATGAGTGTATTTTTTCCCGAAATGGAATAATAAAATTGCATAATTCCCACAAATGGTTAGATGAAAATCAGCATCCAACTGTAGTTACAGCTCACCAACATAGATTTAGCGAAAATATTTGAATAGGTATACTAGACGATCACCTAATCGGACCTATCCGTTTTCCTCAAAGACTTACTGGCGAATTCTATTTAAATTTTTTGAGAGAAGACTTGCCAGAATAGTTTGACGACGTACCATCATGCATGATGGTGCACCACCACATTCTACACGAAACGTCAGAGAATTTTTAAAAGCATGGTTCCCTGGACGCTGGATTGGACGAGGAAGTAAAGTAACGTGGTCGGCACGATCGCCAGATTTAAACCCATTGGATTTTTTTGTGTGAGGGTGTCTGAAAACTCATATCTATTCTGTTCAAATTGATAATCGAGAGCAACTTTGGAATCGCATACAGATGGCATGCGATGAGGTTAGGACTATGCCACAAATTTTTCAGCGTGTTAGGTTTCATTTGCTAAGAAGAATACAAGCTTGCATTCAAAAAGAAGGAGGACATTTTGAACAATATGTATAAAAATAATTATTATTTTGTTTTTGATTCCTTCAATATCTCTTTAATAATGTACCTAATAGTTAACTGTGTCATTTTTTTGTAAAATAAAACAAATTTTGATTTTTATTGAACAATGTGGTCGTTTATGTTAATGCAAAATATTTCAAACACGAATCGAAAAAACACTAAGACATTAGGAAAACAACGAGCAAAGCCACCACGTCAAAAAATAACATTTTTTAAAGTAAATTGTTATTGACAAGTTCATTTCGCTCTTAAAAATCAACCAATGCACTTAAAGACATAAATCAAAAAACAGAATGTAGGAAAAGAATGGTTCTTAACAGAGATGGGTATTTTGAAAGAATTAGTTTAAGAAATTATTCCACAGGCTATTTTAAAATTCAGGCTCTATAACAATCTATCAATTAACCCTGTATAATGACTAAAATGCAAGAATTTAACAAAAGACTGGATATGTAAGTTGAAACTAGCCCTTTTACCTACAGTTTGCAAAAAAAATAAGAAATTTGGATTGAAAATAAAAAAACTATAAGACTTCAAACTTACCAGCATACTAACTTGTTTTTTTGCACCTGAATGTATTTATTTTTAATTGATGTACTACTTTATCAATACTTGGCCAATATTCCGCTGTTAATTCTTTACATGTAAATAAACACATGTATCATAACCAAACTCTAATATTACAATTGTTACTTATCTTTTTTCAGCCTGAAGTATTCATACAATGGTAGTTTTACGTTTGTACTACATGCGACAAGTACAAGAATTCTACAATACTGGTAATATGATTTAATTGTTTGTTTTAATTTAATTTTATTGAAATTAAAATAATTCACTTCAAAGCTTGAGAAATTCACCTTGTCGCCCATTAGCACACTATCTGCTAGCTATCAACACAACCTTATCGGGAAAAAACGAGTCTATGGTCGAGAACACGCAGCACCTCGTGGAAACCATCAGAAACTTCCAACCAAACCACGAAGAAATACTGGTAAGGTTTGACATTGTAAGTCTATTCACAAATGTGCCTACCGATAAGGCACTAACTATCATAAGGGACAAACTGGAAAAGAATGAAACGTTCGACGACGCACGCAACTCTTGGTAAAATTTCCAGGTAGAAGACAAATTCTACCAACAAGAGTGTGGGATGGCGATGGGTTCCCACTATCACCCATAGTGAGCAATATATATATATATATATATATATATATATATATATATATATATATATATATATATATATATATATATATATATATATATATATATATATATATATCATATATACATATATACATATATACATATATACATATATATATATATATATATATATATATATATATATAGTGTGTGTGTGTGTGTGTGTGTGTGTATGTGTTGTATGTGTATATGTGTGTGTGTGTGTGTGTGTGTGTGTGTGTGTGTGTGTGTGTGTGTGTGTCAGTGTCAGTGTGAGTGTGGAAGACTTTGAAGACCAAGCGATATCCAAATTCACAGAGTAACCAAGGATGTGGCTTAGATACGTGGACGATACTTTCGTAGTTTGCCAACACGGCAAGCATAAGCTAGATGAAATCCTAGATCATCTAAATAGCCGCGCACCCTCCAAAAAATTCACAATGGAATTGAAATCGGAACAAAAACTGCCATTCCTGAATGTACTTGTACACAGGAATGACAACACTTTCACGACAAGTCTATACAGGAAATCTACCCACACGGGGAGGTACCTACACTACAACTCCAATCACCACAAAAACGCGAAGTTAGGCGTGGCAAAATGCTTGTACGACAGAGCAAAAACCATATGCTCAAAACAAGAGGACCTGAAGAAAAAGAAAATATCGCTAGAACACTCAAAGAAAATGGCTACCCCGACTAACACCTAACCTAAACAGGGAAAAGGTAAACGAAAAAGAAGAATCTAAATATACAGTGATAATACCATATATACAAGGTACCTCAGACAAAGTACGAAGGATAGGCAGCAAATACAAGATACGCACTGCCTTCAAATCGACCAAAACGCTCAGGGGAATACTCGCCAAAACGAAACCATACAATGAAGATCAGAATTCCAAGAATTGTGTATACAACCTACCAGGCGAATGTGGCAGAGCATACATAGGAGAGAGCAGTAGACCACTCAAAGTGAGAACGCAGGAACATAAGAACAACGTCCGCAAGGGCGAAATAGAAAGACCAAGAATCGCCGAACATGTCTGGAACGAATCCAATAGGATAACATACAGGATAGTAGCAAAAGACGAGAACACAACTCGTCGAAAACTCAAAGAAGCCATATACATCGTACTAGCAGAAAATCCAATAAGCCAAGCTAGTGTAGACATGAAACCCATATGGATTCCAATAATGCGCGAAGAGCTTAACCGCAATACACCTGCACAAGAAGTTACGGCGCAACAAGCGCAATAAATTATATATAACATATGAATTCGACTCAAGTGCGAAAACAGTCCTTCTCAGGACTAAGCCTGATGACGGAACGTCGCGCTTCAAAAGCAAAAACTGTGAAAATAGGCCGATCAACTCCACTAATAGAAAACCACAATTACAAACCACTTATAATACAGAATAAAATAATTCACGTTCAATTTTATTTATATTTATTATTAAAACAATTCACATTAAAGTAGAACAATAACTTTATACACTAAGTACACTTTTCGATTTTAACAAATGAAATGATTTATTAGGTTAGAAAATTTCATATATTCACATATATTCACCGCAGTTCAAATTTGGGTTTTGGAAATATTCTCGATTGTTTCTTCCAGGTGTGAATGATACATGTTCTACCTTCGAAATTCTAGAAAAATTTACAATCTTTGCTCATTTTTTTCATAAATTTTAGCTTTCCTTTAGTGATATGACCATACTAACAAATGCTCCGATTGGATAATCCAATTTCTAAATGTTAATAATTTTTAATTTTACAAATAACTTTCTTCTATCTATTACTGCTTTAAAACTAAAATTATCTTTGAAATCTATGTGCAATTCTCTTTATTTTGATACCCCACTTGCCATATTTTTCATAACATTCAATATTTTATACAAAAAAAACGCCATTTTGTACATTGTACCAATAATGAAATTTTACTTATAATTAATTAAATCTATTTTTCAGGGACAAAATAAGTTCGCCTTCTACGCCCCCAAAACATAAGTCCACATACATTTCTAGTCTGGCTGCACTAAATTTTGTTGCACAAATGTATGTTCTCCAAAGAGACCTGCACTATTTTGCACTCGCATCCATTTATTTCACATATGATTGTCCCTCCACAGTACATAACTTCATCTAGACCACCCAAAGTAAGTATTATAATAATTGCTCAATGCGCACACTTACGTTTGTATAATTTCAATACATACTTTGTAACGTTATCGTAATCACTGTTTTTCCTTATAAAACTATCTAACGCACTTCTTATCTAATACAAATTATATTCACATAGATATCTCTTTGTTAGAATTAACTGGATTATTTTATTTGATGTCATGTTTATATTTGTGAATGCTTCGATCATTTAAAATTGCAGTTTTTCACAACTTTACACTTACATCATAACTTGATTAAATTTTGTTAAATGTGTTTTTTGGCTGACATTTTTCATTGTTAGCTTTCGCCATTAGAGAGTGTTTTTGATTTGTCATCTTTAAGGCAGTTTAACAATATTTAATTTTTAATGACCTAGTTATTCTTTACTAAAATTTAATTCTATAATTGACTTTATAGGTTTCTCAAACTGCAATATTAATAGCAGACTGATGTTTATGTTTTAATTTTTCAACTTTGACAAAATTGTATTCAACATCTTAAACAATTTTAATAGATATTACTACTGACGAAGATAACTGTAAGTGTTATCGAAACGTTTAGATTGTATAATTTAAAATACACCATTAAAAAGCCCACATTTTATTATGTGTGAGTGTTTATTGTTATTTATATGGCACATTTCAAGGAACATACATTTCGTGAAGTTTCTTTCTTTTGCTCAAATTTTCGGATTATCAAAGTCGAAATGGTGGTTATTCTCTACAGAATGAGCTGCTAATTAGCATCCCAACCTTTTATACTTTATGACATATTTATTTATTTATTCAGTGCAATTTATTGCATATACAATCTTAGAAAATAGTGAGGTGCGTTCTATCCTTAAAATAAATAAATATATATATATATATATATATATATATATATATATATATATATATATATATATATATATATATATATATATATATATATATATACACAGGGTGTCTAGCATCTACCCACGTTCTGTGGCTATCTTTGTTATTATAAGAGATACAGAGTCGGTTAAATTAGCAAAGTTGGGCAGAATTACATGATAATTCAAATACCGATAAGAAAATTCAACATTGTCGCCAACTATCTAAGATATCTGAAAATTTTCAATCAGCTATATCTTTTTTAATATTCAAAATACGAAACAGTTATAAGAGAGACTTTTGATAGTTATTTTTCGCAAAATGGGAAAATGCGAATAAAAAATTTTTTTAGTAATTATTTTTCGAGCTACAAGCCAAACATACATTTGTTTAGTATTATTAGTTAACTCACAATTTTCATAGTATTTACCAAACAAATGCAATGTTTGCCATGGTGTGCTGTGACAATTTAAAACAAAACTCTTGATTGATCGACTGCCAAATAGTAGATATTGAATTATTTGTTGTAACCAGTTGTAGTTCGTACTTAAATAGTGAATATTAATTTATTAATGGCTTATTCTTCTAAATATTATAATTACCTTTTTTTTAAATTGTGAGTTAACTAATAATATTAAACATACAAAGCTATACATTTTTGAAATCAGAAAAAAGCCATCGAATGAGTCTATAGCCACCTATAGCTGCCATTTAAAAAAATGTATGTGTGGGTTGTAGCTCGAAAATGAAAATATATATAAAAAAATATTTTATTCGCATTTTCCCATTTTGCGTAAAAATAGCTATCAAAAGTCTCTCATAACTTTTTCGTATTTTGAACATTAAAAATGATATAGCCGATTGAAAATTTGGACGATTTTTAGTTATTTTCAGATATCTTACAAAGTTGGCAACAATGTTGAATTTTCTTATCGGTATATGAATTATCATGTAATTCTGCCCAACTTTGCTAATTTAACCGACTCTGTATCTCTTATAATAGCAAAGATAGCCATAGAACGTGGGTAGATTCTAGACACCCGGTATATATAATATGTAAGAATGGAGTATCACAGACTTAACTAATTTTTTTATTGGACCGGAATTCAGGGACAAATTTCGTAAATAAAAACAAATCGTTGATGGCTGTCTGAACACAATATTTATTTTAATATCTATTTATAAACTATAACTTATAAAAGAATTAACATATCTGAACACAACAATCAAAAGAATTCGCTAATATTTACAATTACAACTAAAATAATAGTTATTTATCAGTCGCTTAGCAGATTTAGGCATACCCAATTTTAGTGCGGTTTAAAATAGGGTTATCAAGTAGTTTTACACGTATATATATATATATATATATATATATATATATATATATATATATATATATATAGACACACACATACAGAGTGGACCAAAAGTCTGGAAACGCCCAATTATCTCGTAAATTGTTAGTCCGAATTGTACAAAATTTGGAATAAGCCTATTTTGGGATACGGAGATTCCAGATTTGCCATTTGCAATGTTGCCAGATTTGCCTTTTCTCTGATATTATTAGTCACATTGGTTTTTTAAATACATCACCCTGTATAAGTAGTCATTATTGGAATCTCCTCTACAATACGAGTTAACCATATGTAACACATGATTTTATGTAGTCTAGAAGGTCTTAAATACATAACACAGAAGTCTAGCAACGAGTCTCAATAATAGTAATAATAATAATAATTTTTTTAATACAAACTATTTTCAACTACATTAAAACGTAACAATTGAAAGATTGCAACATTCTTAACATAATGATTACTTAATCAAGTGTTCAAAATGTGCTCCATCTGAGTTGACAGTACCCTAATCGATGGTAGAATGCGTCTACCACATTTCTCCATGACTGTCTAGAAGTTAATCGATTATTCATCGATAATTCGTTGCCTTAGCTCTGCAAGACTTAGTGGTTTAATTTTGTAAACTGAAATCAGGTGAACGTGGAAGCCATTCAATACTACCTCGTCTTCCAATCCGTCGTCCGGGAAATATCTCATCTAAATAACGCCCAACATTTACACCAAAATCAGCCGGAGCTCCATGTTGCTGAAACCATATCTGACTAAAATTGGCTCCAAACGAGTTTCACAGTGTAGGTACAATTTCATTTCTAAGTAGCACAGCGTAGGTACAATTTCATTTCTAAGTAGCATTTCGTACTTACCTGACGTTAAATTTCCTTCGACAAAGAACGGATCAACTAACTCAGTACCCACTACATAAAATCGTAAGTGGTTGAACTCGTATTGAAGAGGAGATTCCAACAATGACTGCATATACAGGGTGATGTATTTAAAAAACTAAAGTGACTAATAATATCAGAGAAACTGCACCATTGCAAATGTCAAATCTGGAATCTCCGTATACCAAAATAGGCTTGTCCCAAATTTTGTACAATTCGGACTAGCAATATATATATATATATATATATATATATATATATATATATATATATTGTCCCTGGATGGACTTCACTATAGGCGTAACAAAAACAATTTAATCTGGTTTTGATGTTTTGGAGGAATACACCCTTGCTAGGTCTAAAAGAATTTTTTAGTTTTTTAAATTCCAGGCGACCATGGCAATTAAGAAAAAACCATTTTATGTAGACACAAAGTGCCATTTTGGTCAATCATAAAGCAAAATGTTATTAAGGAAAGTTCTTGGGAATGTGATTTTATGGCTATGCGCAAAATTTCACAAATATCGGATCATTTTACGAAAACACATAATACAGTACTTTTTGTCCTGTTGTTACATTGCAAGAATACAGATCAATTCAACGTTTGGAAATTTGGCACACAGTAATAATTACATATATTCAACAACTTTCTTTCTTTAATGAGATTTGCTGTATTACTGTCCGAAATGGCAGCTGAAAAAATTATAAAAACAAACGAGCTAAAGAAAAACATTTTGTTTGATTCATTTATCGCTTCCGAAATTTTTTGTTTCAAAATTGCAATGTTGCTGTCCAAATTAGTATTATAAACGCGCTGTTTAGCATAAAAAGAAATCCAATGAGCTCAAATCAGGGGAACGAGCCGGCCAGTTGACAGGTCCGTAACGACCTATCCATCTGTTTCCAAAATGTTTTTGCAGATAATTTCTTACCAATACTGTTGGAAATATACACTTTGAAAGTTACGTGCATCTCTTAACTACAGGTAGCAAAACATTTTGAAGCATCTCCAAATAGGTATGTTGATTCACATTTGTATCAAACAAATGCGGACCAATGATTTTTCCATACATAACGGGCACCACACATTAACCTTTTTGTAATACAATTTTGAAATTGGGATTTTCTCTCGGCCAAACAGTTCTGCATTGCAACTTTCCCATTGTACACGTAAATGTTGATTCATCCGAAAAAATGTTTTTGTAAAAATTTTGATTCATGGCTAAATTTCTCCTATCCATAAGCAGAAGTCTAAACGCAGAGCATCATCAGCATTCCTTAATTCATGTATCAAAAACGGTTTATAAGGCTTAATTTTGTTTTCTTTGAAAATTCTTTATAAATGCGATTTACTTATCAACTGATTCAACTGTATAGACCCTTTTCACAAGAATACATTCGGAAATGTTCCCACAGAATTTAGAGTCAGTATTGTAGCAGCATCTTCTTCATCATGTACTTATCCTTTTCTTTTTCTTGATTTCATGTACGGTACATGTTCTTTCAAATTTGTCTACCAAATTTTGTACCACATTAACGGACACGCAATAATCAGAAACTTCTGTTGAAATTTTTGATTTGGAAAGTTACCAGGTCCATATCATTGAACGAGGTAAACTCTTTGTTCGAAGGATAGCATTACTATTAACTCCCAGTAAAAATTGACAAATATGTAATACATTGACAAATAACATGTAACTTCATTTCTTTATTAGGTTGTCATGGAAGATGTTTTCTTTGAAGCTAACAGGTACCTTGGAACACTACATCGTCCAATATTTCATACAAGAATTGACCATTTGTGTTGCGGATTCACAGTGTGAATACCATATTGAAAACGGACGTGTGCCACACCCAATATGATTTCTTTGTGGGGTTTGAAGAACAATTAATGTCATCTTTTGCAAATAACAACTACAATACTGCCTGTCCCAGAATATTACTTGAAGCTTGTGAACCGCCAATGTAGAAAGGCAATTCTAGTCAATAATTCTGCAAATTAGCTGGCCAGAAGTGCAGCAGTTTATATGCTGTGTGTAACACTATCAGAATTTACAGACCAATTTTGTGAAATACCTTACTATTTTTGTTAGCTTATACTTTAAGCAACCAGGAACGATCTGTCTTCTTAATACAACTGATTTAGATGCCTTTTTGAAATTTTCTTTGTTATAGTTTTAAGTATAATTTTTTATATTCCAATATGCCTAATATGATTTAAAATCAGTTGGACAGTGTACAGTGTTGAACAACATAGGTAACTTAAAATATGGTGTCACCAAAAATATTTTCAGTGACAAATAATTTCATCAAGAAACTATTTATGGCAGTGTTCACATTTGCGGCTTCCCCCTCAATTCCTCTCATACTCGCTAAACTGTAGTTGTTGTACTAGTGAGACAAATAGCTTTAGGATTTTCAACTAGTTCTATTGGAATAATTGTGAGAAAACCAAACCAAGACTAATGCACTTGAAATAACTGTGTTTGATTCTAATATAGGTAATGTTTAGTGATGAATAAAACGTTAAAGATGTGTATCATTATGCAAAATTATAAACCAATTTTGATCATTTTAAGTAAAATTATTGCTTAAACATACCTTTCATATTAACATTTTAGATGGTGTTTCCCTTTAAAAATATATAAATTGAAGTGTTGATTGAGTTGATCATAATGTAGTTATTATTTTAGAATTCTATGAAACTCTGGCTTCCTCAGTAGGACATTTAATTATACAAGGTATATTATTAACGGCGCATAATATTTACTCCACATAATTTTATGTTGAAGTTAACTCTCTGCTTATGGGGTTATTAACAGTCAAATACAGAAATTTATTTAGATTGTAATGGAGAAATACATTTAAATAATATTAATAACATATAATTCAACAAGTAGAAAAATATGCCAAAACTAATCTTATTATTTATTTGTAATTTCATTTTTTAAAATACGAAGACTTTGTCACTCATAAGTTTTGAAGAAATTGCAACATCTCAACTAAGTTAGGTTGATTTTTCTAACTTGTGCCAGAAAGTAACAAGGTTTGTCATTAATGTCATTTTTGAAAGTTTGAAAAGTCTATGTGTCATATTTGTGCTTGAAACATTTTGCATCATTATTGCTTCCTAGTTTTATTGTTCCTTAATTTGTCGTTGTATAGTTTCTTCAGTTTCATGTTTATTGTTGCGTAATTATTGATTGTTTTGTGTTAATTTCCTTTTTCCGAGTATGTAGATATTTGATATTCGACGAATACCATTGCAAATCTCTTTGGACTGCTCTTTATATGCTGAACGTTATCCAGCTAGGAGCCATCCTAATGCTAACGTTTTTCAACGGCTAAATCAGCGCTTCAGGAAAACCTTTTGGTGATAACAGAGGTCTTTCATGCCAAGTATTGGTACCCAAAGTGAAAAAAAAAGTATTACATGAAGTGGAAAATAAACCCAACGTAAGCACCTGCTCCATTGCTCGAAGAATTAATATTAGCCATACTTCAGTTCATCGAGTATAAAGGGAAAATAGTATACATCCTTATCACTTTCAATGTGTCCATGGGCTGTTTCCTGAAGACTATCCGCGTCAAATGACACTTTGTAGATGGATCCTTCAGCAACAAGATGCCATCCCGGAATTGACTGAAAACATTTATGGACAGACAAAATGGGATGTTTATTATTTATAATAAACATCACTGGGCGGACGAAAACCCTAACCGTATTTTTCAAACTATTCACCAAATTAGATTTAGTGTTAGAGTAAAATCAAAATCGGAAGACACCAGCGCAGAAACGCATTTTTAAACTAGATAAAGATGCAGTAATGATTGGAAAATGACACAGATATTAGTACTGTGCGCTCTAAAAACGTTACTTTCCAGCTGATCGTTTGCCAACTTTTGTTTATAACGTCTTTGTTTTTCCGGCGTATCAAATTTGTTTATTACTTATTCTACAAAACAGTTTATTTTAAAACTATCCGCTGCCTGTATTGAATTTATAAGTAAGTTACTTTAATTATTAATTTCATGTTATATTAATGTAACCAAATCTAGTTCTTTATATAATGTGCGACGCAAGTATATCTGATAACGCTCAAGCACCTCAAGTAAGAAAACGCCATGTGTTATCTGAAGACGCTCGCAAGATTGTGTGGAACAATTACAAAAACTTTAAATGTATCAATTCAGGTAAAAAGCAGTTGGATAAACGTTTTATTTTGTAATATTCCAAGGAATTTATAACCTCATTAAAGATGAAACAGTTGGATATTCGGGAAAGAAAACGTCATTTAGAAGTTTACTTTTAAAAATGAGCTTCAGGTAAGTTTACTGATTAATTTTTAATCATATCTTATCTTGGGTTTTGTGTAGGTGGAAAAAAACATCCGATTGTCGTAAGATTATAATAGAACGACATGAAATACGTTCTTTGCATTGTGCATATATACGTTCGATCACTAATTATCGGAAAGCAGGACGACCAGTTATATACACATGTTTATTTAATTTTATAACGTAAATATGTTGCTATTTATCATTATTTTAGGTGGTGAAATGGGCTTTATAAATAATGCTCTGCTAATGTTTAAATCTGGCTAAAAATCAGGAGATTGATTGTTATTGGCAAATGTATTTTAAAAAAACTAGATTTTGTAACTATGACAATAAAATATTATTTTACTTTATGATTATTTCAAAAATTTTACTTCTAAAATTGTATTCTTGAACAACAAACGCGAAGTAACATAACCTAAACTTTTATTTTTTCAAACGTATATTTTTTTGTTGAGCTTTACACTCTGACGTCACTTTTTTTGCGCAGCTTGGTGTCTTCCGATGTTGATTTTACTCTAATGCATTGACTGCAGTTGGAGGGAGACTTACAGGGACGCACATGTTGCCAGATTGCTTAAATGAACAAAACCTTTTAGACTGTTTGATCAATTCTTTGCAAAACCTATTGAAAGATGTGCCATTAGCAGACATGTGGCTTCAATTAGAGGGCGCCCCTGCTCATTGCGCGGTTGAAGCAAGAGAGTGGTTGAATCTACACTTTCCTGGACATTGGTTTAGTCGTGGTGGATCAGGTAAGTGGCCCGCAAAAAATCCAGATCTAATTGTTTGGATTTTTGCTTTTGGGATACTTTGGAAGAACTTGTTTATGCAATTGAAATCAGCTCATGAGATCAACTTATCCAACAGATTCGTATTGCCGCTGAAGACATAACAAATCGAAATATTATATTGTTAAAAGATGTCTGAATATACCCACGTACCACACAAAAATAAGCAGCGAACACATTTTCAATAGCCAAGTAATCATTATCAGTAGTGGACTGGGAGGAACTAAACAAAATTTCTAATACATGCCGTCAGCGAGTAACGCTTCGTTGCTTATCTGGTGAAAGTGAAAGTTATTGAAAGTTTAATGAGATCTGAGTAGCCTAAAGTCCTTCATCGTCATTGTTTATTAGAATTTGTTTGTTTTTGAAGATCTCTAAACTCAAGTTCTACATGAGCTAAATGTTCTTTAACGCGAATTTTGATAGGTGTTTAGTTAGCCCCATATATTTGTTTGCACTTTGTACAATTAACTTTATAAATTTTCCGACCTATCCTGCTTATCCACTTGATCTTTTGGATTGCCTAAAAGAGTTTGAAAACTATTATCTGAAGTAGTGACTGTTTTCAAATTAATTTTGGAAAATATTTTAGATAGACCTTTTGTATAAGCAGAATAGTTTGGTAATTCTACATACTTTGTTTCTATTTGTTCTCTATCGTTATCTAATGTAGTGACATTTTTAACTTTTTGAACTTTGTTCAAAAATGTTTCTTAACAAAGATACAGGGTGAAACTGGTTCTCATAACTTCTAAACCACTCAATCAATTTCCATCACATACTAATGTAGTACATCTCTAAGAAACGATTAAAATCATTTAAAGAAATTCTCCAGTGGCGTAGATGCTGGGGGTCGGCACCCTTCTCCTCTCCCAGTCTTCGGCGCTACTTGTAATAATACACAAATCTATTCAAATGATACATACTCAATTTAATTTCAAAAATAATGACGGCCACTATGAGCATTTATGCAACTAAAATAAACCCTTGATACCTTCAATTAATGCTTAATTATTGTCGTTACTTAGGTACCGACCTTTCAGTAATAAGGGGTGAAGTCTGCAATAGCTAGTATGCTAAGACGACATTGCCATGTTTGTTAAGGTTTAACCTCTACATTCTAATATCTCGAGAACTAAATTCAGGAGAAAACTTTGTCATTCTTAATTTTATCCCTAAATTTCACTGAAGAATCACGCCACGTATTGATTATGCGCCAATAATAATACACCCTGCATAATGTGGTAAATTATTAGGCGACTAAAATTTTGTATGGTAGAAATAAAAAAAAAAAACTGTAGCGTTATTTCAACAGATTTACTCTTTTAATCTAGAAGATGAAATTACAGAATCTCATAATGGAATGATTAAAATAAAATTAAAAAAATTAACACTTTTCTGAAATATTTAATTGTAAATTTTCATTAACTTACCTAATTAAGTTTGATTAAATATTGCAGAGAAAGTTATTAAATTAAATATCTGAAATTTTACTTTGATAAGTTCATACATTAACAAGTGTTACTAATAAGGCACATTCTTTTGTTAGGATTAGTTTATAAAATGTTTATTATTGTTAAAATATTCAATAAAATAATACTTGAAAATTATTGTAACAAAATAAAATAGATTTTTTAGGTATTGCTCTCCTGTTCAAGAAATATACAAGCGAGAAAGATAAATATAACACAACACAACACCCAACGAACCTCACTGTACAATTTGACTTTCATAATATACAACGCAAATATGATTACAAATATTAACTATTGTTAATAATTGTTATTAATACTATAATATTATACCCAGCACCCAAACGTGAGCATTATCATAATTCTTAATGATCCTAATAATGTGCAATAAACAATATGTTCATCTTTGGAAATTTAATATACACAGCTGCAAAATTATTACCCCCCAAATTTAAATTTGAAATTAAAATACAATGACATGAACAGATAATACAAATCACAGACAATTTTTATGTCTCTTAGACTATTTTCTCTTAAATAAAAATATAAATTGAAAATAACTACTTAAATGCAGCAAAAAACTGATTATTGGGTTGATTAAAACCTGAGCTAGGGTAATTTATTGGACTACCATATGTGTGATGATTCATATTATTTTGTGCCATTGCTCGTGGTTGATTAATTGGTGATGTTGGATTACTTGCTAATTGGTTCATACTTGGAGCGCTACCTTGTTTATTCTTCTTATTACCTAATAAATTATCTAAATCAATATTTAAGTTGCCCGAATTGACCCAGGTTGCTCCCACTGGTGCTTTATTGCTATTATAACTAGAAATGTTATCAGTTTGTTGATTTTGTGTTGTGGAAGACGTTGGCTGGAGGACTTGAACAGTTGATGATTGCAGGACTTGACCTAAATATAAAAATTCAATTACAGTAATTAGTATTAACATAAAATTTCTGAAGTTAAAATATGGATTTTAAATGGTAACTGATTTGGAACCTATGTTCCAATTTATAATGTATAGTAGCAAGAGCATGCATTACTATGACAGCTAAGATATAAATCCATTTCAATTTGATTACAGTCTAAAGTAAAGCCACCCTTGAATATTTAAATAGATATGTTTGTATTTCGTTGCTGCAATGCATAGGCAATATTATCCTCGCCAGGAATATTTACCGCTACGTCACTAATTTATGAATCTAGCTATCGAATTTGTTTAAACTATCTTCTCATATCAAACAGTGAATTAAATAAGAATGGTGAACATTCGTAGTGTATTTGACGAAATCGACATACAGTATTGAATAAGCAAATGTAGTAAACCTACATTTGTTTGTTTATGCTTTGACTCTACTCATTCCCTACATTTATTTCTTTTAATCATCATTTATTACACACTTTAAATCCGTTGAGAAATATCAAATCTCAAACTGCATCTAACCCTGTTTTAACAAGTCCAAGTAAAAACGACCACGCAAGAAAACAAAATCTGACGATCCACCTGAAACATCCAAAATGGGCATAAGAAGTACAAATATGTACACACAAATTGAGTGATATTACATCACAATCTTACATACTAATTTATTTACAGAAAAACATGTTACAGTTGCAAGTTTAAATGCAGAAATTCGTAACAGTCACATGTTAATAAATGACAGAAGTCTTCATTGTGCAATCCAGTCACTAGGATTCAAATTCAAAAAAGACTCCAACTGTAGGCTTATTGGAAAAAATGTGAATTAAATTTCTTAAACAATACATTAAAGAGATGAATTCAAATAATCGTGGGCATTTTCAATTATGTAAGTACAATATATTTTGTGGTAAAATGCTTCTCAACATGTTAATTCACATTTCTCAGTGACTTTATGTTCCTCATTGTCACCTTCGTACGAATAATAGTTCCATTTTATTTAGGCAGGTAACTTAACAGTCATTTTATGTAATAATGTTACCATCTTATTGCGGGTCATCATTGCTACTGAATTGGTAACAACAATAAGAAATTATGATTATGAAATGTAGTAGCCTTGGGAGGTGTAAATAGTGCAGCTCGACAGTTGTTTCATGCAAACCTATAAATTGATATCTCTAATTATCAATTGTATTATTGTTTATCAGCAAATGAAAATGAAAATTGCGTTATTTGTAATAGGGCAGTGTTAATGGGTTATAACCTGCAGGCTGCAAAAATAATATACCAAACACCTGTTAGATGTCAAGGATATTGTTTTTCAACCATTATCATTACGATAATCAACGTTCTCTAATTTTTACAAAATAAATCACAATAAATAAGTAATTGTATTTTGGAATCCTGCGGCTTTAAATGCTGCCATCTCGAGGTTTATTTTCTAATCAGAATTTATTATAACGAAAATAATATTGACTCATGTTTTTTATGTTACACCATATAATTGTATGTGATGACGTAGCGGTAAACACTCCTGGCGAGGGTAGTAATGGATATGATTAATGTCCAAAACTTTACAACTGTCGCATTTAATCTGAAAATGTACAACAAATTTTTTTTGAAAAGAACAAAAAAGTTTACGACTCATATACTGCCACATTTTTGACACTATTACTGTCTTTATAGCACTTCTTCAGTTTCCAACTCTAAAATTGGTTTCATGCCAAAATACTCAGTAATATCACTGTAATATACTGTATGAACTTTCATTTCTTTTAAGTTGTTTATTTCCCTTACACAATGCATGAACATAATACACTGCTTTAAACCAAATGTAAACTTTTTTTGCTTTAAACAATTTTAAATTGTAATGTAGTAAATGCATCCAAATTTAAGTGGAGTTAATAGTTACTTGTAAACGTATTGTACATTTTCACCTTGATGAGAGTTCACATGCAGAAAACATCTTGATATACCATAAAACGATAAGTTGACATGTGCATACTTTTTTGCAATATTATTTATTATTGTCTTATTTTTTCCCATTTTAACTATAGCTTTTAAATGGCTTAAGTTAGAAAAATTTAGTTTTTATTGCAGTCTTTCAAATTACATCAAGTTTTGTGTAGATTCGTTTAAAACCTCCAAGTATGTTAAAACACAATGGTACGCTTTTCAAATTTTTTTAGGTAAGGTTTTCTAGTACACCCTGTAAATTTATTTCCATAAGTTACCCAGTGGTGCAAAGAGAAATTAAGATTGAAGGTTTCTTCCTATAGAGATATGTAAAACCTGAAGTGTATAATCCTGCAGTACAAAATTTGTATGACTTAAACAATACCATTTGTCAGATGGTTTACCTCCTACTTACCTGTTTCTGATTTTAAAGATCTCTCTAAAAAAATGATTGCACTACAGGGCACCTTATGGATGTATCTTTCGGAAGAATAAAAATGTACTGACTATTACATTAATAAAACCAAAACAAAAGCCAAAAAAACATCATTTTGTTTTTTTTCATTTGTTTGGTGAGAAAAAGTTTGAATAAATCCACGCAAAACTTGTCGCAATTTGAAACACTACAATAAAAACCGCATATTTCTAACTTAAAGCTTAGAATGGGGAAATATATCACCAAATACATCCGATATTTAAAACAATGGATAAGAATAAGCTTGATTTATGGTATGGCATTCAAATGCAAAAAATAAAATAATGCCTAATGATCTAAATATTGACTGTCTGCTCTAAAATGCGAATGGTTAAAATGTATCAATGTGTCAATGATACACGCTTTTTAAGTTTCTTTTTTTTTGGTTTGAGCTTTTAGTTAATCACTTGATTGCAAAACATGAATGGTTATTTGAAATAAATGTAAATAAAATAAACATAGTTATCTATGAAAAAAAAATTATGTTCTTGACAGTTGTTTAGTATTATGTCAAAAGTAATTAAGACTTAGCGAGTTATAATATGTTATACTAAACATGAATTACACTAAAGAAGAAATGATTAAAATGATATCGCTACAAAGATAGTCATTAAATGTTTGGGGAGGTATAATTGATAATTACATTATTGGCCCTTTCTTCTTTGACAGTGTAGTACTTTTGAATGTTTTACAAAATCATTTTAGAGATCTGCTTCAGAATGTTATTCAAAATATTTTAAATACTATTTGGTTCCAATTGGATGGTGCACCGGTTCATTTTACAGCACCTGTTCGCCAATGGCTAAATATTCGATTTCAAGACAGATGGATCGATAGTAACATACTTAGAGATATTTTATGCAATTCCATCTAATAGATTCAAAATATAACATAGTTTACTGTGGGAAAACTTCTACAGTGCAAAAACTGTATTTTTATAATACAAGATAGTGCTATACACAATGCAACTAAACATGTGAGCACATCATACATTTGTATTTGGCTAGTCCTAACAATTATTTATCATGTTATTTCATACACCAATATGAGTAACAGTCATCACACTACCTCAAAGGTAGTATTTTAAGGTAGTTTTCGGCGCATGTAATTCATAAATCATGAGATATTTTATTCTTAAATTTGGGGTTAAATTTAAAATATTATATCCCTACTTATTTATTTAAAAAATGTAACGAATTTATCCCAGGGCAGTCTTTTTCACAATTGCTTGTGACTTGCGAAGTATAAACCTACTGTTTCCCTATATTGAACTTAAAATAAACTGTTCCAGCTGTGGACTTTTTTCAAAAAATCCTTTCTTTTCGCTCACCCCCACAACCAACCTAAAATCTATTAAATTAAACTTTCCCGAGACTTTTACAATGTCACCATCCCTAGATCTCAACACTGGAATGGAATTCACGAGAGTTTAAGATGTATTTTTCGATAATAAAACACACTAAAATATATTTGATATATGTTTTTAACCCTCAATGTCAGAAGTTGTGTGGGTCTACTTTTATATCATGACAAATTGTGAGCCTATGTTATTGTACATTCTTCATGTATTAAAGTATATTGAATTCAAATAATTAAATTTGGAAAATCTATACTATGAGCACAATTCGCGTTCTGATTATAACTAATTAAACTAATTAAATATAATACTTTTATCCAAAATCATCATTAAAAAAATGCAGGAAATAGTCAGTGAAGTAATGCATTATATTCCAAGTTACAAAGCATAAGTAGATACAATTTTTAAATTGCCCTTCTATACTAAACACTACTTTTTTTTAATTAATTACACAACTGATGCAAACAAAATGTCAGATCACCACGAAGATGAAATAATATATACGCCGCCAGATTTAAAGGAAGCGGCATCTAATGCAGTGGCAAATTTGTTGCCCCGCAAGCCTGCCGATCTATATAAAAAGCTATATAAAAGATTTCTGTCATGGTACGAAAATCGTAGTGTAAAACTTTGTAATGAAAATGTGTTAGTTGCAAATTTTTTAGAAAAAGGAGAAAAATACAAATCGTCAACACTTTGGAGTACATATGCGATGCTAAAATCTACGATACTGATTAGGTATAATATTGATATATGAAAATTTTCAAAATTGATAGCATTTATAAAAAAGAACACAAAATATAAACCAAAAAAGTTGAACATATTTACTAGAGATGATGTAAGCAAGTTTTTGATTGAAGCACCAGATCGAAACTATCTCATGTGGAAGGTGTTTTAATTTAATCTAACATTGATACTAACTTGCTTATTTTCTAGACATGTTTAATTTTTGGAGTCGCCGGTGCCTGTTGAATGGAGAAGCTTAAAAAAATGGCTATAGATGATGGTACAAGATAAAGAAAACATCTTAATAATAACCATACCCGATTCTAAGACGGGAAAAAGTTCAACTTTTACTGTGACAAATTGTGTGAAGATTTAAACCCAATAGATATTTATAGAAAATATTGATCTTTGAGAATGTCACACACTCCTCATACACCCCTATTAGTTTTTTATCATTTAAGCAAATGCACTACTCAACCAATCAGTATTCACAGATTTGGTAAGATCCCAAAACTAATTGCCACTTATTTGGGAATATCAAATGCACAGGTTCGGATATACTATCTCTGAAACAACATGGGGGATGGAATAGCACAACCGTCGCCGAAGGATACGTAGAGTCGTCTTTAACTAAGAAGCAGGAAATCGCGACGAGAATCCTCCATGTACAATGCGACCCTACAGCATCAACTTCGTCATCGACAAACGATTTTGTCGTTAGTTCAAACCGACTGCAACCAGTCAATATAATCAATAATGAAAATTGTACTATTACTATTAATACTGCAAAATATATTGTTTAAACATATTCATTCACTTTTTTGAATTTCACGACTTTTCTATTTAAAAAAAAAATAAAAACCCATAATTGTATGTATAATCATAATCTGATCTATGCTTAATAAATATATTTGTTACCACTGTCAATTCAATACGTTAACTAAATTAAAAACCATAAATAGTTATAACTATTAGTGTTAATAAATGCGATTTCAGAAAAAATAAATTATTTTAATGCTGAGGTGCATATTAAAATATGCACTTTGGCATTAAAATAATTTTTTACCATGCAGGTGGGTTATTTGCCTCAGCTAAGAAACAAAATAGTTGATCACATAGATCCTAACTCAATAATATATAAAAAATTTCCACTTTTGTGATAAAAAATTTAGTTTCATGCATTGATACATAAATAACTATTTATTCAAGTATTGCATTGTATGATAGAATTACACTAACTATATATTACTGAATTTTAAAAGGTTTATTTTAATTAAAATATATCTTACATAGCAAAAGTTTTCTGATATTCAATTCTAAACTTTATCTTGTATAATTGTTTAAACATATTCATTCACTTTTTTGAATTTCACGACTTTTCTATTTAAAAAAAAAATAAAAACCCATAATTGTATGTATAATCATAATCTGATCTATGCTAAATAAATATATTTGTTACCACTGTCAATTCAATACGTTAACTAAATTAAAAACCATAAATAGTTATAACTATTAGTGTTAATAAATGCGATTTCAGAAAAAATAAATTATTTTAATGCTGAGGTGCATATTAAAATATGCACTTTGGCATTAAAATAATTTTTTACCATGCAGGTGGGTTATTTGCCTCAGCTAAGAAACAAAATAGTTGATCACATAGATCCTAACTCAATAATATATAAAAAATTTCCACTTTTGTGATAAAAAATTTTACTTTCATGCATTGATACATAAATAACTATTTATTCAAGTATTGCATTGTATGATAGAATTACACTAACTATATATTACTGAATTTTAAAAGGTTTATTTTAATTAAAATACATCTTACATAGCAAAAGTTTTCTGATATTCAATTCTAAACTTTATCTTGTATAATCACTGTAGATATCCTATATCTTTTAATGTCTATGTATACCTATCTAATCTAGTAACATATTTATAACAGTATTCATGTCACAAGAAAATCATGATTTTTTCTCTTTATCAATTTTACAGAAAAAAATATAACTTTAAATTTTCTAGACTTTTAAACCCTCTGTAACCGTTACTTGAAACATTTTTTGAAATAATAATATCAATAATAATATCAACCTCAATTTTCTTCATTTAAATAGAAATATACTTTTTTGCAATTACTTCGGTTCGTGTAGGTATATTTTCTGAAAAAAGTAAAAGAATTAAGTTTTATGTAGTTTTATTCATTCTACAAATTTTATTTAAAAAATTTTCTCAAAAGATATACATTAATACACCTTTTCTTGAAAAAATAATTTTTTTACTGCAGTCAACTATGCACAAGCATGAGCAGGCTTATCAGGTTGTGCAAACACTGATCCAAATGTAAAGTTTCATTGAAATCCATTTAGCAGTATAGCTGGAATTTTGTTTACAAAATGCACACACAGACATCATACACAAGTTAGTCTCAAATGCCTTAAAATGTTCCGAAATATGTAGAAAAACAAAAACATTGAGGTCAAAACATTTCTGTTCAAACCCGATCACAACACCTTCCTCATATCAGTGGCATATGCTTATGTGTAGGTGACATGATATGATCAAAGATAAAAAACTAATTATAAGAAATATTAAATTTGTAGGGGGGGCTAAGCACTCCCAAAGCAAATTTTTCGCTTTAATATTTATTTGGGATTACATTGATCAAACCATAAACCCACAGAACACTCCACACATTGATTGTATGAAACGGTAAGACGATTATAGTAAAAAAAGTGGCCTGCCAAGTTTTCCAGGCACTATGCAGCCAAATCAGACTCTGACCTCTGCATTTGCCAATAGACCATTTTCTCTCGTGCTCCTCTACATCCCCAGGAAGTAAGAATTGCAGTACACACAAGAGGCTAGGAAGACTGTTTCCACTCTGGCTCCCTTGGTTCTTTTTTAATTTTATATCTCACAAGACCTATATACCTACCTACTTGAAGATATAAAAGTTTTGCTATATTAAATGCTACCAAATCTTAGCATTCTTGGCTTTTAGCTCAGTCAGTATTAAACAAACAGAAAAGAAGTATAACATGGATATTTATTCAGATTATTGGATATTGAAATACTAAACAAAAGAACGCTTTCGCAGTGTCATGAAGTATTTTGTTTTAAAGAACTTATATTCAAATATTAATATTAGCAGGTTTATTACATAACAATTTTGTTTGCAATAATTTTTTAAGAGGTGTGCTATTATAGAAATACAAAAATATATCTTTTAAATGTAGACAGGATGGAACAAGAGTATCAAATAATGGCTTTAACTTTGTTATTTGTAGAGTAACTTTCTTTTTATGACACCCAACCTTTTCTTTGTCATTTTGAAAAAAATCATATTTTCTTTAATCAGTCGTAAAATTTTGCAATTTTTGAAAAAAAATAAATGAGCAAAAAAATACCTCTAATCAAGGATGCTATGAAAAAAGTAAAGCATTTATTAAACAAAAACATTGCTTTTGGTGAAGAATGTCATGGAAATTTGACAATTAAATTTATGCAAAAAATACAAAAAATAATTATTGTTGGTTTAGTGCAAAGCTTTGTTCAACATTCTTGCAAATTATTGATTAATAAGACATGGCACATTTGAGTGAGAGTCAACATATTGAAATATTACTGATTTATGGGTACGAAGTTAGAAAGAGGACTCAAACTAAAGTGTGTATTTAACAGAATTTACCGAGAATCTCGTGTATCTGAAGATGATTTTGATAGATGAATAGATTTCTATGGGCAAATCACGGAACGATGTAATGCAGATTAGAATTTTGCTTTACATATTGTATTCGTTATGCTAAACGATACATTAAATTGACATAGTTGTCATATTGGGCAACAATGAACCCACACTGAATGCAAGAAGCACACACACACAATATTCGTAAAAAGTAAATGTGTGAACAGGCATTATAAGAGGGCATATCATATGATCATTTTTTCTTGATGGAATTCTTACCGCTGATTGCTAACTTCAACTGCTTCACCACATTATTCCCAGGTGAAAATGGCGGTAATGACAATAGAATTTTATTGCAACATGATGGAGCTCCTCCATATTTTGCAGTACATGTTAGAGGACTTAAATAATGTTTTTCAAAACAAGTGGATCAATTGAGTATCTTGTCAGATCTCCGGATTTGACGCCCTTAAATTTTTTCCTGTGAGATCATATAAAAAATGTAATTTGGAGGACTTTATGGTGAATAACTACCGAAATGTGCAGAGGACCTGTAGAGGTGTTACACAGAATTACTAGTGTATAATTTAAATGCTGATTAGGTCATTGTTTGGCATTTGATTTAGTATTGCTGTTTTTTTTATATTTATTCTACCTTTGTTACTCTTAAAAATTTTTTTTCTAAATTGTAGTGTTGTGAAAATAATTAATTTAGTTGTGATCGAGTCGAAATAAATACTTTTTTCTCTTATTTTTTTTTCAAAAATTTTTTACTGAAGAACTTATATTTAACATTTGTTTAACTTTACAAATAACAAAGATAAATCCATTATTAGATACTTTTGTTTTATCCTCTATACAGGTATATACCAAACATATGTAAGATAACTGTCAATGACGTGTTCAGGATTTAGTTAATTTTACATTGGGAGTCTGTTGTGTATTTTGCTTGCCAATAATTAAGTGTAACCTCTATCTGTCCCACCCTTCACATATATTATGTGTTTATTTGAAAAGGACCCACCCTTAATATTTCAAAAATGCGCCGTGTTAGAAAGAAATGTCGAAACACGTCAACTTTTAACTTGAGGGGGACACTTTTTGGCGCTAATGTCATAAACGTCAGATTCACCTCCCCCCCCCTAGTGGAGATACATTTTTTCAAATGGCTGTAGGTATCAAGACAAACCTCATCTAAAAGGTCTGATAAATCTCTATTCAATCGTATGTTTTTGCCATTATTTAATTGTTTAAAATGTAGTCTCTTAAACTTTTGAGATGCCCCCGTATTATGTTATGACAGAAAGACGTCTTGGTACATATTAATTTTTCTTTGACACTCTTGTCATAAAGTCAGATTCACCTTCTGCCTTCCGAAAACGCCTCGAGTTTTTTTCACATGACTTACGGTAGCATGTGATACCCCTTTTAATATCTACATCCAACAATGGATTTATAAGTTTATGGATCTCCCTGTATTAATTTAAACCAATAATGATAATTAAAAGTCATAGTAATAGGGACAAAATTAAAAATAACATAATACAGGGGCATCTGTAAAGCTTAAAGATACTCCATTTTAGACAACAATTAAATAACAATGAAGGACTAGTATCAAAAGTAAACAAATATGATTGAATAGAGATTTGCCAGATCTTTTAAATGAAGCATGACTTGATACCTAAAACCATTTGAAGAAATTTAAGAGGTATCTCCAGTAGGGAGGAAGTGAATCTGACGTTCGAAGTGTCCCCATCAAGTTAGAAGTTGATTTATTTCGGCACTTCTTCCTAACACGGCGCATTTATGAAACATTAAGGGTGGATCCTTTTCAAATGAATACAATGTATATCCTTATAAATAAATAATGTATCAAAAGACCCCAAACTCCTTAGATATTTTTTAAATTCATTCCTACATAAAAAAAAAATATCTTAGGTATTAATATTTAATCTGATGATTTATGTAATGACATCTCTACAAAGTACAGGTTAAGTAAAAAAACATATTACGCATTAATTTATTTTTTAAAAATTTAAAAAAATGAGAAAAATGGGCATGCATTAAAACATATTAAATTCTAAAAACATACAAAATTAAAATTAACAGTCATTCATTGTTGATCCTTCTTTTAAAACACTATCCAGCAAATACATAACATGTTGTGCAAGAATTTTACATTCGGAATTTATCTCTCCTCTTGGTGATAGCATTTCAGATAAGCGCAGTCTAAATTCAATAAGTTCATCAATAAATTCTAAGATTAAAATACTGGCTGGTATGTTAATTACAATACAAGCAATCATACTTAACATAGACATTCTGATTTTTGCTTCTCTGTGAAACCAGAGTCTCCAAACAACTGACAAAAGTTCGTGACCCATTTTAGGTGCAATAGGGCAATTTTGAGCACAACACATCAAAACTGATAATGTATTTAAATAATTAATAAGTAATATATGGTCACTATCATACTGTGATTTAGTCATTATGAAATGTGATTTCCCAAAACCATGAAGTAAAGGGTAAAAGAAACATCCTGCCACATTAGCAAACTTATTTACAAATGTCTTAGGTGAATATTTGTGAGTTATGAATCGCCTTGTATTACTTTCTAATCTTTTACGTATAATTTCATCTGCTATTTCTTTCACACTCTTTTTCTCAATTTTTTCTACTATTGGACTAGAAGAAAGTTTTTCTATGCCCTTTGAAGGATTAATATTTGACAGCATTTTAGCTGATTCTTGTAAAATATCCAACATCAAAACACGATGAGTGATTGAATACATGCTCCTTTCAGTGTGAAATTGTTTGCTTAAGTATTCAGCATATTCTTCAGGATATATGCATGTTATAGCAATACAACTTTGAAAAACAATTGTGTCAAAATTTTCAACATAAACAGTTGGAGTTAGGGAAATTAATATTTCTAAAATTTCTAAGCCAATTGAGACATCATCATGAGGAAGCTGAGATAAAATAATTTTTTCACAGTTTTCCATACTTAGCGTAAATAGTTCTGCATCTTTATTTTCTAAAAGACCATCTCGTAAATCCCTTAAATAAGCTGGTGGTAATTTTTTAGAAACTTGTACATCATTACTTAAATCATACGGTTCTAAATCATCGTCAGAATCTAATTCAAAATCGGTAGTGTCGATAATGGTTATTATTGATCGTTTATTTTTAAGAGATTCATGAACAATTTCGTTCTTAGGTTCCTGCACAACTCTGGTTCTTATTTTACGTTCAGGGGGAATGTACTCAAGAGTTGTTTTATCTTTTTCTACTATTCCAGCTGATTGCATCAAAATTGTGATTGCATCTTCTAACATAGAATTATCTATGCAAGTGCTGATGTCATAAGCTTGCATGTCTTGCAAATTTGTTATTAATTTTTTACTTTCTTGCAATCGTAATTTTTGCAAATTAAAATTAAGATTTATATCCTTCCTTTCTTGAATATGTTTATTTAAATAACCTATAACTATTTCAGCAGTTACCATTCCAATTACCCTAATATCTTCTATTACAGATTCTAAATGCACATTGATACCTGGATAAAATTTAGTTTGCAGTGTTACATCTTTTGGTACAAAAGCGGATTTAGATAATAAAGCTACTGCCGATATTATGAACTTAGTTAAGTACAAATGTTGTTCTACACTTGTATGATTGATAGCTGATTTATCAGACCATGTAATCACTAATTGTATCAAAAAATTAAAAAGCTCTTCATTAGATACTTTTTGGATGTACAATGTTAGATTGTATATGAAGCTAGTATCACAATTGCTATAGTATGTCAGTAGTGGAATTTTTGTGGTCAAAATAAATTTCCAATCCTTATTTTGGTAAAGAATGGGATTTAAAATGTCATGCCCATTAGGTGAATGCAAAATCATAAGTGCAATTATTTCAATAGCAGGCCTACTTAAATTATCAAATATTTTCATAATTATTTCTCCATAGTAGTTATTTTTCCAAGTCCAGTACGATAAAGCTTTAACAAAATTTTTAAAACTGTTCGAGTCAAGAGAGTTATTGAAGGTTAAAAAGATTTTGTTTAGTAATAGTATTATCGGTTGTAACTTAATATTATGCATACTATTACAATTTAGTTGTAAATCATTCAGAAATTCGATTAATCTAATTATATTTAAAAGAAGTAAACTGCAAAAATTCTCCCTTTCAAACAGTTCTGGAAAATCGCCATTTGTAACATTAGCGATTCTATTTGGTAGAGACACCAATATTTGCACAACGTCTTCCCAATGACAATTTGTGTCATTTTCAATTATAGGATTCAGATGTTCTTCTTGAAGAGACACATACAATAAAGTACTAAAAAGTCCTTCACTCTTCATAAATCTTTCCAAAATCTTTACTATGCTATTCACAATAACTGCATTCTCTGACTTTAAATTTTTCACCATAACAGAAAGACATTCACAAAAAAAAAAATTATTTTCGACAACACACAACTTGAGAACATTTTCAAAAATTTTACCATTCCGATAAGGAAAATTATTATCAAATTTATCAATAACCAAATCAATAACATTTCCGTACGCACGTTGTGTATAAAGTTTCCAATCAATTAATCCTTGATCCAACCCAATTATTTTTGGAATAGTTAAAGGGCCAGGGAAAAACTCCACAAGGTGTAGAAGACCATGTAAAACAGAATCAATATCATCGTTAGAAGTAATTTTTTCCATTCTTCTTAATTCACTCATAACATCAAATGTTGCCGAATCTAATGTAATAATGCTTGCCGGTTTTAATCTCAAGTATTCGGATAATTTTGCTTCTTTTGGACCAGCCTCCTTATTAAATTCTGAAACGGGAAAGCTCATATGAGTTTCCCGAATCTTTCAAAATTTGCAACTTAAGGGTTGTTTTTTCAAAGATTATCAATATCCAGTTTTTCAAAATTTAATATAAATTTAAATGTTACACATTCAATAAAAAGACACAAAATATTTGCAATTAACTGACTAGAGAAGTAATAGTTTGATGTTTTCCAGAATATTCAGTATTCACATACAAAAAATAGATAAAATAAGTATTACAATGAACAATAAAGTAATAGCACTAAACGTTGAAATGTCATTAAAAGTTTTTTATACTAAAAAATAATTCTATTTTGTTATGATTAAAGAAGGCCTATGTGTAAGTTTTTCATTAAGAAACACTGTGTTCAGTGAACTTGCAGACTTGATATTTCAAATACCCTTAATATTTAACCCAGAAAAAATTGAAATTTCAAAAAACTGATTAATACTAAAATGTAGCACACAAACAACGAAACTCTGTACTGCACGTAATGAAAATTACAACTGTTACGCTATATACATTACACAACAGTTTAAGAAAAATTAAAAATTCTTAGTTTGGTAACACTGAAGTAGTTTTAGCTCAATGTTTTGTTTAGTATGAAGTTCAATGTCAAAAAATTACTATATTTGTATGGTGAAGATTAACATTTTGTAAAATAGTAGGGGGGCCCAAGAGGGGATTGTGCGATTTATTTGAGCACGGCAGATGAATATAAGGGAGGATACCTTGCAGTCTGTTGGGTACCTTTGCCATATATAAGCCCTTTATAAGGAATCGTGAGACTAGGGCAGCCCATTAGAATAGTAAAAAAAAATGATTGTCAGAAATACTCAAGCGTATCAGATTAAGGTAAGGTGGATTCATTACTTGTTAAAAAGTATCAATTTCAATAATCTGACGATTTGAGCGTAACATAAGGAAGTTGCAGCGTCACAAACTTGCAAAAAAACGTTGCCTTGACATTCTCGAGCTCACTACATTTTTTTTATTTTGAAGGATATAATGCAAAAATAACGGAAAAAATATAATCTGCCGATTTCCGCAAGCCAAAGTTGCAAAAATCAAGTATAAAGTTTACCGCGTGCAGCTGGAGTAGAGTAAAGCATGCTTCTCTTTCCCTTTCACTCTTTCCCTATCTCTGACTCTCTCATACCTTCCCCACATTTCTTTGTCGCCAAGATGTCATCACAGCTGATCACAATTAAATACAACACGTTCGTGTTATGACAAGTACAACGTTTTGGCTTGTTTGTGTTTGAAAATGAGTTTTGTGAATACAATTTGGTGAATTTAATATCCGTTATAAACATGAGTGATAATAATATAAAAATTGTTAAATTTACGTCAGAAACATTCAAAAAATGCCAGACAGTTTTGGAGTATTTTTCTAAATAAATTATAATTCTCAATATCTACAAAAGTTTCTTGCTTTCATTTGTCACATTTGGTTATTCAAAAAAATAACAAAAAAAAAATTTTCTAACCGCCAGATTTAGA
The DNA here is from genome assembly GCA_036346205.1 of Vesta saturnalis. Classification (NCBI taxonomy): domain Eukaryota; kingdom Metazoa; phylum Arthropoda; class Insecta; order Coleoptera; family Lampyridae; genus Vesta; species Vesta saturnalis. The sequence continues at coordinate 1,052,033 of JARFJB010001119.1, read as the reverse complement.
ATACCCCTCCGAACAATCGTCAGATTTTGGATTAACATGACTGGGACATCCATCTATCTGAACCGTCTGTATAATAATCTGACACGCTCGAGTATTTCAATATGGCGATTTTTTTTTGCATTTTCAAAAATTCGCTACGAGCTTGCGTCACTTCCAAATCGTCAGTCTTTTTAATGGGAACAGTTTTAAGGTGCACTTTACATCCTCTTTGAATATTTGACGCGCTCGGATAATTTTTTTTTGTCATTTTCTACCCTTCCGTATGGCCACCCCCAACATGCAAAATGGAAGATTAACATGCCTTTGTTATCAGAAACACGTTGGGACAACTGAACTATCAAATCTGACACGCTCAAGTATTTCCATGTGATTGCTTTTTTTTACATTTTTGAGAACCTGTAAACGCTTCCCCCACCACTGAAACATGAAAATTTATATAACCTTTTATTCTTCCTATCAGCTAAGGTTTCAAATCCAATAGGTCCTCACGAGGCTCGAGTAAATCCCAATTTAGCCTCTTGGACTCGCCTACTAAAATGAATACACCCTTTTTAATGTAAATTTGAAGTATTTAGTACATATATAATCTATTTACTAGTTGTAGAAGAAGCATTTAATTGGGAGTCCAAGCCGATTTGTAAATTTTACATGAAACAGATTTGATAATGCATTATGTGCTTTTTGATGCAGTTGATTTAAGGGATTATTTAGTTAAAAAAAAATAGGTTATTAGATAATAATTTTGGATATGATCTAAACTATGATTTAGTTGATTTAGCTTATGACTTTAGTTCACCATTATTACACATAATAGATAATTAGTTTTTGGGTTTTTGAATGGTGTATTTCTATATTTATACTTTACATAAATCTATACGTTTTCATATTTCATAGATTTGTTCTAACATCTTAATAATTCTTAAAGATACTACTGAAGACAATAACTGTAAATGTTATCGAAACACAGACTTATGTAAAATATAAATATAAAGATACACCATTTAAAACCCACTAGCTAAGTATTTTAATTATATGACTAGTGAATTGCTTATTTTCATCTAATATAAGCAAATTCTACATATTTGAATGCATTAATTATTTATATTATTCATTATATTGATATTAATTCAAGAAGTGGTTTAATAGTATGTAGTATGTATGGAGGGATTGTGACAGATGCACACAAGTTGTAGTTGTTTCAATTTAAAAAAAGTTTATTCCTTTCGATTATTAATCTAATAGGTTATGGGCCCAGCCATTGCAGTAAATTCTAAACAGTGGTTAAGTAATGGGTATTTCTTTTCTTTATTAAATGACTATTTTTAAAGCATAAAGTGATTAACATTCAAGGCTGTGTATTAAAGATTTGTTCATTGCTGTCTGCTAATAATCGAAAAAAGATGGGGAGTAAAGCAGTTTCAATCACAATAAATAAGTTTAATGTAAAATGTGCGTTAAGAGCAAGAGAAATATATGGAGTTTTCTCAGAAATTAAACCTTTGAAAACTGATGAAAATACAGATATCAAAGGAAGCAATTAAAAAATTGGATTCGATTTATAAGCATAAATCAAAGTTTAATAAAATGACATTATTAGATAAGTTTCATCAATTAAATATGAAAAAGCACGATTCAGTAATTCAATATATTACAGGAGTAGAAAATTTAGCGGAAGAGATTGAAGAGACGGGTGAAACAATGAGTGAAGCGGCTGTTATAACAAAGATTTTAGGAACACTTCGTTAAACTATAAAACATTTCGACAAGCGTGGATTTCAATTGATGTGGAACAAACCTACAACTGTAACAAGTACGGCCATAATGCATGATTTTGTAGACAAAAAGGATTTGACAAGGATACCAAATTAAGAAAAACTGCATTCAGTGTTTGTAATGAAAATGAAGGTAATAAACAGTGGATTTTGGATAGTGGTACCATTTAACATTCAGAAAAGAGATATTAGCAAAGGCTCATGGAGAGAAAAGCGTGGGGCGCTCATATTATAAACATATGACTGAGAGAAGAATAATAATAAAATAAAATTATGATGACAGCCCTACGCTTTTATTTTTAGTCGTAAAGATTATTGATTACATTTTGGTGCAAAGAAAAAAAATATTTTCTCCTTTTTAGTGCACCTTGTACGCGTAAATAGAAGCGTGCTTTCGATTTATCAACCATGCTTGTATGTCTGTGCCTGCGTAAGGAGTCAATTACTATTTTTTCTTTCCTATGTGCGATGTAGGTAAGTAAAGTTTGCGTGTATAAACAAGTTAATTATAAAATTTGTTAGTAAACACTTATTAATACATTCAGAGTATTTTTCACTGAACAAATTACAAAAATTTTGTCTATAATACGATTGACATTGGATTATTTTCTCATATGAAAGATATCCATGTTAATTATAGTTTAATTAAGCATTTTTATGAACCGTAAATGCTAAAAGATTGTATTGTCATCGGGGAATACACAATTTTGGAGAGTTTCAAATCGATTGGACTTGTAGAAGTGGTCGAAAACATCAATTACAAATTTTGACGGATACAACAACATACACACAGTGTGTTAAATAAAAGCATCTAAAAATTCACCAAAATTAACTTAATCAATTGATTCACAAATGTTGACTTGAGAATATATGAAACTTTTCATCCATTTACACCATAAGCGCCATAACTGTTGCCCACCTGTACTTTTCATAAATACGCAAATCTATGATCATTTTTTTTAATGTAGTGACTTTCATTTCATCTTACAAATAACATAGTAGGTAAAACAATTCCATCTAAACTGAAAACGAATTTATCCAATATTCAGTACATACTAAAGTGACTTATTTTAAAAATTAACGTTAAATTACTGCAAAAGGCAAGCCTTTGAAATAAATGAATTACAATAAATAGTAGACAAAAAACAGTGGGCTTTCAAATACATTTACCCTGTCATAGCAGGCTTACCTTTGCATATTCATTTGTCATTAACGAAGGTAACTGTAATTCTTATCTAAACGTTTAAATTTGAAAAAAATATAAATAGAAATACATGATTATAACCTAAAAACTAAGTATTTTAATTATAAATGGTAATCGTGAAGTTTGCTTTTTCATACTACAAAACTGTGATTCTATGCAAATGTAAGCTTTCATTATTTAAACTTATAAATACTTGCCTTTGGGGTTTTAAAATCTGTACTTAATCTGTCAACAATACCAATTTTATACATTTCAACTGCAAACGCACCTATCGTCGTCAGTAAATAATAAAAATTTTAAAACTAAACCAGGCATCATACAAATTTCCAGAATATTCTGTTTGACACTGAATTAATATTAAAAGTTCTATTCTTTACTGACGACGATAGCTGCAAATTCGGTGGAAACGTATAAAACTTGTATTTACATTAAAATACACAATTGAAAAATCCTAGTGATAAGAATATACGTCATTTCGACTCCAAGTGGTGATATAATTCTTGATACAAACATAACCAGTTGCCCAAAATGAAATATTTCAGAAATTATTTTTTTATTTTAGTTTCCATCAACCTTAATGAATTTTTGAAGAAAAATTGAGCACTTTTGAAGTAAGGCGGTTTAAACATGAATACTGTTTACATTTTATGTAAAGTACTAATTGGAACTCGAGCTAACCACACAACATTGTATTGGAGCAACTATTTTCTTACCTTTTTTTTTGACGCTACTTTATTTTGTACTTATGCCGTTCTCAATTTAGGAATATATCAAAACACGCAAGTGAACAACCATATTGCCAACCACTTAGAATCAACTTTGCACGAAATTTTGTACATACCATTGTTAGTGTACCAGTATAGATGAGTGGTATTTGTAGTCAAAAAGCAATAAATGAAGTAACATAGTTGCAATTGGGTTGTACTGCATTTTTGCCATGTGGAAGTATAGAAATGGTATAAAAATATAATTTTTCAGTTATTTGCAGTTACTACCTAAGCATGACAGTCATAGTAAATTTCGAGAATACCGACTTCATTTTAATTTTAGGCAGTCAGAGCATTTTTTAAACGATGAAATTTTTATAAATATAAAATAAATTACATAAATGTTGACTATTAGATTAAAAACTTTCTTATATTTTCCCAAGCAATTATCAACTATCCTTATAACATTTACATTCAATGCACAAGAGACCTCTGCTAAAACGCGATTGGTAGAAAATAAAAAGCTTCTTTTTCTATTTGGAGTATCAAATTAGATTTGGGTTTCAATAACAAGTGCAGTTATAGTAGTCAGTAGAAGTGACAGATTTACACAATTTAATTAAAGTGTTAAAACACGTTGATAAAATATGAAAACGCAATAAATAAGCCTGCTTTCACAGTTAGCTGAACGTATTTGAAAACACAAACTATGTAATTTAAATGATATTAAAGTAAAGATTAGCGCTAAACGAATTTTTATATTTATATTTGATAAACGGTGTTCATCGATGTATTCAGTTTGCCATGGAAAAGGAACCTAATGACTGTTTAACATTTCTAGACATATTTCTAAAACAAAAACTATCTTTCAAGGTTTACCCAAACTTACACATACTGAAACATAAACTATGGTCATCCACGTTAAAAGATTAGTGTAATTAAAGCTCTAGTGGATCAGGCTAAATGAATACATACACATGAATTTTTGGAAAATTAATTTAATCATTTAAAAACATCCCTGTCAGGCGTACGCGTAAAGACAAATTACTGCTTAACGTTAAGTTAAGTATAAAAACTGTTTTCAAACCTTTTAGAAAGATTAAAGAACATTTAAGGTCACCTAAAGATGCTCGAAATCCACCGTTAGCTTACGGAGTGCTGAAATTATCGTGTTCTTGTTCTTGTAGAAAAGTATACATTGGAATCACAAAATGTAACTTGGATATTGCACGCAAAAAAGAACATATGAGATTTTGTAGATCAAGTCAACCATAGAAGGCTGAACATGGTTTAAATAATTTAAATCATGACATTTCAATTTGATAGTATGGAAATTGTATAAAGGCAAACTCATTATTATGTTTGTTTACAGTGAGAAGCTATTGAGATATACAGCGTGATCCAGATTGATTGTAGGGTTTGTAACTCCGCTATGGTCATATTCAAAAATGTTTTCTAACACTGGAAAGTGTAAGTTGTTTATGAAAACTTTCATCGGCTGGGATCATGAGCGTCCGGAAATACGTATATATAAACTGCCACAATTTGCTTCCTTCTGTTCGTGTCTGTCGTTTTATTTCTATTTTTATTGCTCCTGTAATTCACATAAAATAAGTCTTTTTCAAGACAAAAATTGCACATACTTGGTTGATTCTCTTGGAAGTAAATAAATACAGAGCTATATTTAGAATGAAACTAAATGCGAATAACTTTTAGTTAAGTACAATTGTTAGTGTCATGTTTTGGGATGAACACAATAAGTTTATCTTGGAGGCTTATTTTCGGTTTGGACAATGAGAAGAAGGTGGTGCCTGGAAATATTCGTAAGTTTCTTCCTTCGAGGAATTCCAACAACGGTTTGCCAACATTGACATTACCTATGAAAGATTCACACAGCATGTTCATTGAATTGTTCAACGTTTTCGTGACATCGGCTCCGTATCCAAAAGTAAACCTCCTGGCAGAAGATATTCGGGGGCGATTAGAAGCTAGTCCCAATAAATCTTTAAGACGACTGTCTGCTCAAAGTGGTAATTGAGTAAAATTTGTTTGTATTACTAAATGTTGATTATTTATTAATTGTAATTGTAGGAGTTCCATATGGGACATGCCAGAGGGCTTGTGAAAAACTGAAAAAGCACCCACATAAAATGTCTGTATTACAAGAATTGCTTCCAACTGATTTTGAAAAACGTCGAATATACTGTACCTGGTTTAACGAACATTTCAATAACAATGATGTGTTGGATATAACATTTTTCAATGACGAGGCATGATTTCCTCTAAGCGGATATATAAATTCCCAAATTTACCGACCTGGTCAATTGAAATTCCCCATGTATTTATTGAAACTCCATTACATCCAATTAAAACTGGAGTTTGGATTGCCATATCGAGAAGGCGAATACTTGGACCAATTTTTTTAATGAAAAAACTACCAACAATTAATTCTAAGACCTTTTATTGAACAACTGCACGACGACGAGCTTCAAGATGGACATTTTCGAGCAAGATTCCTTAACAGCCCACACGGCCCATACAACGTTGGCATATTTATCATAATTTTTCGGTGATGGAATAATAAGCAAAAATCGATGGGCACCACGATCTCCCTGCTTGACTCCGCTCGATTGCTTCCTGTTTGGTCATCTTAAAAACATTGTGTATGCAAATCGTTTGCATAGACAATGTCATAGTGAACGCCGTTAAAGCAATAAGCCCACAAAGGTTAGCAGCCGTCTTCAAGAATATTAAACGTACAGTAAATTACCTAGCTACAACCATTTCTAATTTAGATTACATATAGTAAACTCTCGATTATCCGCGGGCGGTTTATCCGCGGCGTCCACGGTAAAAAAATTTACATTAAAGAAAAACTATATTAAAATAAGTTTCAAAACTTGTTAGATAGATTGAAAATACGGTATTAAAGCGATGTCATACGTTTTCTAAATATATCCTGTAACTTGTTAAAGTGATCAGAATTATTACAAGAGTAAACTGCAATATGTACTGTACTCTACAATACTGTATAATAGGCGTAAGTATTTGTTGGTTGAGACACCTAAGATGCGACCGGCAGTGCCGTGAGGTTATTTATAGAGCACGCACCTATTAGGGTGAGTCATGTAGGGTCATTGTCGCTGCCTGTCCGTCTCCCCACCACCGCTCTAACCCCTTCCACTCATCACCCCATCCAATCACACTAAGCCAGTGGCCATTCCATTGTTCACCTCACCTTACCCAACACATCAGTTTAATTGTATTGTTCAAACTGTTTGATTCATTCGTGAAGTGTAAAGTTCGAGGAGTGCTGTATTTGTTATTAAGGTGTTAAAATTAGACCCTGGCAGATACTAAAAGGAAGAAAGTGATTTTAACAATTCACTATGAACTTGAAGTGTTAAAAAAAAATTGAAAATGGTGCGTCGAAAAAGCAAATGAGCTTGCAGTACGAGATAGGAGAAAGCACCATAAGGGACATTATGAAGCAAAAGGAGAAGTTAATGCAATTTGCATCCTCATCAGACAACATGTCGTCAATGAAAATGAGGAAAACTATGAAAACTACCACCTTTGAAGAACTAAATTCGGCTCTTTTGAAGTGGGTAAGCCAAGTAAGAAGTCGGGGCACTCCTATTTCAGGGCCTACCATTGCTTCAATGGCAAAAATGTTTTTTGAAATGCTTGATTTAGAATTAAATTTTGATGCATCATCAGGTTGGTTGACCAGATTTAAGCAACGTCACGGAATAAGAGAAATCGTGCTTCACGGCGAGAAACTAGATGGCGATGTACAGACTGCAACAATTTCCCAATCCGATTTTGTAACATTTGTTCAATCAGAGGGGATCAGTTATGAACAAGCCTGCAACGCCGACGAGTCAGGCTTATTTTGGAAATGTTTGCCAACACGAACCTCGGCATTTGACACTGAGAAGCATGCTGCAGGCCACAAGTCTAGAAAAGACCGTATAACCATTATGTCTTGCAATAATGCCTCAGTATCACACAAATTAAAACTTTTACTGATAGGAAAGTCGAAGAAACCAAGATCTTTCAAAGGCACAAGGGCCGAAAACCTTCCAGTCCACTACCACAACCAAAAAAAAGGGTGGATGGATCAACAAATATTTAAAGACTGGTTTGGAAAAAGTTTCGTTCCCAAGTTAGCCTTACATCTCAAAACCTGCCCTAAAAAGCTGTGCTTCTTCTTGATAACGCCCCATCCCACCCCGAGGATAATTTTGTTAAGTATTTGCCCGCTAACGTCACAGCTCTTATTCAATCCATGGATCATGGCGTGAATACTTCAATGAAGAAAAAATACAGAACCAATTCACTGAAAAAAAAGGGGATGACCTGAAGACGTTCTTTAAGACTATACAGTTCTAGATAGCATTTATGACATTAACAATATCATAAATATACTTTAGTGAAGTCCTGGCTGAAGATTTTACCGAATGTGGAAAATGTTCCAGACAAAGAAGACGAAGACGACATGCCTCTCAGTACTTTAGCTAATTTAGCTAATCTATTAGTGGAGGTATTAATGTGGATGAAGATAACATCGTTGAGTGGATGAGCTATGACGCCAATGATCCGGGCTTTGAACACCTAAGTGATGAACAAATCGTAGAAGGAGCACAAGGTCACGTTTCGGAGGAAAGTGAGGTGGAGGAAGAGGAAGATCATGTGCAAAAGTAAGTGAGCCATGACGCAGCACTAGGTCACATTGAGGAACTTATTCAGTATCTCGGGGAACCGGACGATGGATCGCTTTGTGACAAAATGTTGTCGAATAAACTTTAATCACAGATAAAGAAGAAGTGTTTTAAAACGGTTGACAGATTTTTTGTAAAAAACTAATCAAAAATTCTGTAAGTACTGTACTTATCGTGGTTTTTTATGTGAAATCACACATTAAGCGTACATTATTTTTAATTGTAGTTACTGTACGATCTTTTATTGTAATATAAACTGATTTAAAACACTTTTGTGTTGTTTTTTAGTACCTTCAGCCATTTTTTAGCCACTACCGTCTATTTTCCGTCTACTATCGGCGGTTTTTCGTATTATCCGCAAAATTCGGTCAAATCCGCGGATAATCGGGAGTTTACTGCAGTTGGCTTTCAAATACGTTCATCTAACTATTTTTTTTTTAATCTGTCACTACTAATAACACAGCAACAGTGCGGGGGTGTCTTAAATTGGTGCAGATTGAGGGGTTACGTCCATTTCCAGAGTAGCTGAAAAAAAACTGACCACATATTCTTGAGGTCAATTTTAGAGACAAATTTAACGGTCAAATACACATTTCGATATCTCTTACCATTTTCGAGATATAAGCGAAAATTGGTATTTTTGTCATTCTGAGAGGATACCGTAACTTCCTTATTTTTTCTAGATTTAAAAAGCACTTTTTTACATAGATTAAGAATCTAAAAACTAAAATTTTCTTACTTTTACAGATTTTCGGCTACGATCAAAACTTTTTTACCTCACAATACGAAAGTATTGGGAGGTATTGTAATCGGTCGGCGAAATTTCGAGTGCAGGACTTTAGTTTTTTGTGAATTATCGCAGCGAATTGTTAAAGAGGATTAAATTTCCTTTAAAAAGAGCTACCATACTTAAAAACTGTTTTACCGTAAGTTAGAAAAAAATAGGTTCAAACATGAAAGTTTCAAAATGTATGTCTGTCTGTATGTGATCCAGCGCGATAGCGTCTACAAAGGTAATCCGATCGTCATGAAATTTGGTACCCAGGTTCGGGTCCATGAGTAGACAGAATGATGAACTTTTGAACGAAATCTGTTCAGTCAAAATGGAATACGAATACGAACGGCTATTCGTAGCAAACCGGCAACTTTACGTAGGCAACTAAGTGAACCATCCTAGAATGGAATATCTACCAAGTTTTTCGTTTGTTCGTGAACTCCTCCGGTAGCGCAGTGGCAGCGCGTTTGGTTGATGTCCCGTCGTCTCGGGTTCAAGACGCATAATGTACAAGGTTTTTTATCTTATCTTATTAGACGTGTTAAGGAATTTCTGACCATTGGAAATGGTTTTTTTCAAAAAAAATGTTGACCCTTTTTTTTCATTTCTACAAGTTTTGAGTCATTTCTGGGCATTTGAGACTATTTTTGGAAAAATAATTGTCTTGACCCTTTGCGAGTGTTCAACTTTTTTTGCATTTTTACACGTTTTGAGACATTTCTGACCATTTGAGATGATTTTTGGAACACAATTGTTTTGGCCCTTGGCTCAAAAATTTTCGGATTTTTTTTTGCATTTTTACAAGTTTTGATCCATTTCTGGCCATTTGAGACGATTTTTGGGAAAAAACTTCTTTGGTCCTTTTTGGTCCTTTGTCAAAATTTTTCTAAAAAATTTTTTTTTTTGCATTTTTAATCGTTTTGAGCAATTTCTGACCATTTGTAAAAAAAATTTTTGGCCCTTTGGTCAAAAATTTTCGCAGTTTTTCGCATTTTTACACGTCATGATAAATTTTAAAATGTCAGAATTCTAATTACTTTTTTTATTACTAAGTAGAATTTATGTCATTTAGGAATTATATAAACATCAATAGAAACATATGGGTAACAAGTGGATTTATATGTTTATAAACATTGTACTTTTATGCACATATTTACACGTTTTTAATTTAACAACTAAATAAATGTATACTAGGTGATTATGATTATTTACTTTCTCTAATCAACTTTTTCGATCGTGATCATTTTTGTTTAGTACATCAAGCCTTATGGGTATTATTTAAATAATAACTTAAATTTAAGATAATGTGTCTTGGTCGTCGTATTCAATTGTTTCTTTTGAAATAAAGAGGAAATTGTACAGAAGCTGAATGAAGATCTAGAGAATATGCGCAAGTGGATGGAAGTAAATAAATTAAAGCTAAACGTACAGAAAACAAAAGGAATGGTAATTGGAAAAAGTAGAAATACACAAAACCTCGATGAAGAAGATGTAGTTGTAAAAATTGAAGGTGAAAATATTGAAATCGTGGAAAAGATCAAATATATAGGTGTAATAATAGATAAACAACTCAAATTTGATGCACACATTGATTATATATGCAAAAAAATAGCTAAAAAAATAGGAGCATTGTATCGATGTGGCTCTTACCTTTCTGTGGAAACGAGAAAAATTATATATAATACAACAGTATTGCCACACTTCCATTTTGCAGCAACTATTTTATACTTAGCAAAACAAACAAATATTTATAGACTACAACTTCTCCAAAATAGAGCCATGCGAGTCATCTTAAGAGCAAAGAGAGAGACCAGCATTAAGCAGATGAGGAAAAGTTTAAACTAGATGGAAGTCAGAAGCATGCTGGAAATGAATGTGTTAGTGTTCGTACATAAATGTAAACTTAAACTCACCCGGTATATCTGTGCAATAAACTAAAGACATTTTGTGATACCCACGATTATAGTACAAGACATTAAGATAGACTTATTTTAGATCATAGAAGGATAAGGGCGTCCCAAAACTCTATTTTCTTTAGGGCCCTTCTTGAGTATAATAAGCTTACACTAATTATTAGAAGCTCAGATTTAGGTAACTTTAAGAGGCGTGTTAGAGAGTTGTACCTACTTAAACAGGCATAGTATATGCCTACTTAGTATATATTGGGATTGTTCTTTTTTGTGTTAACCCTTATTTTTTAATGTTGATATTTCAAGTTGTTTGTGTAGCATTTTTGCTAAATAAAGTTCTTATTTATTATGAAGTATTACAATTTTTTTTATAAAACAATTTAACAATTAATCATAGGAAAAAACTGTACCAAATTTTTAGTAGCAAAAAAAAACACAGTACACTATGTAGTTATAAAACATATCAAATTCTTTCAATTTTACTTGTGCTTGTTTAAATTATCAATTACATTGTATTGTGAGGTCATGTGTTGCACACATCAGATTTTTTAAATGCAAATCACAGTCGGCCGTGGCATAAAAAAATTACATATTTTTTAAGCTTTTCAAAACTATAACATAGGCATATCTACTTTTAATAGGAGCTGTAAAATTTCGATTTTTATTGAAAATTTTTGAATGTTGACAGTTTACTTTTAGTTAATATATCTATATGTAAAGCAGGCTTTGAAATATTTACAAGGATTTTATAACACAAAAAATAGAAGATATCCAAACAAATATAATGTGGCTTTCCAGTATTTGTCAATAGAGGAATATAAAAACCTAACAATATTTATACAGTTGGCCGAAGCAAACATGATAGCCGAGAGTGCGGAGCTAGAGCTGTCATCTTTTTCAGAGTACATTCAGGTTAAGAAGTACTTTCTGGTCAACTAAATGTTACTTGTCTAATAACTAGATAGAATTAATAGAGACGTTGATGCCAAAGATTTATCCATTACAAAAAAAAAACGATTAAATTTAATAAACGTTATTATAAAATAACTGTGTATATAAAAAATGCATAACATCTTATTACAAAATGAGGAGTTCAAGAATTATGTTGTTATTACAAAAATAAGCATTTTAAAAACTCCTTAATATGTTATTACAAAATACAAAGCAAGATTACAAATTGAAAATTTTATTCACTGTCCATATTCCTAACCTAAAAGACAATTTATTAAAAATAAGATTTTAGCTAAAATATTTATACATACCTATTTTTACAAATAGATACAACTAGCAATATTGCCTTGAAAAAAATAGATTTTAGTAATGAGTAACACTGAATAAGGAAAAAGTTAACACACAACTACAAATAATACTGTCAAGCATAAATTTGATTTGCAAATGTACTAAAATAAATCTTTTGGTATGATTCGCTAAAAATCTTGCCGCTTCTAATATTTAAAATAAAATTTTTTTAGTTTACAATTTTCCGACTATCTTGTTTGCATCGGTGAGCTGTAGCGAGTTGCATTATTTAAACACTAAATAACAATTGAACTTAAAAACAAAGGCACATTTAATGGAAAGGAGAGAATTAAATTTAATTATTTACAAAAAAAATAGGCAGACTAAATAAAATTAGATTATATATATTAAAACTTCTTTTAGATCAGCAAGTGTTCAAATTGGAAACGTTCAGATCTTTGTACAGCTCGCATCTTTTTTTTACACTTCTTAAAGTAAAACTGCCAACATTCAAAAATTTTCAACAAAAATCGCAATTTTACTGCTCCTGTTAAAAATAGATATGTCTTATGTTATGTTTTTAAAAAGCTTAAAAAATATGTAATTTGTTTATGTCACATCCAAACTATGGTTTCTATTTAAAGAAATTGAAGTTTTGATTGTAACGAAAAATCTGTAAGAGTAAGAAAATTTTAGTTTTCAGATTCTTAATCTACATAACAAGCGCTCTAATCAAGTATTTAAATCTAAAAAAAATATTGATAAAGAAGGAAGTTACGGTCCCAGAATCACAAAAAAACACCAATTTTGGCTTATATCTCAAAAATGGTAAGAGATATGGAAATGAGTATTTGACCATTAATTTGTTTGCGTAACCCCCTCAATCTGCACCAATTTGTATAATTTATCTTAAAATGCATAATTTAAAATCCAAAAAAAGATAAGTATGTATGAGTTCAAATTGTGATAATCTGCATTTGCATAATTTTTCTACAATAATTGAATACCACAAATATACAGGATAGCACAACCCCACATTTACTTCAGTTTTTCATATAGTAAGGATATCAATGTCTAATTTGAAGTCTAAATTAATCTTCCTAAAAATTGCACTCTTATGCAGAGTACCATCTTTGCAGTTTGGTCTTATATCTACAAATATCCAAAACAGCAATATAACTAAAATATTTTGTGTCAGGACTTTTCATACTCCAACGTACCATACCTGGAACCATTAATACCCACGTCGATGCCCAGGATGATTCAAACCTGACTATTCATACCCAGGACTATTTATACTCTAGGAAATTCATACCTGAGTCATTTCATACTCAGATGTTTCATACTTAGCATCAATCCTATCCAGACAAACACAAGCCAACTTTAATCATACCGAATGGAAATCATACCTATCACGTTTCATTAATTAAGTATTCAAAACTAGGTTATTTCTAGTATTTCATTAGGTACCAGACATTTCAATAGGTTTTAATTGGGTAACTCATAAGTTGTCAAGAATACATTACAGATGATTAATTCATATTATCCACCAAAACGAAGAATCAATATTCTTTATTTGCTTATAGTTACATATTGAACTAGGGATATACTATTAGTCACATATATGATTATCAGGAATCCTAGCAGCAACATTTTCAGGATGTTTTACCATAAGAACAAATATCATTTGAAAATTCAACTGCAATCACTAATCCCTCACCATCTACCCTCATCCTAGAACTTCAATACTGTTCAATTAATATAAGGGTGCTTTGCCATTGACAATGCAACACTTGTTCTAAAAGAAATTCAAACGCATTTGTCCCATAAACTTTGATACATAACGGTAGTGTTTGATATCAGAACTGGAAAATTTTCATTTGTGCTAATGGCCTTAAAGAGGAAAATGAGGCTAGAAAGGTAGCTCCATTTTTGCACTACATTGGTAATGATGTTTTGCCAATTTTTAATTTATTATGTATGGAAAATGCGCTAAAAAGAAGAGTAAGGTATGTTTGGCGCGGCATTGAAGAAATCCACTTAAAGGTGTAATGCTTTAAATGTATTATTATGCATTATTTTTACGTTCATACAAGATAGCACATTACGTGAGTCATTAACAGGAAAGCGTTATTTTATACACATGAATATGTAATATTGATTAATAAAAAAAACTTTACTGTGATTCAATTTGTATGTGAGAATAAGTGATTAATAATTCCTGTTACTTATGGACGTCTTTATCTACCGAAATTGGTTTTATATCATATACGAGTAACGAGAACATATATAAAAGTTCCGTGGACTGATACAGAAAGTATTAGAGTAACTACGAAATTAGTTTATTGTTGTAAACTTTTATTTTGGAAGGAATAATTATTTTCCCTTTGTAATAATTCGATAATTTCTTAATTATGCGAAAATATTTTATCTAACTGCAAATGTAAGTATGATTAATAGAAAAATGATTTAATGTGATTTCAATAATGTAATTGGAGCATAACTAGTATCTCACTCCTAACAAACGTTTGAGAAATTGAATTCTGACTTTTGACAGATACGCTTTCAATTTGTTTGATAATGCCCGGAAAAATTTTAAACGAACGTGTACTAGTATTTTTGCCAAGAGAGATAATGTCAAACAGACATATCTGATCAGATATAACTGAGGGGCCTACAACATTGATACGAGTTATAGTTTGTTCGAAGTTTGCTGAGCAGGAAATGGTTACATGAGTGTCGGTTAGAGGATCACAAAAACTATCTTGACAACATCATACCACAAAAAGAGTAACAAATTCTAAATATTCTTCGAATGGTAAAAAGTTTATAATCTTGCACGCTAAAAATAAAGATGGTTTAATTGAGATAAGCAGCAAGTTCAAAACCGTATGGTTATCACGTGAATATGGACGCGACAAGTGGTTGAAAGATCGGCTATTGCCAAACCTACAGGAGCCATCTGTATGGGCAACGCGGCTTACGATTCGCTTGTACTAAAAAAATGCCATTTTCTTCATAAAAAAGGAAGGGCCTACAAAAGTAATTTAACAATGAAAAATAATCAATTTTCCAAGATAGATTTTAAGATAGATCTTTTAAACCTTTCTAAGCAACACAAATATAAAAAACAATATAAAGTGAATAACATAATTTAAACTGTCGCCATATCACTGTCAATTCAATGCAATTGCAAATATTTGGGAAATTTGCAAGTCCTAGTAGGTTCAGCTCCAAATGTGGGAAAAATTACATAAATGTGATGGTGAAGCTCCAAATGTGGGAAAAGTTACATAAATGTGATAGTGAAGCTCCAAATGTGGGAAAAGTTACATAAATGTGATGGTGAAGCTTAGAAAAAGACAATAATGCATACCGACAAAATAATATTCAAGTGGTGCTCTTGACAAAAGGTGCTAGAACCATCAATAATTTGGATGAATGATGGAAATACAGATGACAGTGATGCTAGAAAATTTTATATCTATCCTATATTAACAATTTCTTTCTCTTCTTTTTCATTTAATAATTAGTTATTATTTTTATTTAATGGTAGTTGTTCCTATTTGTAAATGTTTATACATACTTATTTTTTCAATGTTCTTAATTATAGTTGAAATTAAAGAGAATTCCAATATCGGATTAGCACTTATATTAAAGCACTAAAGACAAAAGACTAAAGACGGAAAGAAATTTGTTGTGTATAACCTCGCGCGTGGTAAATAAATTTATTATGACGATATAAACAATTAAGTTCCTAAAAGAACCTAAACAATTAAAAAACAATTTCTGATGAGCCCAAATACCTACATAAAATATTAATATTGTAAGGTTATTTTGACGCACCGTGAATGTGAAGGGTTTTGATAACGTGTGTAACGTGTTTTGAGTGCAGCTGAAGCGAGTTTGCATGAAAAGAACTTTTTTGTTGTTGTTGTGAGTATTAGTAGTGTAGGTGGTGTAAATGATACGCCACTGGACTTTTAATGAAGCCTTAGTTACCGTATGAAGGAATACCTGAAAATTATAGAAAGATTTTCATGTTGAAAGCGTGAGATTTGATTGAGAAATAATGTTTTGGGTAAATTTTTATTGATACGCCTCTGGTAGGGCTACTAGTCTTTTACAACCTGGTGTAAAGGAATTTGCTTAAATGAAACGGGTGTAGACGGACGAATAAATGAGTTTACATTTTTGTGATGTTATTTTACCGTACAATATGCATATGCATATTTTTGATTGTAGAAATTTTTAGTAATGTTGTGCAATATTGATAAGTGGAACGCGTATATGAGTATGTATAGGGACATTAGAATGTGATGTTTTCGCATAAATTGTGCGGAAATAAAATTCGCGCACATGCAAGATGTATATGAAAAGTTGAGTTATGATCTGGAGAATATACTGAATGAATGTGGTGAGGATATGTGATTTCTTCCAGGAGATTTTGTAAATGTTCACGTAAAATAAAGTTGTGATAGCTGAATTTTAACTTTAGCGCGAACTTATTGTGACGTATTGGAAATATGACGAGCAGAAGGTATATAAGTGAGTGACCAAATGAGAGAAGGGAGTTTTGGAGATTTAGATTTTGATAGTCAGAACCGACGGGCTAAAGTTAAGTACAGATCGCACCCGTTGAAGAGAACCATTAGAATGGGTTAGTGTTATGTTGTTTATGAAATTTAAGTTTTCGTAGTACGCATTTAAAGCTGCTACAATAACCCTTAGGGGGATAAATCATGTAGACATTCATAAATAAACAAGTTTAATATATTGAGAAGTTGAAGAAAAGCATCAGTGATTTTTCTTCAAGATTTTAAAAGTGTGAAAGCAGATTTGAACATAATGTAGGAAATATTTTGTGATAGTGTTTAGTAGTGGAGCGTGTGATCCAAATTTATTTTATAAAGAAAGCCTGTAGTGACCATTTAAGTAAACTAAACAAATTTGTAAAAGTTGGTTAAAATGTTTGTGAACATTAGTGATTTTGTATGAGGTACATTTGTACAAGTGGAGTGTATGAAGAAAATAAAGAGCTTTACCGTTTACATGGAAGTAAACATTCTCCATTGTAATAAATGTTTGAAAGGGCGAACATTGAAGCCATAAGGTGATGGTATGATATGCGGAAGAGCCCATACATCAAGTACACGAGTGAACAAAAGTTAGACACTGCATTAGTGATTACGGCTTACCTTGTGTGATTAGGTGCATAGTGTATTCATGAAACTAAAAAGGTTTATTGGGAGCAGACCATATGGATTACAATTTTTTTTTTACTACACCGATAAAGAATTAATTACCTTATTAAGTAACAACTAGATTTAAGTTTTATTGAAGCAAGACAAGTACGATTTTTTTTTTTAAGTACATCCTTTTATTGTTGTGTTAATTACAGTTCTTTCATTTAATCGGACTTAAGCTATTTTGTGTTTAGTATTTAGGATTTGTGGTTTATTTAACCACGCTGTTGTAGAGATTTACATGCGAATTTGTCAATATATATCCATTGTTTAATTGATTTCTTTGTTTATTTATGTCAAATGTGATACATTTGTACAATTTACTTAACAGGTTACATTTATTTTTCGTTATTGTTTATCACTGAATTTAATCTTTGTCTATTTGGAGTTTGATGATCATCCTGAAATTGCATAATAAGCAGGTCGATTGGAAAATTTCATTTTAACATTGAAGTATTGAAGCCAAACACTATTAACAAAGTACCTATTTTTTTTTTTTATTATCATTCAGCATAGATTATCGTTCTGAGCTAATAAAATTTGAACATATTAATGAATGTCTATTTACGATTTTACAGATAAAGTATTGATAAAGTATAACAATTTTATTGACAGTACAAACACTAATCATTCTGACGTTGAATTATTCAGCAATTTACGAATAGTTTGTCTTTTAGATAACAATTCATTGTTAAACCGATTTTGTTTATTTTGATTAGATTTTTCTAAATTGGGAACAGTTATTTAATTAAAAGTTTTATAACAGTTAGAAATATAAAGTTGTAGATATACGAGGGACATTTTAAAAACTACATAATGTTTTATTTTTATGAATGGGAATTTCTATTTATATAGGGTGTGTTCAGTAAATTATAACGACCCGTGTATTATTAAATTTTCTGAAGTTTTGAGTTGATTTGTTTGGGAGTGTGTTTGACTTTGAGAAGTTAGTGTATGAATTTACTGAATAGGCTTCAATCCTGTCTTCCACAGTCAGATAGGATTAATTTACCATCTCGCCTAAGACGATTTATTCTAGCAAAATTAAAGATTGTGGTGGCGCCAAGAGACATTTTTCTCGGACTGAGCTGTATAAGTTGTGAGTTTATGGTAAGTGTAAGGTGTTTGAGCTTGTTATTCAATTATTTTAGTCCTTATCCCGACTACTAATATAAGCTCACACGACGCCTAGGTGGATTGGACGTGTAACAATATACATGTTTTAATCCTTCAGGCATATCCTTCACTTTTGAATTTTTTACGGGATCTCTTAATTGTTGTTGGTAATGGATTGCCTCTCCATTTGCTCAAACCAATCTTTCTAATTGTTTCATCACAAACTTTTAAAGCACTGGATGTTCGTTTAAAAACTATCCAGACATTTTAAATTTTATTCAAGCACAAAAATACCCTAAATGAATTTTAACTTATACGGAACTAAAGATAATTTATTTTCCTCATTTAATTTATACTATTCCTAATTACTAATTGTATGAATTTAAAGAAAAAGTTGTATTGCAAATCATATACCTACATATTCGAAAAATTTTAATTTCCCTAGAAATTTAATTGGTTTTTAATTGCTTGGGTACTTTTACGAACTTGAAAGTTTATATTGCCATAATGAAAGTATTTATGCATATTATAAAATTAAATTTCAGCTTTTGAATTTTGTGAAGTAAAGTTTGTCTTTTTTGCGTAAAATTGAAATTTAAAACACTTTTCGAAACCACAAAAACCTTAAAATTTAAATTTTCTTAACTGGAATTCTTTTTTTTGTGCACAATTATAGTTAGTTACAAAAATAAATGAAAATAATAATTGTCAATTTGTAAAAAATATCATAATTTAAAGTTTAAGCGGCTTGTTGAAGGTTCCGATTAAGGAATAAACTGTTAACAAATTAGATAGTAAAACGATTTTATATATTAATATTTTATGTAGGTATTCAGGCTCATCAGACATTGTTTTTAATTGTTTAGGTACTGTTAGGGACTTACTTGTTCATACCATAATGAATTTATTTATGCATATTTTAAATAAATGAGAGTTACTCAATTTAGTTTAGTTAAGTTTGTAATATTTTAAAAACGATATAAGTACAAAAATTTGCCGCCGTGTAAATGATTTTAAGTCGATATTTGCCTTTTATGTAAAAATATGCCGATGCACATTTGCATCTTCCTCTAATGCTTGTACTTAAATTGAACCTACGTTTTAACGTACAGTGTAGGTTTTAGTTCACCACCCGCGGTATTATACACAACAAATTTCTTTCTGTCTCCGTCGTATAACATGTCTAAAAATGACAAAGTTGATATTCGGCCGTAGTGCTATAATAAAAGCGCTAATTCGATATCTGAATTCCCTCATAATTTCAACTATGGTTAATTTATTTATATAAAACAAACAGAAGAAATATATCCACATATCTACAGATAAATATCTGGTGTGGTCACCACACAAACCTTCATCACAATCAATTAACTTCATCAACATTTAACTTCTAATGTCAGTGTATACCTCCGTAACATGTTTATTGCATAAGTATTCATGTCATAGAAAAACATGTTTTTTTTTCCATCAATTTTAGGCCGTGACCATTATCAACTCCTATTTTGACGGCTTCTTTTCGGGGTCGTTTTTCAACGCCTAGACGAAATTTTCAACCCCTTGTAGGCATTTTTACCACTAATTAGTGACCTTTTGGCTGTCTTTGAGTGTGGGATCGGCTTCTTTTCGGGGGTGATTTTCAACCCCTTGATGGAATGTTCAGTCCTAGACTATTTTCACCCTTAATTAAAGTCTTTTTGGCAGTCCACCTCAGTGGTTAGGGTGCGGGGCGGTCACGTGACATTTTCACCCCCAATTAAAGCCTTTTTGACAGTCCAGCCCCTGGAGGGTAGGCAAATGCGCGTGCAGTGTTCTGATTGGAGGGCCTGAGGGTAGGCCACGCCCCCTGGTTTCTGATTGATCCGTGGGCTCCGCCCCTCGGTTTCTGATTGGTTGCGGCCATTTTATGGATGTGGCCATTTTGTGGATTGACGGCCATTTTGTTTTATCGTCCATTTAATTATGACTCATAATTAAAAGTAAATTGCCTGCGGAATGTTGGGACGAAGACCCAGTTCCAGTGTCCTATACTAGCCTTATGAGATAGCATGAGGTTCCCACTTATTAGAATACAATTTCAAATTTCCCATCAAAACAAAATGGCAGAGGGCTTTGATTATGACTCAAAATTTGGAATGAAAGTCAACTCGTCTACCTCTACGTAATTAGATAATTAGCGGGTTTTCCCCTGACACTATAGGTTTTATTGAATAGTGAGTTTGGGGTTGTTTTATCAAAATTGGAAAGGAAGGTCGTGTTTGCCTTTACGTAATTAGTGATTAATGGGTTTCCCTGTCGCTGTAGATGTAATTGAATAGTGAAAGATGAAAGGACCTTGAAAACGTAACTACGGTGTCGACCTTGTTTACATGACTTGCTTTTCCTGTTTAAAACCTGTCTGCGCAAAAACCCCACGGAATTTGATTATGCCTAACGATTACAATGATGTGAATGCACTTACCGCTAGGTGGTGCCACGAACAATCTCTATTACAGAAAGCATTAATTAGTTTTAAAAATACACCGCTAGATGGCGTCAAAAACAGTCAAATCTACTTTTAAAAATATACGACTGGGTCGAGTCCCGATTATAGAAAACAGTCATTAGCTTTAAAAATGCACCGGGACCCAGCAAGAGTACAAGTTCAGGGATCTATACCTGTCTTATGAGGAAGTATGAAGGCTCCCATATAATTTCAAATCTCCCGCCAATTACAAAAATGGCCGACAAATACCGATACGATTTCAAATTTCCCGCCAAGGGGACTATAACAGGGCTAAGACACGTGAACAAGTTCCGGGGTCTTATGACTTTCCCGCCAAGGTGACGAAGACCGGACAAGGGGCGATGACCCTACAACAAGCTCCGGAGACTTAAACCTGTCACGTGAAATAGCATGAGGGCCCCACTTACTAGAATACAATATCAATTTCCCGCCAAAACCAAAATGGCCGACAAAATTTAATTGACTCATAATTAGAAAACAAAATGGCGCCGGAATTTAATGCTGTCAATTAAAAACAAATTGGCGGAGGAAATTAATTATGACGTCATAATTAAAAACAAAATGGCAGTCGCTGACGATCTATAGCTGACAAGGGGGTTAAGACACTTGAACAAATTCCGGAGTCCTATACAGGGGGCTAAAGTCTGAGAACAAGCTTCGAAGTGCTATACCTGTTTTATGAAATAGCATCAGGACCCTCTTATTAGAATACCATCTCAAATTTCCCGTCATACCTGACAAGATGGCAGCCAAATCAAAATGGACGATAAAACAAAATGGCTTACAAGCCACATCCACAAAATGGCCGCAACCAATCAGAAACCAAGAGGCGGAGTCCATGGACCAATCAAACTAGGGGGCTTGGCCTACCCTCAGACCCTCCAATCACTGTATGCGGCATATTCGCCTATCCTCCAGGGGTTGAACTGCCAACAAGGTTTTAATTAGGGGTGAAATGTAACGTGACCACCCCCACACTAGTCACGTGACCGCCCCGCACCTAAACTGCCAAAAAGGCCTTAATTAAGGGTAAAAATACAGTCAAAGGCTGAAAATTCTATCAAGCCGACCCCACACTCAAAGACAGCCAAAAGTTCACTAATTACGGGTAAAAATGCCTTCAAGAGGTTGAAAATTCCGTCTAGGGGTTGAAAAAAGACCCCGAAAAAAAGCCGTCAAAATAGGAGTTGGAAATGGCCACGGCCACGTGAGCATGACTTCCCACACCATTTTTGGCCCTCGGTTGGGTCTCCTACTTACTACTATATGGGAATTTTTTTGTAGCCCAATACCAGAAATTTTTTTGTTAAACAGCACATTATTCGTAAATCTACTTTCAACTAACCATAGAATTCGACAAAAGAAATTATCATTGATACTGCATCTGCTGGTCTTAAACCTTGAATAATATGGTATTTATATAAACGTTCACAGAATTCTTTTGACAAACAATGTAACATGATAACATGTTAATCTTTTCTAAATTACTAAAGGATTTCATAATTTATTTATTTTAATTGAACACGAATTATCGCTAACCTGAAGAATAACTCAAAATCTCTTAGTAATAACAGCTAAATGCAAATAGCATCTGGATCTATTTTTCCTAAGACCATGTACGAAAGTGATTCATATCGCACAATTAACCGTACAGAAAATAATACTTTCACAGACTAGTTTGTTTCACTTTCGCATTGTGCCCAATACCAAAGTAAAAAACAGCGTGCCTTTTGCTTTCACATTGCTTTTCTATAAGTTACCGTAGCAACTACCGGTTCTCATCGGCATCACAGGGAGTTCAGTCACGATCAAAGTCACCACGCTTACTGCTATTCACATAAATAATATGAGCAAGCTGATGGCAGTACCATAGTGATTTTAAATTATTTGACTTTTATGATTTGACAAGTTTAAATATTCAAGTAATCATCTTTAAATTCATAATAATTACAAACTACACTATTTGTTAGGGCATAATTATGATTTCTTAATAAAAAACTTGAAATATTAGATTAAGTATATTTTGTAATTTTTGTAATTTATGATCAATAAAACATTAAGGAGACAGTCTTTTGTCGTGGTCATAGGAAAAATTGTGTACATTAAGCTCGCATGAAAGTGTCTATCCCATACACGCGGGATTCCCACTTGTGCAATATCTACCACTTTCATAGCTTGTTAGAAAAAAAAAAGTTTGAGGTTATATTGCCCATATGAAAAGTATAATTGATTTGCAATCTACACTAAAGATGTCAAAAAATTATCGTCATATCTTTTCAGATAAAAAAGTTACAAGAAGAAAATTAGAAAAATTGTGTGGCACTTACTATAGCAATAAATTAATAAAAAGTTGTAGTAGAGAAAGAGATTCGTAGGAAAGTAATAAGAGTTGAAGCTATTATTTTGTCTATTTTAATATGTAATATCCTTTTCATTTCATACTCGACTATTTGGTTACATCGTGATTTACATGTTTTACATCAAAGCAAGGCAACAAATGCACAGCAGGAACCTAACACTTAAGTTGTATATGCTTAACCACATCAATCAATTAAGATTTGCCACGTTATTTTATGGTATGGTAAGTCTACTATTTTGTGCACAGTATTCTTAAATTAAGCGGAATCTGAATTTTTACTGGTTATCGGTAGTATCTTACTAGTACAAATTTATACAGTGAATCCAAAAGTTTGAAAACGCTCAATTATCTCAGTTATTTGTAGTGGTATAAATGAAAATTGGGGAGTTTACATTAGCAATCATGCTCTATCCAATAAAAATATTTTCAGTGACATAGTGTTGCACTTCTATTAAAAATTAAATGCAACTTTGATAATTCAAACAGAGCATCATGTACATTATTCAATTTTTTAATGCCTGGAGTAAATCTAAATACATCTTATGTATGAAGTCCTATATCCATCTTCAACCATTTACGAAATAATTGACAGACCATTTCGCCACTTTTGACAAGCTGTAAAATCTAAACCTTAAGAGATCCAGAAAAACGGTTTTTCATAAGCTATCGATTGACAAATACAAAAACATCTAATCTTCTAATACGGAATTTATTGAAAATTTTTTTAAAAAAATTACGAAATTATGTACTATGTACTAAATTAAATGTGCAAAATGTTTTCCTTGCACTTCTTGGCAAAAGACCAGGTGGTAATAAAATTTTTCAATAACCTTGTGAACCATACCTTCGGTAATAAAATCAGACTCAATTTTGTGTGCGTTGTCTTAAATCATCGAGGTTCTCCGGTTTTGTAGAGTATACTTTATTTTTTAGATGTCCCCAGAAAAAGTAATCTAATGGCCGGAGACCTTGTTGGCCACTCTATAGAAAGCCTTCTGCCTATGCATCTGTTACGCAAAGTTATATTCAAATATTCCTGTACTATACCTATCCTGCTGAAACTTTAATAGTTTGGGCCAAACAAACTTTGAATTTCAGGAACAATTAAATTTTGAAGCATATCCAAATATCTCTCAGCTGTTAAATTCCCTTCTATGAAAAATGGCCCTATAGTGTGAGTTCCATACAACCCTACCCAAACATTTATTTTATGAGGGTGAATCCAATGTGGATTTTAATCTGACCAGTACCTATAATTATGACAGTTCACATTCCCATTTAGCATAAATATCAGTTCATCAGAAAAAACAATGTTATTGAAGAAATCACTATTCTTGTCCCACTTAACCATCAAGGTCCAACAAAATTCGTTTCTTCTACCAAAATCATCATCTGACAGCTCTTGAACAAGATAAATCTTATAGGAATGAAAATTATTTGCCTCCAGAATTGTTGACACTTATAAACGACATATCAATGGCTGCTGTTGACTTCCGCAGGGAACTATGAGGATTCTCAATAAATGTGAGTAATGTCTTCAAGCATTTTTCACCACTTCTTGCTGTTTTGGGTCCTCCGGATCTAAACATTACTTTGCAGTTTCCCTTTTCCTCAAATCTTTTAACTGTTTTCTGTACTGTTTTGTAATTGTGGGACTGTTTGGAAAATCGTTATTGAATAAATCTGCCTGTCAAAGTGTCGAAATGGTCTGTCAATTATTTCGTAAATGGTTGAAGGTAAGTATAGGACTTCGTACATAAGATGTATTTAGATTTATTCCGGGCATTAAAAAATTGAATAATATACATGGTATTCAGTTTGAATTATCAAAGTTGCTTTTAATTTTTAGTAGAAGCGGAAACACAGCATCTCTGAAAGTATTTTTGTTGGATAGAGCATGATTGCTAATATAAACGCCCCAATTTTCATCTACGTCACTTGACAAATAACTGAGATAATTGAGCATTTCTAAACTTTTGGGACACACTGTAAAATAATTTTCCATACAATTATTACATCACCACAAACACTTTCTCAACCTTCATTTACACCTCTGTGAATTATGAATATAAATTTAAACACTAAATACTTAATATGTATCTACCTTACAACCTACATACCTTGAAAAGACAATACCTAACATCTTTCCAAATGTTGGTTAACATTAGACTTCACATCGCTAATTGCTTATATGTTAAGAGAACAAGTATAATTTACTAAATGGCAGTTCACATTAATCAAGACATAATGCAATAAACAAACCATAGGTAAATACCATTCATAAGCAAACTAAAAATATTTAGTGGTATAAGACACACACCATCCAAATGTATTGTATTATGTCATGAATACCAATTTCCGATTTTTCAATATGCAAATCCTGAATGTCTACAACCCTTAAGTTTACACAAATGTAAAAAAATTATTTAATTGGTTGGGAAAATACAAAATATAAAAAAAGTAAATACAAAATAAAAGTATAATACTAGCTATTAATACCAACCTGTACCAAATCCATCCATTATATTATTAGAAGTAAGACCCATTAGCAAGTTTTGATTATTGTTACTAAGTCCAAACCCTTCAGAGTGTTGGATACTAAGCGAGTTAAATCCTGTGAGATCACTTAATAAATCGCTATTTGAACTTTGCGTATTTGTTGTTGCTGGTTTCGTAGCCTCTGTTACACTACCAAGTAAATTAGTACCAGTTGGGAAAATCTGAGGCTGAGCAGGTGAACTTAATAACTGAGGCTGTACATTATGTTGTTGCACTAAACTTTGTGGAGAAGTTTGCAGAAAATTTGTAGGTTGAGTAGAATTTTGAGTTTCCAAAAATGCAGAACTAAAATCAGCAAACTCGTTTGACGATTGTTTAGCTGTTGTTTCTGAGCCAAAAGCTGCTTCAAAATTACCAAATTCGGGTGAATTCGGCTCTTTATTTTCATTAGCACGAGGATTAAAATCTTCATTCAAAAAGTTCGAAGAACCGACAACAGAATTTTTGTTTTCTTTTCCAAAATTAGCTGCCGCTCCGAGATCAACTTTTTTTAAAGGTTTACTTGCTTTATTAGGTGTTTTATTATTACTTGTATTTATATTTATATTAACTTTTTTTTCCGAAGCTGTTGGGCTACCTATCGTTTCTGTATCTTTATATTTTGCTGTATAATTGGAATTGTGATTAGATTCAGTATCACTATCTTCTCTATCAAAATCATAGTCATCATATGAACGATCTCTATAATTGTTAGTACTCTGTGATTTATCATCCCAATCTTGATTTTGAGTTGAATAATCCCTATTCCAGGAGCGATCATCCCAACGGTCACCTATAAAAAATGTATCTTTACTCATAAAATATTCAAAAACTTATTAAACTTGTTAAAAGAAGTATCCACATTAAACGTTTTAACAATTAGTAGTACATAATGAGGTTAAAAAGAAATTAGTACAATTTTTTATGGAAAAGTGCGATAAAACGACATGAAATGAGTTTCTTATACAAGTTCTATTTTACATATTTATAAGCAATATGTTCCGGAATGGTCTTTACAATGCTCTTCTACATAGAGTACACCTCAAAATAAGTCGATTTAACGAAACTTACCTTAGTCCAAAAGTTGATAATAACCGAGCTACAGGGTGTCAAACTTGCATGTATAAATCACATTTTCCTGAATATTTTCCGACTAATTCAATCTAATTTCACAAAATTTGGTATTCAGGAGTTTCTTGGGATGAGAAATTCCAATTTATGAACGATTTTGTTCTATCTTCTAGGGGACGTCACAAGCGACAATTAGGAAACTAAATCACTATAGCTTTTTTGTGCCCCAGTGTATGTCATTTTGGGCTTGATAAATCTCTTTCCCTATCTTTTCCAGTTAAAAAAGGTATACTTTACTGAAGTCGCTAGAAGCAACCCTTTCCGAGAAAAACGCATCTGACGCTGGTGACGCATGTAAATTTGAAAGCTATTATTACAAGGTATTGCAATTTTTTTTAAGACTGGCAAACGTAATAGATTTTTCCTTGTTTTTAAGGATAAAAAATACGATAAAAGTAATTTTATCACAAAAATTAAACTGAAAAAAATGCAAATACAAAAATATGTCATAAAAACTGTTCAAAATGTGCGCCACGCGCCGTTTTCACGCATGTAAAGATTTACACGACGCAGAAAATTGATATTAACACGGTTTTCATTTTCTACTGGAGTCATGTAAACCACGGACTTAATATGTCCCCATAAAAAAAATCTAATGGATTTAGGTCGGGAGAACGTGCCAATTTACAGAAGCATCATTACCTCTACCTATCTATTTGTTGCGGTACTGTCCATTTAAGTAATTTCGAACAGGTAATGAAAAATGTGGTGGAGCCCCATCGTGCGTGAACCACATATCTCTCCGAACTTCTACAGGTAAATCCTCCAGTAAACCTGCCAGCGTATTTTGAAGATGTTGTAAGTAAATTTCACCGGTTAATCTTTGCGGTAAAATGATAGGACCAACGTGTTGGTCTAACTTTGATTGCATGCGGATTTTCGTCTGCATAAACCTGTTCGTTATGAAAATTAGTTAGCCCTCTTCTTGTGAAACACGCTTCGTCAGTGAACAATATGTTTTTGGAAAATTAAAGTCAATTACCCAAAAACCATTAACATATTGGTATATTCTGAATTGGTATATTGCCCGGCCATGATGAAATTTTGAGAGATAGAAAATTTAAGTTTAAGATGAGAAAATATAGCAGTAAAAGTTACTTAAAACATGACAGTAGTTTTATTTAGTTAAAAATACGGCAATACACCAATGTAGAATATACTGATGTTATTGGTTTTTCGATATTGTCAAGGAAATATCAAGAGTGTGTCAGAGTTCACAATGTGTCAAACAAGGAAAAATATTTTGTTTGCCAGTCTTCAAAAAAATTGCAATACCTTGTAATAGCTTTCGACTCACTTTGATAATTTACATGCGTCATCAGTTTCAAATGCGTTTTTCTTGGAAAAGGTTGCTTATAGCGACTTCAATAAAGTATACCTTTCTTAACTGGAAGAGATAGGGATGACAATTTACATGCGTCATCAGTTTCAAATGCGTTTTTCTTGGAAAAGGTTGCTTATAGCGACTTCAATAAAGTATACCTTTCTTAACTGGAAGAGATAGGGAAAGAGTTATTTATATATCAAGGAAGTTATGGGTATGTTAATTACCGAGGGCAACAGATTATTAAGTTGCCCGAGGTTACTAACATACATAACTCCCCTGATAGATGAATAATTTTATTTCACACTAATAACAAAAAAAAACGAAATTCTGTTGGTTATTAAAATTAAACATACGTGTTTAAAAATTAAGTAGGCATTATTACTATGGATATATCAACTGACAAGTTTGCAAATATTTATCAAAATATATTAGAGGGCAGTTATAGATCTATAACTGCCTAGATACCAGTTTATAACTTGCCATGGTAGTTATGAACGTGTTTGTGGTTAAGGTAACTAAGGGTTTATTTGCTTATAACGTATTAGTATGAAATAAAAGATTTTTATCAATTCCAAAATAACAAACAGCATGGCACAAAAAAGTTATAGTGATTTTAAAGTCTCCTAATCATTGCTTGTGACACCCTGTAGGAGATATAAAAATCGTTCACAAATTTTAATTTCTCATCCCCAGAAACCCCTGCATACCAAATTTTGTGAATTTAGCTTGAATTAGTCGAAAGATATTAAAGAAAATGTGATTTATTTTTTCAACTTTGACAGCCTGTATCTTGGTTATTATCAACTTTTGGACTAAGATAAGTTTATTTAAATTGACTTATTTTGAGCGTTGTAAAGACCTTTCCGGGACAACTTATATGATTATATACTATAATTTATTCATAGCATTGCTAACAAAGTGCTATATTCTTGTAGTTAAATGTTGAAAATTTTGAAAAAAGGTAGATTATTAATACTTTCATTTGCTAGTAATACATTTGAAATGACCTTAAATATGTTTTCAATAAGAAATTAAGTAAGTTGTAGTCCTCTAAAATAACACTATCTCAATAATTTACACTCAAGTTAAGTCAACAAATATACAGAAAAGAATTTCTCAATGTTAAATGAAAGTTATACATTACACAAAAAAAATGTCAACATCTTAATCTGAGAACACATAAACACCTTATCAAGAAATACATAATAAAAAGGAAATATGATACATTCCGCTTTGATTATCGCAGCCATTACTTTACATTCATCAGAAAATAATTCAATACAAAAATAGGTTATAGTTATTCCCACATACACCAAAATGTCTAGCTTTAGAATTATTGTTGTACTCAATTCAAAAATGCTATAAATAATAATAGTATATTATGAAATTAGTTTATAATGCAAGGGATTATGGCAGCAGGCTCCGCTCAAGCAATAATGGAAACTAATACCATAATTCCACATTATAACCGAATTTCATATGCTATTTTGTCGCTAAACTACCCACTTTGAGACACAATTTAAATGAAATAATAATTTCAGATCGTTACAAAAAAAATATCATTTCACAGGAGTCATAGTTTTGCATTACGTGTCTTTTATTTTTTGTAAATAAACAAATTTTGCAAAAATGGATTCAGACGTGGATGAAGAAATCCTTAAAAAAGCAGAAGAAGCTGAGTTGAGTCTTATACCTAAAAAGTCCGAAATCATTTACAAGAAAGAGTTCGAC
Source organism: Vesta saturnalis (assembly GCA_036346205.1). Lineage (NCBI taxonomy): Eukaryota > Metazoa > Arthropoda > Insecta > Coleoptera > Lampyridae > Vesta > Vesta saturnalis. The sequence continues at coordinate 1,021,751 of JARFJB010001119.1, read as the reverse complement.
AGATTTCTTGAGTGAATGTGCAAGAATAATACGGAAACTGTTACAGAGAAGATTTTGCTTGCGTATTTCCTTGATCAGATAATCATTTATTAAAGGTAATCATTCTTTTTATTTATTTTATTAGTCGAAAAACTACAAATCGTCTTCATTATGGTGCATGTACTCCAAATTAAAATGTAAGTTATGTCTCAAAAAGGATGTGGACATCGCAAAGTTTTCAAAACTTTCTGCATTCTTGAAAAACTATTCTGTTGGGTATATACCAGAGAGTCATTAGTGTTTTCAAAAGAGCACTTACTTAATTTTTCTTGAAGTACCCAATGACAAATACTTACTTATGAAGGTAAATTTTTACTTTTAAGATTATTCTAAATAAATATGATTACATTTTAGGTAGTTGCAATATTTGGTGTGTTTAGACGCATAGAAATGTACAATCTGTGTTGGGGATATTAAAGAAGAAGGTTCTGTCTTTGTGGTTTATATTAGAGATACCAAAACACATAGACCCAGGGTTTTTACCATATTAAACGATGACAGTAGAGTAAATTATATTGACCTCATTAAGAAGTACATGACTTTAAGACCGAAGCATGTGAAGTTTGAAAAGTTTTTTATTCTACAATAGGTGTAAATGTAGCTGTAATCCTATTGGCATTAACACATTTGGTCAGATTCCTCGACAGATTGCCAAGTATTTAAATATTTCCCATGCCGATCAATACACAGGACTTTCATTTCGTAGAACAACGACCAAGAATAGTAAAGCAGATAAAAACTCTTTACTTTAATTTAAAGCGAAAAGTAAAGAAAGATGTGACCACTGAACATGTATGATGAAACTTGACTCTAATTTACTTTTTATTAATTTCATTGTAATTATAGAAATAAAAATACATCCTTGCAAAAAAAGTGGCAACTGAGGATAAGGTAGCTGTACGTTACAATTTAATGTGTAATTTTATACTAATTAGAAAAAAATTAATAAAACTGGAGGCGTGCTCAATTGCATGAGATAGGGGCTTAGTTATTAGCAGCTGTTCCAGACCAAATTTAGCCCCTACCGAATCCTTGAGATATTGCTGCAATTTATTTTGCTGACACTGTCGATGATGGTAATAACAGTTTTCATACAGCAATACAGTCATGTTTTTTTTATCAAAGCTTATTAATTTGCAGATTGTGCTGTTCAGAACCTAAAGTCCAAACTGAACCAGTTTTAAGATTAAAAAGAAAAGAAAAATAAAACAAAGAAAATAAATTATAAGCATCTTCACTTAAAAAAAATTTAATTAGCATGTTTCCAATTAAAATAAAAAATATTACATAATTTAGAAATTATTTATTGGCAAATTAATTAGTTAATTACTGTTTAAATGAAATCTTTTAAAAAACTGTGTTAAATAATGCTGTACATACAGCAATGTAGGTATCATTTACAGGCATTGGTAGTTGTTCTGTGTCTTGGACTTCCTCTACAAATTCTTCCAATCCATTGTCTACCGAAATTCATAAATTATGCACTACAGCACCGGCAACAATAGTGGCTAATTTTATGTTCAAGCCTTTTGATAAACAAGCAAATCTTTTTAAAATGCCAAAACATCTCTCAACAGGATTTCTTGTTGCAATGTGCGCAGTGTTATACACTTGTTCGCTTTGATTGTGAGGATTTAATGCTGCAGTTAATAAGTATTTTTTGCAGGCGTAACCACTGTCACCTAGTTCCATACCCATCTGGTCCTAAGTTTGCACACAGTGGAAAATCGTTATAGATTGTGGTCATGAACCGATCCTGGCCATCGAGCTATAATATTTCTTATTTTAAAGGAGCATCACAAACAACTTGGACATTAATGGAGAAAACCCCATTTCCGATTCTGAATCGTTCAGCATTGGCACCTCCTGGTGATTAAATAGGGACGTGCGTACAATCAATAGCGGGAATGACATTTGGGAAGTCTCTTATTTGATGAAATTTTGATTTATTTGTCACAACTTATTTCCAGTAGGCATTTGAATATTCTGTGGTTTTAATAATGCAATTTGCCAGGTTATGCTTTTGGTAATTCTACAGACACTTGATTTATGCACAGCAATATCGTCACCAACAAGCTGCTGAGAACTTCCTGTTGTGAAGAATTGAAGTGTTATTAGAAGCTGTAACTGGGCACTAATAGCACGATTTCATTTAGTGGTTGGCTCCAGGGCGTTGCCAACAAGATGAAGCAGTTCCATAAATGGGACCTTACCTAGTCGATATCTGTACTTAAATCGAGTTTCATCATAGAGAGAGAAAGCATCTTTACAATTCAAGTTCTTAGTTCTAATTGGGGGTTGTAACTTGATTTATTTTTGATTAATATGTTATAGTTAATAAATAAATTTTTCTTATAGTGCCAGCTATGAATTAAGTGCCATACAAATCCTACCCTACCGTAAAATGTGTTTTACTATCGACTAGACTCTACCGTAAAACCCAATATTACAGTACAGTATGAAATGAAGTGAATTAGAATACCACGTAGCGGCCAAGAAAATAATGCTAACTCAAGAGTAGAAACAAGGTAGATTATTATATGCTCTTGATCATATTAATTTTCGATCCACAGTTTTTGAAAAAATGTAGTCTTCTTTGATGAAAAAAGTTTTCAATCTTCCAAGAATGGTACTATTCGCATTTATAGACCATGTAACGCTAGATATAAATAGAGATATACAAATAATAGTGATAGACAAAGTGAATTTTCTGTCAATGTGTGGGGGTAAATAAGTTATCATGATACTGGAATGTGCTGGGAAATTGAAGGAAGATTGGTTTAATGCAGTAAATTACGTTATTATTTTAAAGAATGTGATGCTACCGCCTGTACAGCAAATTTATCCCCAAAACAACTTTATTTTCAAACATGATTACGGTCCTGTTCATACTGCAAATATCGTTAATCAATGTTTTCAGCAAAATAATCTAACACAAGTGCAATGGGTTCCTAAAAGTCCAGATTTAAACACCATCAAAAACATACGGGGTGAACTGGTTAAACACATGTTACATATAAGATTTACACACAGCCAGCAGCACTGGAACAATCGAAAATAATTTTGAAATTTTGGTACAAAAAGAAAATTATTTTCAAGATCTTATTTACTCCATGCTGAGAAGACTAAGAACAGTAATAGCTATTTAACAAAATATTAATGTTTTTTAATTATTACAAATTTCATCTCAATCTAATTTCATTTGATTTACACAAATTCACATTTTACATTAAAAAAATTTTACGTGATGTCAAAATGAGGTTGTACGAGATTTATGTAGCCAAAACGGTACATACCTACCTACTATAAACGCAAAATAAACAAAAAAAGATTCCAATGCTAAGTCAAAAATTTTAAATATAATAAGCAACCTGGCCTTACACTTGTCTCATATTGTCTTGGTTATTTTACTTCTTTATATCAAAAGTCAATCTGCCTTATTTAATATTCAGTTAAAAAAAGTAAGACACGAGCTATAAAGGCCTAAGAAAAAAAGATAGAAAACAGTAGCACAAGATATTTATCAATTTATAAAATGCATACTACATCTACACAAAATTAAATCATATACTCAATTAATTAACAGACAAACAATTTTCAAAAAACATTGAACACAGATTTCAATGTCACTTTGTAATCTGATTTTGCGTTAAAAATGTAAAAAAAATTGACATTTTTTACATATTGCCAACTGTTCAAACCAATGACTATTAACCAAGAATAGACCCAGCATTCCTCATCATTTTATAAGGAATTGTTTGGCTCCAACATAACGCTAGGGCAAAAGGGAAAAGGGAGGGGAGCGTTCTGGCAGCAACATATACATTTCTATAGTTAATAACGTCAATGTAACTAAACAATAAACAATTAAAAACAACGTTATCATGTATTTTTTTAATTAAAATGTAAAACAGTATTCACGCTTCAGGTTAATAAGCAGACAAAATATGAATATTCTAATTTTTGCAAATAATTATGTCTATGGTTTGTTTACTAACCGATGAAATGTTAGTTTACAATGCAAATAGTCCATTTTTTTACATTTTACACACTGTCTCACCATTATAAAACTTGAGTCATACAAAAAACAACAAATAATAATGTTGCACTAATCTAAACGTTCGATAAAACACTGCAACAATAATCAAAACAATCGTCGAAATCAAATGTTGTCAACTATGGGGGCAGCCATCATTTAACAGAATACAATTATGTTGGGACACACAATTGTAAACAAATAGGTCTATGCTTGGTTAATGGTCATTGATTCAAACTGATCCTATTACATAGATACCAAAGATGATCGATTTGACTTGTGTTGACCTAGTGATCATTTACAGCATAGTGATAAAAATGAAACACAAAAAATAGTACCTATGTCTAAACACTGTTTCTATCAGCTAGGTTTGTCCATATTAATAAATGTAACCCAGACCGAGAAACCGGCTCAGGGAATGCGATAAAACCTCTTGGTTTCTCTAATTCTCTAATGTTTTAATGTTATATCTATATCTTCGGAGCCTTATAACTATTTATACATTAGACACCTTGTTAACTTGTAAATATATTACCTCTAATTAAAATGACATTGAATACAAGCTTTTAAACCTATAGGGACTTATGACATACAAAGAAGAAAATGAAACTTACTAAACTTTCCACCCATAGAATCTGAACTCATTCCTATATATTTATCTTTATTCTTCTTAGCCTTTTTCCTTTCTTCTCTTAATTTATCGTCATCTTGAATAAAATCTATGAGTTCCCTGACTTTATGTCTAATATTAATACCCTGATCCTTTCCAATATCATCAACGAAAGAATAATTTTCTAAAGAACGTAAATCATATATATGTTCACGAGAAGAAGTAACCACTCGTTCTGAACCATTTCGTATTAAATAGTTTAGTAATAAAAGAGACTAAAACGTAAACTTATATTTACGTAATTACACATTATATACAGTACCTTGTAAGTACGTCTCCAGTGTTGTTTATTATCTTGTAGCATTCTTTTCCATAACATTGACATAACTTCAGGGAAATGTTCATAAGTGAAAGTTGAATGTGCTAATTCTTGCATAAGTTGTCCAGTAGGGCCCCACGCTTCATCATTAGTTGCTTCTCGTACCTTAGCTTCAATTTCAGTGTAATTCATCACCACGTTAGTACTAAAAGTAGATTATTAATATTATTTTAATAAATAAATGTAATTAAAAGTTAAGAAAACAGACACCATCTGGAAAAGTTAAAAGTGATTAACTTACACTTTATCCGCGATTTCTCGCACTCTCCACATACTAAATAAATTTTCCATTTTAATAAACTATGAATTCGGTACAATTTTAATTATAATAAGTATATAAAATTCGCATTAATGAAACATTTTTATCTGTGCTGATTTGGCCGTAGCCATCTTTGTTGCATCACCAAAATGACGGATAGGAAAGAAAATAGATAGGAAGAAACACATCAATCACTGAAATGTTTTGTAAACACACATAGTAAACAAATAATTCTTGCACGTAGGTTAGTTTGATTCATTAATTAGTAAATTACATTTAATAACTTCTAGAGATATTTGACTATGTTTAATATAAACTTTTATTGCCATCTCACTCTAGACATATATCATTGGTATAAATTCATCTCAGTCTTACTTAAGGTCGAACTACATTAGAAAAGTGTTCTTTGGACTACACTGCCGTTTACACTACACAATATGATTAATCAGGGCCGACTCGATACTGTATGGAATTTAGTTTTATTATTCACTGGTTAAAGAACAACAATTACGTCAAATGAATGTTACTATTTAGATTTGGTAAACAAAACCAATTATTAAATAAAAGACATTTGTATGAAATAAATTATATGAACATGGTTTTACTCTTTTTATAAACTTCACTTCAGGACATTTTGAATTGCAACTATTTCAATTCCTAGATTTTTGTATATTTAGTTATTTATTGAATTAATTTTACATTAAATTTTACAATTTACATTTAGCCACTTTCATCAACTATCAAAGTAAAGGTGGGAAACATGTGTTTAAGGTGATAGGTATGTGTACCCCATGCCGCCGGGGTGGTAGCTCCACCCTTACCATGACTTTTTAATATTGGGTGTCCGATTTTCTGAGCTCGGTAAGAGCTGCCAGTCACTCTTTTCCTTACCCTTAATGTATTCTCACCCTATTTTTCCTCTCGCCCTCACTGTGTTCCTATCGGATAGAATGTCCAAAATTAAAAAAAAAGATGGCTGTGGTTTCTAGGGCAATAAATGCTGGACGTAAAACCCTGTCCTGTTCGGATGTCGGCGAAGGCAGGGCCCCAGCGACCTCGGTCATCTAAAGTACTCACTTTCTGATCCATTATTGCAACATCCGTGGTATCAGGTCTAATCTTAAAGCTGTTTACCAAGATCTTGAACAATTACAACTTGATATTTTGTTTCTATCTGAAAGTTCCAATTCACCCGACTTGCAATTTCCTCAATACATTCTGGTCCTAAATTTGTGAAATTCTACTGTTGTAGTCACTCTATGTGAGAATATAGTTCTCACATCTCGGTTGGTGCTTCTCAATACGCTCTCGATATCATTGATAGTTTAAAAAAAGGCGATTAGGCTTATAAATAACCCATTCTTAACTTCTGACATACAGTCCCTTGAGCATGGAGGAATCGTTTCAGTTCCTTCTTTGATACCATCTCGGGCCACATTTGCTAGGACTACTCGGTTCGCTAATTCACATAATCGACATGCTCTTGACAATTCAATATCCTCCCATCTATCCTTCTAAGTGTTCCTGAGTACCTGGCACGGTAAGCCAAACAATCTGTTCAGGATCACAATTATTTAAAGAAAAAGTTTAGTCACGTCACTTTTAATGCTTGTTTTATGAAATTGCTAGGGCGGATTTTGATATAGCCTTTTACATTAATTTAGTATCGTAAATAGGTTTTTACTGGCGAGATGTTAAGTGAGTCTGTAATCTAGAGTCAGTAAAAACCATTAGGTACTTTGCGTATAATCTAGTAGATTGTACTTGCTATTTATTTGTAAATTACATTAAAAATGTAAATTTATGATATAAATTTTATTTATATCATAATCGAACATATTATTTATTTATTAAAGAATCAAAATGGATGTAAGTTACAAAATTGTGTATTAAAATATAAGTTAAGGTCAGTCTTGAAGCACAAATTTAAGTTTAAATATACGAGTGGAGTAGCCACGAGTTTTTGAAAGAATGAGTGCTTCAAGGTGTTATGAAACACGTTTTTTATGCTATTTTTTGTAATTTGCTCGTTTTTAAACAAAATTTTTTACTTTAGTTGATTTAAGGATTTTTATGACGGTTGATAATGTTTTAATTTTAAAAGTGGAAATTTGATTTAGTCGCCTTTTGTTTTATCTAACTTCTGTCACAAAACACGAAAATGGAAGATAATCAATCATGTAGGCCCCCTGAAATACGTCAAATACATCAAAGTGTTCCACTGCACGCATACTGTTTTTGACACATTTTGTAAGAGTAACATGCACAACATAATTGCGGATAAGCTGTGACAAACTAAAAATGTTCCGTGAATGAATGGCTATAATGACATCAGAGGTGATGACGCCGCGTTTTTTATTAATTATTTTATCAAAAAATGTCTGAAATAAAACTTGTCTAGTATTTAGTTCTTTATTGCAGAAAGATATTTAGTTAGTGTTTTCTTAAAAAACGAAGGAGCAGCGAATATCATTACAATTCTTTTAAATGACAAAGTATATTTGATAGAGATGTTTTTTCTTTTTTCAACGTTAACACTTTTACTGAACTAGTTTTTGAGAAAAAAGCGAAAACGTGATGGTAGAGAGATATTAAGTTTATTTTCATAGTAATTAATTTTGACACCTATGATTGCTTATAATTTTCGAAACAATTGATTGCGTCTATCAATGTAGTACGTGTACTTGAAATAAAAAGTTACTTATTTACATTGGTTAAAATCCATTTGAGAGTGAAACACGCTTTTGAAGTAAACAGAAATAGCTCATTTATCCGAGAGGCAACGTACTGAAATTTTAATGAGAAAGGCATATGAAGAAATAAGGAGGCGCAAACAGAAGTTTGCAATTTGTTTAATTATGTGTAACGAATATTTTACGTTCTTCGTTCATTTAGTTGTAAAATATAAGAAAAAAGGGTTTTTGCTTATTAATGATTTATAAATTGTGGTAGGCAACTTAATTTGCATTTTGGTGTAACTTAAATTGCATATTTTCTTGAAGGTTTATACTTCCATATCGTGGAATTAAATTTCTGCACATATTTCTGGCGCAACGCGACATCACCTGATAGAATAAGCGTTTTTTTTAGCATTGCTTGATGTATTTTGTTTCGAACAGGAAGCCATTTTTGGTTTCCACCTAAATTTTGTGAAAAGTGCCATTGATTTAATGGTGAGATACTTTTAACCGTATTATATTAAAATCTGAAACATTTGCTCTTTCCAGGCACTTTTACCACTTTGATTTACACTTTTATTCACTTTTATTGGTACTTTTACACTTGTACACTTGTACTTATACGTTGCTATTTTAGAATGATTTCATTTTATGATTGCATGTTGCATTTAATTCAGATCTAAATTTAGATCACTACTTTTATTTGAACCTTCAAGAGAATGCAATAAATTTTGGATTATTCAAATTTCAAGGAATACAAATTTGTAAGAAGTAATTTCAACTTTGGTATACTTTACAACGTAAAACATTGAAAATATGACATATTGCGCAACATTGATACGAAGATTACATCGTCTTTAGTTTACATTTCCGCATTCTTTATAATAATCAGAGGTTCTCAAGAAGTTGTACAAAATTTTGTAACAGGTATTTATAACCCTAATGATTTATTAGTATAAGGCTATTTTTAAGATTTATCTTATATAATACCAAATTTAAATGCTTAATAAACGTAGTTTGTATATTTTTTTATTTTGACATTTTGGTGAATTTTTTATTGCATCCTCGGTTTAATTATTCCGAGCATAATCAAAAAATAACTTGGCGTGCGAGATAATTTTTATTATTGTTACCTAGAAGTTACTATATTGATGTTAAGTGAAAATAACCAAGCAGAAATTTGTAGTAATTAAGCAAATCAAAAAAGCATGAACCAGCCCTATTTAATCTACCTACTGAGCCAACGGCATTATCTTTTAGTGAATGGTATGTATCTCTAGTTATTTTAAAAACTTGTATAGAGAACGCTTTAAAACATTTACATCATTTTTTAAATTTTACACATATTATTATTATACCTGGCACCATTTCATTATACAACATTATACATGTGTACCCCGAATTTAATATTACGCAATCAACAGTAAGTAAAATTTGGCACAAATTTCAACATACGGGCTCTGTTAAAGATTTACTAAAAACGGCCAGAGATACAGCTTTAAATAATGCCGAAAGTGAAAATGTGATTTTGGTCGTTATGGAAAATCCACATGTTTCAAAAGTGACACCCATACAAAGCGTTTGTAGTTCAGGAGTTATTTGCAGATAACTTGGATCTCAGATTGGAATTATGTGAAGAAGTAACCTATCAACTTCAAGGCAATGAGAATTTTTCAAAAGTATTACAAATAAGTGCTTTTAACTGTGCAATAAGTTATGCAAAATCGTGGGGAGTTGAGCTTTGACTTGTCCGGGTTAGGCACCGGGGTTAAAATAAGACAGGAATATTGACTTATTGGCCTACATCCATGAGAAATAGGTGCTGAGGTCGCTTAAATGCATATTTGAAGTCGTCTCCAAAAAAAGCTTTCAAATGACGCACGTATTGCCATTGGTTAAATTCTTTTAATAGGTAATTGTACTCCTGAATAGACTAAGTGTAGCTTAACGTGCTAAGCAGTCAAGAACACTTATGAGGATGCGTAGGCGGATTTTGAACAGTCTATGAACGATTAAAGTTTTTCATATCATAAGTGAAAGAAAACAGGAACTAAAAAGATCATTCTAGAGTTTAGAAACCGTGTAGATGAATGTGGATTGCTCTCGTTTGGTACAAGCTGAAATCTGTAGGTACTGCATATTGATGATGTGAGTAACCGAGTATCCCTAGCAAAGGCGATCCGAGAAAGAGAAATTGTCAAACTACAGTTTTCAAAATTTTTCAAACAAACTAGTCGTTTAAATCGAGCTATTAAATTGAAATTTTTAACACGCATGAAGGACACTGAAATACTATCAGACATTAAATTTCTAGCTGAACAAGGTACTAGAAATGGTATTTAATTAAAAAATTATTCTTATATAAATTGATACTTTAAACAAGATTTTCGACTGGGAATCTGCAGAATCAGTTTTAATATCGAACTAGAAATGGACATAAATGGCAAAAATTAAAAATCTGTAACAATTTAATAATGTCCTATTATAGGTTAAATATATATAGTTTCTAAACCTTATTTTAATACACGTTTACACTTTAAATTGACGTACCTACTTATTTAAAATTTTGTACAAGAGTTAAACATTGGAAACTGTTTGTAAATGGATTTTTGTAATTTACCTCCATTTTGATTCTATAATAGACATATTAAGAAACGTCACGTCATCATCTCCGATGCCATTGTAACCATTAATTAACAGAACGTTTTGCGAAAATTTTTAGGTTAGCAAAGCTTGATCTGATGTCTTACATGTCCCTCTTACAAAATGTGTCAAAAACTGGATGCCACTCGTATTTTTAAGCTTGAATTCGAGCTTCAAGACTGGTCTTATGAAACTTGTTTTTTAATATACTATTTGACTTCCACATAATAGTCAACGAGTACATGATGATTTTGAATTTTGAAATAATTTAAGAGCCACGACTTTTGAACAGGTATAATTACCATTATTGTACCACCGAATATTTACACTGAATGCAAATCAGAGACAGTGGTCTATAAATGTGCAGAGTACAATTAACGGTAACCATGTCATTGGTCTATATGTTGTTAATGGAAGGAGAAGAATTTACTATTTTTCATAAACGAACTGCCGGTAGTGCCTATTATGAAATGTAGCTTTGGATCTACAGCACGATGTCACACTAGCGCATTCGTTTCAAGTAGTTACAAACTATCTTAATAATCCAACAGCAGGTTGGATTCTATAAGATGTCCTCATTTCACAGTGATGAACTATTTTCTTTAGGGGTACGTTCACGAACGGGAATAGACTTTAAACATAGAATAAAAAAATGTGTAAAAGTTGGTGGACGTACTTTCCGGCACTTTTTTATTGATTTTTCTCGAATGGATATAGCAGTGTTATAGTGAAATAGCATAGCATAAAATTATCGACAATATTCCGCGAGAAACACAAAACATATTTAAAAAAACGCTGTTGTTAGCTTTCGATATTGTTCATTTTTACACTTTGAGCCTTTATCTTATCTTCTAGCTACATTATAGCTGGTTTTGTACATTTTGTAACTTTTCTGTGAAAATTTGATTTTTTTTTTTGTGTTTGCAGAAATAATGTGTTAGATAGTATTGAAATTATCGTTATAAATAGTCATTTACAGAACGAGTAAAGCAGAAAATTATACAGGGTGTGAAAAAATGGTGATCTACTGCCACAGGCAAATCGAACATCCTATTTGTAGATTATGCTTCCAGAGGTTCTGTATCTCACTCCGCTTTATAATAATAATACTTTTTATACCTGTTGTCATGAAAGTGTTATTTTTTTCTAATTATTTTTGTGTCCAAAAAGGATACATTACTTTTTCTATTTCTAAAGTAAATTTAAGTCTTTCATTAAAATTATTAAAGATCCTTAAAACATATTGCATCTAAGACAAAATGATGGCATAAACGATCGTTGTACTAAACATATTTCTTCCAATAGTAGCAGAAATTGGAGAGCCCATTGCACGGCAAAAAATTTGTTTAGTCTATATTGTATTGAAACAATGTTGAATTGAAACAGAATTATATCCCTTAAAATTTCGTCAACATACACATACATATACCATGCTATCATTTTACCTCCTGTTCATAAAACTTTAATATGGAGTCATCGAAGACGCACTTTTCTTAGAACTTCATTCGTGCATACAAATCAGTAAATTTTTCTGACCCCGGAAATAAACTCGTATTTTTTCTATCTCTATTCCTTCTTATATACGCAATTTTGTACGGTTTGGCAACCGTTCCTACTTTTTACTATGAACCACATATTAATTTTGGCATCTTGAAATGTTGCTAAACCTTTTCTACCGACAATAGAACCTTTTTGATATCTAAACCCTAATTATAGGTATATATACTGGCCGACATAAATACATGAACACCTTGATAAATTTGGATGGAAGTTGTATTTATTTCCAAGTAAGAAACAATGAAAATTCCAACATGCCACAAAGTAAAACAGCACTAATAATTAAGTTAACAACTGACAACAGCAGCAAACAAATGATTATCGAAATGCAAAGTTTCACGATTACCACACATAATTAAAATGCTTGTCTTTGGGTATTAAATCGTGTATTTTTTATATACATTTAAACGTTTCGATAACAATTACAGTTGTCGTCCTCAGTAAATGGTAATAGCTTTAAAATGTCATAAATAAATTTATGAAATCTGAAAACGCAAATATAAGACGGCTATTAATAATAATAGTAGTAATAATAATAATAATAATGTTGGAATGTGTTTATTTGCCAAGTAGATACATTATGGGGGTCCAACCAAGTTATGAAACCTTTCGATTAGTACCCAAATTTACAATTTAATATTCAATTACATTACTATTTCACATAAATGTACATTTTATATTATTAGTCTGTCGCATTTACACTGAGAAGTGCAATCATAATGTAACATATCTACCATAATTACCAATCGTTAACCAATTCCCTTCTCAATACTTCCATAGTGTCCATACTTTCGAATCCCTACTATGTCGTCATCCATTTTTCTTTCATCTACTTCCATATATTGACTCCATACCATTGTATTTCATAATATAATTTTGCATTTTCCCCCGACGACCCATTGTATCCCTAGATATTTCTTTTATTTTCATTCAGCCATTTTCTCAATATCGCTTTGTAACACTTTAAAAGGACCACCCTGTATATATATATATATATATATATATATATATATATATATATATATATATATATATATATATATATATATATATATATATATATATATATATATATATATAGTTTCTATTTAGATTTCCACAAGTATTCATGTTTAAATAAGACAATTTTTCTTTAAAACTTGTGTAAATAAACGTAAAATTAATTCAACGTTTCGGGAACGTCCTTTGTTCCCTTTGTCAAGAATTTATTTGACAATTACAGAAATTGAAATAAGGTAACTATTTTTAACAAGTACAAAATATGAAACAAGGTAACTAATTTAATTTTAATCTGGACGAGTGTGTTTGACTTCGGGTAGTTGGTCTAGTATGTGATGTAGAAGGTGCAGAAGTGGGGACGCCTGGAATAGTTGCAGCATAAGTGTTTGAAATTGCTGGAAGATTTGGAGTTGGTTGAAATGTAGAATCAACTTGTTTAATGATATTCTTCCAAATTTGTGGCATTCTAGAAGTGTCATCTCGTTTATTGAGGGCGTTTGGTCTTCTTTCAATTTCAACTGCTTCTCTAATAATTCTTGCTTGTAAGGTATATAGAGGTGCAATTAAACGGATATTGTTGGTATTAATTTGGTGTCCTGTATCTAAATGATGTGTAGCTAAAGATGATGAAGGATTGTGCTGTTTAATTGCTAGTTGGTGTTCATCGGCTATCGCATATAATATTCTGTTAGTTTGTCCTATATAAGTTCTTCGACAGTTGTTGCACGGTATCTCATACACTCCTTGGCTTTCATTAGGAACTTTGTCTTTGGGGTTTCTTAAAAGTTGGGACAAAGTTGAATGTGGTTTGAATACCGGTCTGAAGTTGTTTTTGGGAAATTTCTTTGCTATTCTGTCTGTAATTCCTTTATATAAGGTAGAATAACAGGAATCTTTCGTTCATTGTTTGACAATATTATTTCTTGGTCTTCTTATTTCGTTGGTAATTTTCAATATTTCTTGATCTTTGTATCCATTTTGAACTAGTATTTTATTAATAGTCTTCATCTCTTCCGTTCTAGAATTTTGGTCAGATAAGTGGTAAGAGCGGATCTCAAGGATTTCATAACTACGTAATTGACCAGGATGGTGATGCGAGAGAGTTCAAGTATCTATTGTAATGATTTGGTTTTTCGATAAATCTTTGTGTTAAATTTACCATTAGAAGTCTTGTTATTAGTGTCCAAAAAGAAGTTGAACATTTATTTTCTTTCAACTTCCATAGTAAATTTAATGTTGTCGTGAATGTTGTTAATATGTCCTAGAAAATGGTTCAAGTTTCCTTTTCCATGGGCCAAACTACAAATGTCGTCAACATAACGAAACCAACATTTAGGTTTTAAATCTGCAGAATTTAAAGCAATGGTTTCAAAATGTTCCATATATACATTCGCAAAAGCTGGAGAGAGTGGCGAGCCCATAATAAATTCTGCAGATTTAAAACCTAAATGTTGGTTTCGTTATGTTGACGACACATTTGTAGTTTGGCCCCATGGAAAAGGAAACTTGAACCATTTTCTAAGACATATTAACAACATTCACGACAACATTAAATTTACTATGAAGTTGAAGAAAATAATTCACTTTTTTGGACACCTAATAACAAGACTTCCTAATGGTAAATTTACACACAAAGTTTATCGAAAACCAACACATACGAATAGATACTTGAACTCTCTCGCATCACCATCCTGGTCAATTACGTAGCGTTATGAAATCCTTGATATACCGCTCTTACCACTTATCTGACCAAAATTCTAGAACGGAAGAGATGAAGACTATTAATAAAATACTAGTTCAAAATGGATACAAAGATCAAGAAATATTGAAAATTACCAACGAAATAAGAAGACCAAGAAATAATAGCTTGTTAAACAATGAACGAAAGATTCCTGTTATTCTACCTATATAAAGGAATTACAGACAGAATAGCAAAGAAATTTCCCAAAACAACTTCAGACCGGTATTCAAACCACATTCAACATTGTCCCAACTTTTAAGAAACCCCAAAGACAAAGTTCTAATGAAAGCCAAGGAGTGTATGAGATACCGTGCAACAACTGTCGAAGAACTTATAGGACAAACTAACAGAATATTATATGAGAGCCGATGAACACCAACTAGCAATTAAACAGCACAATCCTTCATCGTCTTTAGCTACACATCATTTAGATACAGGACACCAAATTAATACCAACAATATCCGTTTAATTGCACCTCTATATACCTTACAAGCAAGAATTATTAGAGAAGCAGTTGAAATTGAAAGAAGACCAAACGCCCTCAATAAACGAGATGACACTTCTAGAATGCCACAAATTTGGAAGAATATCATTAAACAAGTTGATTCTACATTTCAACCAACTCCAAATCTTCCAGCAATTTCAAACACTTATGCTGCAACTATTCCAGGCGTCCCACTTCTGCACCTTCTACATCACATACTAGACCAACTACCGAAGTCAAACACACTCGTCCAGATTAAAATTAAATTAGTTACCTTGTTTCATATTTTGTACTTGTTAAAAATAGTTACCTTATTTCAATTTCTGTAATTGTCAAATAGATTCTTGACAAAGGAACAAAGGACGTTCCGAAACGTTGAATTAATTTTTACGTTTTTTCACAGTTTTAAAGAAAATATTATATATAATATATATATATATATATATATATATATATATATATATATATATATATATATATATATATATATATATATATATATATATATATATATATATATATATATATATATATATATATATATATATATATATATATATATATATATATATATATATATATATATATATATATATATATATATATATATATATATATATATATATATATATATATATATATATATATATACATTATTGTTTATTTGATTTGCTATAATTTTTGTAAAAAAAAGGTTCCTCTGAATGGGACTCGAACCCATGTTCTCTCATTGACTAAACAAGTGCTTTACCAATTGAGCAATAGGGGTTATGAATTCTGTTTAAAAGAACCCAATATGTATATAATTTGTTAACACCAGGATGTGTTAACTTACATGGTAACAGTTACTATCTATGTCTCATCAACAAGAAGACATATGTTCGAGTCCTATTTGGGGAATCTTTTTGTGTATATAAAATTTTTCAATTTTATAAATCATGAATGCTAATTCAATAAAATGACCAAAAATTACTATTTAAAATTTGCTTATAGCAATTATTATTAACAACAATCAGTTATGTACTTGTCATGTGTGCAACCTTGACGATATTCAGGCCACATGATAATAGTACATATAGTAACTGTTACCATGTAAGTTAACACAATATCCTGTTCTAACAAATTATAACCATATTAAGTTTTTATCAAATGGAATTCATAACCCATGTAGTTCAGTTGGTAGAACCCCATTCGAGGTAATCCTTTTATGTAGTTAAACATTTTTAATGTTATAAATAAAATGATGAATGCTAATTCAATAAAATGACTAAGGATTAATATATATAAAAACTTCCACTTGGACTATTTCCAGAATAATCTGATTTTGGTAGATTGGGGTAGATGGAACAGTATTCGAGTTTAGTGTGAACCAAAGAAAAATGTGTCTTTAACGCTTTAATATTAGAAAAGTGTTTACAATTACGAATAATAAATCCAGGTGTGGAAATAGCGACGAGAACTTAATTTCAAAATAGATACCTAGATTCTTTACAATACTGGTCCGGTTCAAAGTAATAGAATTAATTTCATAATTAAATTTAACTGACTTAAGTTTACGCGTGTAATTCATTACTTTGCACTTAAAAACATTCAGCGACAAGAAATTTTCTGAACACCAATGTTGCAAAGAATGGAGTTTACGTTAAATAAAGTTACAGTCATTTATTCAATCTATCAAAGAAAATATTTATCATTAGCAAACAGAAGCTTGCCACAGTCAATTTTGTCAGGTAAATCATTAATAAATAACAGAAACAGTAAAGGCTTCAAGTTACTGTAATAGCATCAGAGATCAAGTTGCTGTAGATAACTTGTTGGCAACGATGACAAATAAGATTTAAATAAAAGTGAGATTGATCAAATCAAAAACAATCTAATTTTACTATTATTATTTCATGGCTAATTGAATCCAACGCAGAGCAATTTCATCAACAGTAATATTTCTATCTAGCAAAGGCAATATTATTAGTGGAAATAACAGGTGCATACACACTTTTACAGTATTAGCTAAAAGCATTCACATTAGCTCATGGATCAGTAAAACATTCATTGATATATTGAACGTTACCTAAGATTCATGACTTATTACGTTTAGTTCTAATAAAATTCCAACAAAAATTTGGATTACATGTAATGGGACCTGTTTTATATAACTTTAAAGCAAGATTTGATATGTAATTTTATCAACTTATATTCACTTGTCATATTTTGTGGAATACTGTTTATGGTATCTTATGTTGAGTTAAATGTTACATTTTATTTCTGATCACAAACGACATAGGGATGAATTGATCAAAAAGGTCCCATCAATATTTAAGATTTTTATAAAGGTTAATATAAATGGCTTTCTTAAAATTATATTGTTTATTAATAGAAAAATGAACATGGTTTTTAATTTTATAGTTTATAATTGTTAGTGCTGGATTATAAGAATCCTCACAATACGGTCGTCATCACAACAAATAGAACATTCAGTAAGAACTAAGTCTAGGGGCCTATTTTTTATATTAACAATATTAATTGCTTCAAATAAAATAAACTATCAATAATACCAGAATTGTTAAAATTAGGAATGTTAAAGTCACCTAATATGATAATTTTATGTAAACCAAAGGTTAGTTCTTCAAGCAAATTAAATAACAGTTCAAAATTACTAATATTGTGGTAGGAGGTGTGTAAAGTAAGGTAAGTAGACTAGTGTCTTTATTTCAAATAAAGAACAGTTAATATAATTTTTAAATATAATTTATGAATACAAAAATTACAATTCTTGTGTAGTACCTTTCATCACATACATTTTTAATTGCAAATTCCTGTTTTAACCTAATTTTATATGCAACAAACTGAACCTTATGTCCTGAAAGAAATTTGTAATAAATTTTTTAAATTACAAGCATGTTTAATTTAGCAAGAATTGTAAAACTTAAAATTACCTAAACAATAGACATAAAAACATAAACTTAAAAACAAACATTTTTTAGAATGCATTAAAAATTCAATCATCATGTTTCTTATTTTTTTTCTTTTTCTTTTTAGGTGGTTCTTCAAAAGTCTGATTTTCTTCTTCCATGCTGTTTAATGTATAATTAGATTCTGATTTACGTTTTTTCTTCTTCTCTTTCTTCGGTATTTTGTCCAAAATTTGATTTTCATTTTCCAAAGTTATATCTCCATTGGAGCTATTTAATGTATGGTTAGATTCTGATTTACGTTTTTTCTTTTTCTTCTTTTCTGCTTTTGCAGCAATCCCCACTTCTTCTAAAGCTTCCTTCATTACATCAATATTTTTTCGAGGAATGTCTCCAGTTTCATAAAATTTAAGCCGATCTTCAACTTGCTGTTTAAGTTTTGATCCAAAAATATTGGTTGGTTGCTCTGCAAAACAATCAATTCTTGATGCAATTGAGCATTTATTAGCCAAATATCTAGAAATTCTTCCTTTATTTTTTACTGCAGCACGTCCAATGAACGTTGAATGAAATAATAATCCATATTTTGGTGTATTACCTAAAAATTCATTTAACATGTTATAAGCAGAGTAATAATAAAACTTCTTTAGAATGCAATGCAAACTTTTCTTACCTTTTGTTTTTAAAGCACGAAACAGAGCTTTTTCTGCTCCTAATATTTGCACGGTAGAAGAAGGATACTTAGCTAGATTTGTTAAGGACCCAGCACGTGCAATTAACCTTGCACCGACAAGATCACCTATTAAAGTTGCCAAATTTGGAGCAATATCACCCATTTTGGTTTTTAAATACTCAGAAAGTTGTTTACGATAATCAGCTAATGCAATCACACGACTGGCAAACATTTCAATATTAATTAAATCAACTGGACTTATTTCCATGCCCATACTTGATTTTGAAGCATCTAATATGGCTTGTGCTTTTGAAGAATCCATAACAATTTCTTCTAATCCTTCTAATGAATCTTGTGTAAGATCTTTGCGATTTTTTATAAATTTACACAATTGAGCAAACATATAATTTTCGGGTATAATTTTAACTAATTCTGGAAAATGGTAAGAGTACCATTCCCTTATTCTCATGGCAAAAGTGTTAATGTCCTTATCTAATTGATCCAATAAAGCAATCGATTGAATAATCATGTTATCAACTCGGTTTACATTAAATTTTACTTTTGCTCTTGAATATGAATGACCAAGACCAAGTTGAGCTACTGCAGAACTTTTTGAAGTGAAACCTTTTACAAGATTAGGAAAATGATGACGAATTCCTATAATAAACTATCATAAAGGATATGTTATTTTTTTTTTTATATTACCTCGAATAATTTCGGGAACTGCACCCACATGGGTACAAGGAACACCTAATGCCTCTGTAATTGCAGCGCCCAGCTTAGGATCAAAAACACCCAAAGTTTTTTTTTCTTTTTTACCACTTTTAGGTACAGTAATATCGATAAAATGCCGTAAATCCTCGGGAACGATACCTTCAGATATCGCGTTAATGCTTTCAAGAGCAGTAACAGCAGATTTGAATGGAGAGAAACCCACAAGTTTGACTACACTATTAAATCGAGCCAGATCACTAACTGATGCCTCAACTTGTGGCAGCAGCATTCCAATTTCTTCAAATTCTTTAACTTTAAATATGCCATACCCAGCAGCATGTTCGAAAAGAACGTACAAATGTGCCTGTAAATTTTAAGGTTATGAATCTATATATTAATGGTAAAAGAAGTTATAAAAATGTTTCTCTTTGACAGAATGAAAAACAAATTATTTTTTATGGCACATACCATTTTAAATTAATTTAAACAATAAACCAAGAGACCCTTCCCGATAAAAAACCCATGCGGTACCAGCGAAAACACAATTGTGCATGCACATGCGTAGTACGAATTTGGGTAAGATTTAATTATGCGTAAAGGAACGTATACACTACCATTCATAATGAAAACGTAACCAATGACACTATGCATAATTTAATGCATTAATGGCAAGGTTAATTTCAAATAAGCTTGTTCTACATTTTGCGTTAATAAGTTTTGCCTTACAAAACATTCTTATGAGAAGTTAGTATAAAAATTTAAAGCACCATTACGAATTATGAAAATGTAAACTTTCACCATTATCACACATAATAAAATACTTATCTTTTTTGGGTTTTCTAATGGTGTATTTTAAATTATACAATCTAAACGTTTCGATACCACTTACAGTTATCTTCGTCAGTAGTAATATCTGTTAAAATTGTTAAAGATGTAAACAATTTTGTCAAAATCGAAAAATTAAAACATAAACATCAGCCTGCTATCAACATAACAGTTTGAGAAACGTATAAGCCAACTATAAAATTCAATTTTAATAAAGAATAACTAAGTCATTATAATTTAATGTTATAGTTGGCTTTATACGTTTCTCAAACTGTTATGTTGATAGCAGGCTGATGTTTATGTTTTAATTTTTCAACTTTGACAAAATTGTTTACAATATATTTAACAATTTTTAACAGATATTACTACTGACGAAGATAACTGTAAGTGTTATCGAAACGTTTAGATTGTATAATTTAAAATACACCATTAAAAAACCCAAAAAAGATAAGTATTTTATCATTACGAATTAAATATCAGTGATCTGAAGCTATAACGACTGACAACAACTACAAGTACACCCTTCTTTTATTTGTAGTGCATTTTTTTAAAATAGAAAACGAAATAAGCACTATTTTAAACACTTTTTTCGGGTCTAATACATTTTGGAATTCCAGAAGGAGTTTTTGACTTCAATCTTTTGTGTTAGATATATATATATATATATATATATATATATATATATATATATATATATATATATATATATATATATATATATATATATATATATATATATATATATATATATATATATACAATGTGTACCAAATTCGCTTCTCTATAAAGGGATCTCGGCTTCTGTTATACTTACGCAAAGGTTAAATGGGGAAAGTTTTAGAGGAAGCTTAGAGCATTCGATATCCGGTTTCAGATTTACGATCGGTCAATTGGTTCTGAAAATATCGGCGAAAAACCGAAAAACCAGTAAATCCGAAATGGCTAATTTGACAGCTGTCACAATGTGAGATTATTCGGACACTTTTTTAAGACGAATAAGATGGCGTGTATGACATGTCACAATCGTCTTTTGTTATCCCACAATCTGCCTCAACTTTCATTTTTCTTATTGCCGCCATATTGGATTTTTCGATTTTTTGAAAGAGTGCAATATTTCCAGTTTAGTGATGTCTCACAAGTGCATAAAAGATTAGAGTTTAATCGAAATATCACACTTTCTAAAGTTAGGTCTTATTTATTGTTATTAGTAGGACATGATTTATTTGTCAGTAAAATTGGGTTTCATTTTTTCCATATAAGGTGGCTCTGACTTTGACGTTAACTAATTCAAAGTAGTGTTTTCATAAGTAGTACGCTTTTCTGTCCTTAAAATCATAAACGTGACACACAAATTGTAAAAGCCTGTTGAAAATGGCCGGTATTCCCTATTCAAATGAAGAAAAGTTTGACATGTTACCGCTTTACTTGCAGTCAAACAGAAACGCCGACATTACCTCGGCGAGGTATTTGGAGATGTATCCCGAACGACGGCAGCCTCATAAAACCCACTTCAGAAAAATTGTAATTAATTTAATTAACTATGGGGCCTTCGAACAACCTAAAAGCGGATACAATATTGATAATGAAAATCGTGACAGAAACATTTTACAAGCTGTCAACGAAAACCCCAGTGCAAAGGTAAGAACGGTAGAACGGGAAATTCGTGTGTCAAAATCAATGGTACAAAGTGTTAAAAAAGAATAACCACCATCCATACAAACCCACAATAGTTCAAGGACTTAGGGAAACTGATTTTCCAAGACGAATGCGCTTCTGCGAGTGGTATACTAGAATGTGTAATGAAAATACCGATTTTGTTGATCATGTCTTGTGGTATGATGAGAGTAGGTTTACGAATTGTGGAGTTTTTAATAAGCACAACATTCATCATTGGGCTGTAGAAAACCCTCACGAAGTGACAGAGAGATTTGGAAGTAACGTTTGGTGTGGGATTATTGGTAATTTAATCTAACTTACCTATTTTAATTGGGCACCTATGTATTATAAATTATTAATCATTGCAGGAAATCGACTTATAGAACCATTTTTGTTTGACTATAACTTAAACGGACAGAGGTACCTAGAGCTTTTGCGAAACCAGGTGTTGTGCCGGCTTTACGAGCTACTCTCACCGAAGATAAGTTCAGAAGAACCTGGTTTCAACAGGATGGATGTCCGGCACACAACACCATTCAAGTCAGGAACTTCTTAAGGGAGCAGTTTGATGAAAGAATTATCGCATTAAATGGTCCAATATCTTGGCCTCCTAGATCCCCTAACCTTTCGCCCTTGGATTTCTACCTCTGGGGTCACACAAAGAATGAGGTCTACGAGTTTGATCCTCCTGCGACCATAGAAATCCTGAGACAGAGAGTTTTGGATACATTTAGAAATAGTGTTAATGGAAATGCACTTGCTAGAGTTGTACGAAAAACAGTCACCAATTGTCAAAAATGTCTCGATGTAAATGGACGTTATTTTGCAAATCTGTAAATTAGTTGTAATTGTAATTTTATTGTAGGTTGTTCAAAGGTTCAAGTATTAATTAAATTAATGACGATTTTTCTGGCTTTATTTTTAACACACTCATAGCTGGGAATTTGTCCCAAAACATCTGTCTTGTTGAGAGGTCGTTATTTAATTTCATGTTTTATTGAAAATTCAAAGAATTTTATACATTATTTATTAATGTTATTTTGCGACAAATAAATCATGGCCTACTAATAATAAATAAGACCTAACTTTAGAAAGTGTGATATTTCGATGAAACTAATCTTTTATGCAGTTGTGAGATCACTAAACTGGAAATATTTCGCTCTTTAAAAAAATCGAAAAATCAAATATGGCGGCAATAAGAAAAATGAAAGTTGAGGCAGATTGTGGGATAACAAAAGACGATTGTAACATGTCATACACGCCATCTTATTCGTCTTAAAAAAGTGTCCGAATAATCTCACATTGTGACAGCTGTCAAATTAACCATTTCGGATTTACTAGGGAAAAACGAAATCCGCCATTTTCGGTTTTTCGCCGATATTTTCAAAACCAATTGACCGATCGTAAATCTGAAACCGGACATCGAATGCTCTAAGCTTCCTCTAAAACTTTCCTCATTTAACCTTTGCCGTAAGTATAACAGAAGCCGAGATTCCTTTATAGAGAAGCGACATTGTATATATATATATATATATATATATTATATATATATATATATATATATATATATATATATATATATATATATATATACCGTGTCCAAGATAAGGATGCCCACTATCAACTCGAATATCTCTTTTAGTCTTTGAGATATTTGAAAAAAATTGAATTTTCTTATTTTCGTTTTGATTTTTTTCTGATCTTAGTTGAAGAGCTATCAAGAAAAGAAGAGCACACTTTCATTGCCACTTTTCTAGCTCTACTTAATGCTGTTATTCAATTTTTGATACAACGTTTCGTTTGTTGGCAACCATCATCAACTTTATTTTTTTAAATACACGAAAAAATGATTTTTGCCATATATAAATTCTTTCCTTGATTCTGAATTCAACGATATAACACACTTTATATTTTTGATACGTTTCGGATGAGAAAATTCATATTCAATGTAAAACATCGAAAACGTACAGGTAAAACTAATACTAGAAACATTAGAAAACAGTAAAATTATTATAAAATAATGTTTTCTCATTTTCTAATGCCTGTTGAGAATAAAATAATTCACAAGTATGTATTTAGTGAAAATACTATTCATTAAACAGTTAAAATACATCTTCCGTCGTACTGATGCATTTGATAAAAATAAGTTGGCTTTGCATTTAGTTTACCTACCTGTCTTAATTGATTGTTGTCCATATTACGTTTGTTTGGTGGTCTTTGAGTTAATTACATTTTGTGTTTACCTAAAAACAATATGGTAGGAGTACAATTTTCAGATAATGAAAAATTCGATATACTGACGTGTTACATTTTGTGTCAACGTAATTGTTCTGAAGCCGAAATAATGTATTTAAACAAATATCCAGAAAGGCGTCAACCTCACAAAAGAACTTTTCGCACATTAGCAGTTAATCTAAAAGAATATGGTGCGTTCAAAAAACCTGTAAAATCTCGCAAAAAAACCTTGCAATGAAGAAAAGCCAATACTGTTTTCTTAGCAGTAATGGAAAATCCAGAGGTTTCTACTCGGAAAATTGAAGAGACAACTGGCATAGCCCATTCAACAGCTCATTATGTTCTGAAGAAGGAGAAAGTACATCCATATAAATTTAGAATTTGCCAAGGACTTCGACCAGGTGACCCAGAAAGACGTAGAATATTTTGCGAATGGTATACACGTCAATCTCAAGACAATGAATATTTTCCGAATAAAATAATATGGTCCGATGAAAGTATGGTTAATAATAATGGAATTTTTAATCGTAGAAATGCTCATTAGTGGGCAAGAGTAAATGCACGTCTGTACAAAACGGCCAAACACCAACACCGTTTCGGATTTAATATGTGGGCTGCTTTATTCGGTACTCGAATTATAGGTCCTTTCATTTACCACGAGTCCTTAAATTCTGAACGTTACCAAATTTTACTCCAAAATGAATTAGAGATAGCTTTGAATGATTTACCTTTCCAAGAAGTTGAAGGTTGTTGGTTTATGCAAGACGGTGCACCAGCACATAATAGCAGAGTCGTCAGAAAATGCCTGTCAGTTCTTCAGATTTCCAGAAAGACGTATTGGCACTCTTTCAAATGTACTGTGGCCAGCCAGTTCTCCAGACATAACACCTTTGGATTTTTTTCTTTGGGGATACATTAAAAACTACATTTATGGAAACGATATTGAAAACGAAGAAATATTACAAAGATTAGTTCTCGAAGCGTTTCCTAGTATTACTCCTCAAATGCTGAAGAATGTTTTAGATGCTTCAGTTAGAAGATGCTATTTATGTTTAGAGAATAACGGGAATCTTTTTGAACATCTTTTGTGAGTTTATTAACCTTAAAAATAAATTTGTTTTTTATTTGTCTATCATTTAAAATTACAAAACATAATTTTATAATAATTTTACGGTCTTCTAATGTTTCTAGTATTAGTTTTAACTGTACGTTCTCGATGTTTTACATTGAGTATGAATTTTCTCATCCCAAACGTATCAAAAATATAAAGTGTGATATATGGTTGAATTCAGAATCAAGGAGAGAATTTAAATATAGCAAAAATAATTTTTTCGTGTATTTAAAAAAATAAAGTTGATGATGGTTGCTAACAAACGAAACGTTGTATCAAAAATTGAATAACAGCATTACGTAGAGCTAGAAAAGTGGCAATGAAAATGTGCTCTTCTTTCCTTGGTAGCTCTTAAAATAAGGTCAGAAAAAAATAAAAACGAAAATCAAAAAATTCAATTTTTTTCAAATATCTCAAAAACTAAAAGAGATATTCTAGTTCTACAAAGACCATAAATTCATCCTCTCAAATGCGTAACTTTTGTTCCATTTAACCGAGATCCCCATAGTGGGCATCCTTATTATCTTGGACACGGTGTAAATATATATAAATATATATATATATATATATATATATATATATATATATATATATACATATTGCGTGTGTGATTTAAGTTTGTGAATAAATACAATCCGATAAATTTGATGACCACCGTCTCCATCCCACATGTTAAAAAAATAATCAAAAACACCAGCGTGAAAAGAGTTTTACAGAAACTCAGTGCAGAGGTCGCAATGTAAACCACCTCGGAAGCTAAGTTAGCGAAACGACGGAAGTCATCGTAAACGGCGGTTAAATTACAACCAACCCCGCCGAAAAAAGCCTGCGCGTTCCGCAAAGAGAAAAAACATAACGGGAAGTGAAATTAACCCCCTGTTTGTACTCAGTCAATAAAACGCCAATTAAGACGTACGGCATGCCGGAAATGCTTAAAATTCAACCTAAAATTACGCAGGCAATTTCCTAAGAGATTCACCATCTCGGACATGTTTAAACTTATCACAGATTTTAATTAAATGTGGCAACTGTTAAATTAATTTTAATATATAATCAGATGTGAGATTAGTGAGAACCGCCTAATACCAGCATACTTTTGGTGTAATAATAAAACACCCCAAATCTAGGGGGAAAATAAGAAAAAATAGATTATGCCTTGCCGATCTTATTACTCGGCTTAGAAAGAGAACTTCAAAACAACCGCACTAAAACTGCCAGTAACAACACCGTCAAACGCTGTCTACAACCACCATATGAAGTAACAGCTTATTACGATCGAGAAAGGCAAGAAAAAGTTTTATCGCCGAAGGCATGCATGTTTAATCCCGCATGCATCGCAACAGACCCGGCCGAAAACCGAACACAAATTCCCATTCGCGCCAACCACAGTAAAGACAATCATTTCAGAAACGCCACCGCTTAAGACCACACAAAGCGGTAGTAACTACCTATCCAAGCGACATCTGCTGCAATGTGCGGTACTGAGCTGGTACGCCAATGATATCACGATCTGTTCAGCATGCTAGATGTAATAGACTTTTTCATGGGGTGTTTCTCATACACATATAGCGGCATGAGCACTGCATATACTCACATTATATGCGGCTATCTAGGCGAATACTAGGGTACCTAGTATTTTCCTAACTCCTTTCTTCTAATCCTATCCCGACCACACCTATCCTTAATCGCACCATGCTTAATACTTAATACTTAATATAGGTATGTATGTTGGGAATCCATGATTGTGACTAAAGGGAAGAGAATGAAACACGTTGCCTTTTCTTTCCTTTTTCGCAATATTCGGTATCCATATTTCTGCTCTCTAATAGTTAGAACGGGATTACTCCTCAAGCTACCGATAACATAGTCTATACCTTTTCGAGTTCAAATTGGCTCTAATCAGAATCAAAATGACTTAGTCAAAATCAAATTGATAACATCAATTTCAAACTGACATTCAAAAGCAAATTCACCTTAATCAAAATCATATTGGCATTATTCAATTTCGGCAACGACAATAAACAAAACCAAATTGGCACCAACCAATATTAAGGTGGCATTAAATAGCATGCAATTATAAATACGTTATTGAATGATACACTCAGTAAATAATATAACAATTAACTGAAACCATTAATGAGGTTTTAAATAACAAATTTTCTTAAAAATTGATGTCGCGTATCCAATGCAAGAGGATAAAATCTTTGCCTATGTGCAGTGAGTAATTCACAATTATATAGCAACAGTAATTTTGCCAGTATTGCGACGAAACATGTTTTCTAATCTCTGCATACGATATTCTGTTTGGGTAAGACGATCCAGTCAAGATGTTATTTAACTCTTCAGCCATATGTGCCTTTAATACAGACCATGCTTGTTCAATGGGATTGAACATATGCATATACAAGCTTTGTCTTAAAGGTGTGTGATAGTCAAATTCGTTCTTTGGAAATACTCTTCAAGACTGGAGTGGGATGGGAAATTATCAATAACTAGCGCAACTCCAATTTGGAAAATGTTTTGCTCTCTTAGTAAGGACTGCCTCACAAATTCGTTCGCTTCGGCTTCATGAAAAAAACCCTTTCTAATTATGAAATGAATTAGTCCCATTGATCCAATGCATCCTGTTAGGTGAATATTCGCTCCTCTGCAACCTGCAGACATACTTATACAACGGGATCGTTTTTCTGAACGGTCAAGCGTCCGCGATATCAACAAATTACAGTTCGTTTAGGCCGTGTATATGGTAGGTGTATTTTGTGCTTGAACTTCTAACAATTCTCCAGCGCAATTTCTCCTGATTGCTTTTACTTCTAAACTATTTGCATTTTCGAGTTCCCTACGAACGGCCTTTAAAGTAAACATAAGACTATCCAGATGCTGCCGAACGCACTCCATAGAAACATTAACGTATTTCTTCGGCAGTCCTTTACGAGTAATTTTAGGATTTTCTTCAACTAAACCTACGATGAATTGACGGCGGTCAGTGGTTATTTTAACTCTGCGTTTATCTTTTCTGGTATTATTGATTGTTAACCCATATAATACAAATCTGGCACTTAAGTACTAAACAATCAACTATTCAATTGTTTCACTACAACTGGATTGTTTCATGCCAAAACGATTTTGTTTAATGCAACTTGAAATCACCCAATGCCAATTTGATATTGACTAATGCCAATATGATTTTGATTACTCAATTTGATTTTGATTATTGCCAGTTTGAAATTGATGTTGCCAATTTGGTTATGACTAATGTCATTTGGATTCTGATTAGCGCCAATTCGAACTTAAAAAGGAATAGACTCTGTCTAGCATCCCAAAGTTGAATTGTGTCTTAGGTATAAAATTCAAACTCCAATCCAAAAATTCTCCGTTAATTAATTAACATGTTTTAAATTTATACTATCAATCCGTATTATGTTATTTCCGAAAGACGTCAGTAGAAGGGGTTCCGCTGAGGAACAAAAATAGTGGGGGAAGTCACGCTCACGCTGCCGTGGTCATTTTCCACCACTATTTTGATGGCTTCTTTTCGTGGTCTTTTTTAACCCCTAGTTGGAATTTTTAACCTATTGATGGTATTTTCACCCCTAATTAGTGACCTTTTGGCTGGTGGCCGGCTTCTTTTCTGGGCGATTTTCAACCCCTTGATGAAATTTTCAGCCCTTTACTGTATTTTCAACCCTAATTAAGAGCCAGTCCACTCTGAGTTTAGAGGTGCGGGAACGTGTGGGGATGGTCATGTTACATTTTTGCTCCTTTTTGGTATCCCCTGCAGGGTAGGCAAATGCGCGTGCATACAGTGTTCTGATTGGAGGGGCTGAGGGTAGGCCAAGCCTCCTAGTTTCTGATTGGTCCATTGACTCCGCCCCCTGGTTTATAATTGGTTTGCGGGCGTGGCTTGTTGACCATTTTGCGGATGTGACTTGTTGGCCCTGGAGGGAAAAAAGTAGTGTTCTAATAAGGGGGCTATCTCATAAGACGGTTAATTATGATTATTATAAGTTTTGTTATGAACGAATAAGAATGTAAATATAAATAAGAACCTACGACCTGTACTTTGCTAGAGTACTCTAGCAAAGTACAGGTCGTAGGTTCAAGTCCTACTCGACGTAAACTTATTTATATATTTAATAAGATTAAAAATAATTTTTAGTTAATTATGAGTCATAATTAAATTGTGGAGGTAGTCACGTAGGGAAGGTTAAAGTCCAATTATTTTAATTATGATTCATAATCAAACTCCTTGGCCATTTTGTTTTTAATTGGGAAATTTGAAATTGTGTGGAACCCTCATACTAGCGCATAAGACAGGCCTTCAAACTTGCTTTAGGGTGTTAACGTGTGGGGAAGGCATGGGAAAGATCAAAGCCCAATTATTTTAATTATGCGTCATAATCAAAGCCCTGGGCCATTTTGTTTTGGAGGAAATTCTATTGTATTCTAACAAGGATTGCTAACACTGACTTGCAAAACAGGTATAGAACACAGGAGCTTGCTCGTGGGTTTTTACCCCTGTTACGGAGCACATTTTAGTTATGAGTCATAATCAAATTCTTATCACAGCCCTTTTCAGGCCTTAATTAGGGGCGAAAATTTCCTGTGACCATTCCCACAAGTCCCCGCACCCCTAAACCCAGGGTGGACTGCAAAAACGCTCTTAATTAGGGTTGAAAATACAGTCAAGGAATGAAAATTTCATCAAAAGGTTGAAAATCGCCACCAAAAAGAAGCCAACCCCAGCCAAAAGGTCTCTAATTAGGGGTGAAAATACCATCAAAGAGTTGAAAATTCCAACTAGAGTTGAAAAAAGCCCCCGAAAATAATCCTTCAAAATAGGGGTGGGAAATGGCCACTCCCTCTTTTTTCCAAAAGAAAGATGGAGCAAAATAGTAATAATTTATTTTATTTCAAAATTACAATTATTTCCATTCCATTTGAATAAAATAAATAGTAACCACAAAAACCAAGCTTGTGCGTGGGGTGTCCGTCATTTATATAAATAAATAATTAATAATATTGTAATCCGCTAGCTCAAATAAAATTAAATGAAATTGAGCAGTGCATTGTAGGTATGTTGTGAATACATAAAGTTAGTACAATTGACCATACATTACCAACTGTGAACCTGTTATTTCATGAAATACAAGAGACAATTGACTATTTCTTAAGTGGCAGTGAAACATTAGCAAGCATTTACTGAAACTTGGACTTCGATATAAGAAGTGTGATAAGCTTTTAATGGAGGAAAAGTGACATCGTAGTCTAGATCTAAAACTATGACAAGCTATGTGGTAACCAAAGACCACTTGTGTTTGAATTTATTTTACCTTCATTCAACAAATGAATAAATGTTAGCAAGCAAAGCATGAGCACGGTGTTTACAACACAAACGGAAAAGGTACGAGACACTGCAGTTCATGGTGGTAGTTTTTTTGGATCAATGTGTGTTTATTAAATCACAACGCAAATCAAATAACCATAATAAAATTGATCAAGTAAATTTTGTTCAATAGTTGGCGAAAAGTTACTACTAACCTACTCAAACATTCAATTATTGGTATGGATAGCGCTTCATGTCAATTGGAAGCAACCAATATTTGGACAACCGCCGATGAGTGGAGTTATTGTTGTTAGTAACGCAATTCTCCCACAGGAAACGATCTAGTTTTTTCAATTCCGCGATACAAAATTTATCTGGATCAATCATTAACTTTTTCAGTACCAGACAACGTGATACGCATCCATCTTTGAACCTGAAACTGCGTCGTATACGTCAAGTTTCAAAGTCAGTCAAATATATTTTTAGGTATCGTTAACCAAACATAATCGTTGAAACTTTCATTTACATTTTAGGTCTCTCTATGAAGACATTTTATCCAACAATTCTGGCTTAGACAAATCTTGAAAAATCGGCTTTATTTCTTTCATTATTGACAGGGGTAAGTGAAAGTGGTCGGAGTGCTTATACGTGTAGTTTTTACCTTCTTTGCACCAGCTAATGTAGCAAAGATTGTGCGTAGGATTCTGATCTGTGGATGACAGAAAATACTCAGACCAAATTGCCTACTACATATTTGCCAAACTGTTTACATTCCTACGAATTGCCAGTCCATAGTATTTTTGAACTTGGTTTATTTAAAAAATGGTACAAAATGTTATAAATTAAAGAAGACTGCTAACAAACTATACTCCGTTTGTCGAAAAGAAATAATTAAGCTCCTCCCGAAAATTTCTTCAGTATTTAAATGCAACTTTGTAATTGGTCACATTTTTAAAACCCGGAACACAAGCAACTACTTGCTTTAAACTGTTGTACCTAACAGAACAGACCTCTCTAATTTGTCATTGCGTTTTGGAGTTTAACTGGTTTATGTTTTCTGTTTTTTAGAATAAAGTAATTTGTTTTACAACCGTATCTTATTCTAAACGTAGTATATAACCTTTACCTTTTACCTAATCCAACACCTCAAATACCGGGATATCAACAATGAATGACCGAAAAAAAACTGCTTTTTACAAAATTTTTATCAAAAGTTTATTCCAAGTTACTAGTGAAATTAGGCACAAATATTTATTTCATCTCCGATTGACATTTCATAAACGTACATAGATTTTTCCTTTTTCAATTATTCCTTTGTCTACATTTGTATTACAATAAAACAGTTTTTTTCAAAACTCATTAATAAATTAACCAGGACTTTCAAGGTAAATTTATTCGTGTATTTTATGTCTTTTTCGTAAATAAATTTTTTTAGGTTATAATGCCTTTTACTGTGGAACAAGACAAGTTTATTTTGGAAGCTTATTTCCGAAACGGCGAAAAAGATGTAGATGGAAACTGGAAGTATTCAGTACTATTATGTGTTGAAGAATATCAACATCACTTTCAGAACATCGAATTAGATGATGATGTTTTATGCCGACACATTCGAAGAATTGTTAGTCGTTTTCATGAGCATGGTAGTGTTTGCAAGGGAAAATCTACGGGTCGCACAACTGTACTTACAGAGGAAGTAGTGGAAAATATACGCACACATTTGGAAAGAAGTCCGACAAAACCTTTAAGACAATTGGCCCAGCAAACAGGTAATTTTCATTATACAAAACATGGTTGACATGAATGTGTAACCAATAAAATAAAAAGAATCTTAAAAACCAAAACATTACATAAGTAAAGTCAGATTGACAACATTGTACATATTTCAATATAAGCAATAGTTACAGGTCTTTCTTATGGTACATGCCATAAAGCAGTCAAACGTCAACTACATTTTCATGCTTACAAAATAACGATTGTGCAAGAATTACTACCTTTAGATTTTCAAAAGCGTTTAGAATATTGCCGATGGTTCAACAACTTGAGAGATGACGAAATACTAAACTTAAGTTTCTTTACGGATGAAGCTTGGTTCCATTTATCTGGTTATGTGAATTCGCAGAATTACCGTATGTGGTCAGCAGAAAATCCACACGTTTTTGAAGAAACTACTTTCCATTCCATGAAAATAGGTGTTTGGGCTGCTGTCACGAAGAAGAATTGTAGATCCCATTTTCTTTGAAGATACAGTAACTGGGGCTCGATACAAAACTATTTTGGAACCTTTCATTGATCAACTGCACGATGACGAGCTCCAACATGGATATTTTCAGCATGATAACGCAACAGCTCATACAGCTAATCAAACACTGACTTTTTTACGTGAACATTTTGATGAAAGTTATAAGTGCGGGAGTTTGGCCCCCAAGATCACCTGACCTTACTCCACTGGATTATTTTCTATTTGGACATTTAAAAAATAAAATCTACAAGACACGCCTTCATACAGTTGATGAATTAAAAAATGCAATAACTGACGCATTTCAAAATATTACAGAAGCTCAATTAATAAATGTATTTGAAAATATAAAACGAAGAGTAGATGCCTGTAATGCAAACAATGGTGGTCACTTTGAAATTGTTTTATAGATAATTGCCAAGTTTAATTTTATTTTTCTATTTTTAACTGTAATATAAACATATAAAAGACCATTCATTCCAACAGGTAGTGAGGTGTGCGTCGGGATATCGTTATATTTGTATGTAAATAATATGTGCACTAATTGAAAATCTTTACTCATTATTTACTATACTTTAGCTGAATTGATCTCATTTACATGCATGTTTGAGATCTAAAAAAACAATGCATTATTAATTCATTATTTGCTGTGCTTTAGATCAATATATACAGATTTGAGTTATCTTAAAAAACAATAGGTACATCATAAAGTAGACATGGTGACTAGTTCCATATGAGAAGGACTAAATCAGTGGTATATAATCTGAAATAAGTTTTTGTTCAGAAGTTAGAATGCAATGCAAAAGTGATATCTAGCATTAAGTTAAACAAGTTCTTTTTTTCCATTATAATGTATTTGTGATGTTCACCAGTGTACATTCAAAGGTGGTCAGCAAAAATGGTGTACCTGACTTGTGCTGAATATGTTGAATGTATGCATTTATAATAAACTAACCAGTCATACATGTAATTTGTTTTCACTAATATTATTTAACAAATATATCATACATTGATTTCTGATTAATGACAAATTCATTTTAAAAATTCATTTACATGTTTTAATGTCATTGTAAAGGTAACATCATCCAATATCACTCCTTTTTTTAAATATTCACTCTCCACATATTCACACACTTTCTTTGAGTTCTCAGCTGTAATTTTTTTCAATTCTTCATTGCCAATTGTTTAACACCTATTTGAAATGTCACATTCCTCACTGCTATCCGATTTTTCAATGGGATTTAATTCAGAGTGGTACAAAGGGAGACGAAGGACAGCATGACCATTTTCAACTAGTAGCTTGTCTAGAACGGTTTCTTCAGCAACACATTCTTGTAATTGGGATAATGGCATTGTCATCGTTCCTTTTTTTTCTTGTTTCATAAATTGCTACACATTGTAGATAATTTGCCGCCCTTGGCTATGAATAACCTTTCGATTATTCATTTTCAACCTGACAACAAAATTAATACATTATTGCCTATTTCAAACCACTCATGTCAATATAAACAAAAAGATCATTAAACGCTCATCTACACAGTTTTTACTCTCTAAACTGTACATTATTCTCGTAACCAAATTGAGGTTAAAAAGCAAAATTTGTTTTAGATATTACTTTTAGTATATAAAAGCACTTACAAAACTTGAATTTGACGAGTTAATACCATGTATTGGTTTAATACACCAGAAATACGCCTTGGAAATCCAGAAAATCTGTATTATCAATTAAAAATAATAAATGATAATTTTTACATACCTTATAACAATTTCCCTTTAGTCTTAAGAAAGACTAAATTACAATTATTGAAGTTTTTGTACGTCTACATAATACGCAATTTGTGATTCACCAAAGTTTTTGTCATTTATGGTAGTATTTATTTTAATATCTGCATTTACGTCACTGGGTATAGCACAATTTTCATTTTAAGGATGCGGAACAGTAGTACTGTTCTAGGAGCAGCACGGTCAAACAATGATGATCGCACTGTATTTTTAAACTATGTTTGTGTTACTTTATTTTATATCATTAAAAAGATTTGAAAAAAAAATAGTATGTGACGAATTTTTGTTTTTACTCAAGTCCAGCTGTAATTTCCAAACTTTGCTTTAGTATAATGATTTACAGTCTCTTGTACCTTCTTGAATATGTTCTTACGTCATATTTTTACAAGTAATAAATAATTTGAAACTTCTGCTATGTGTTAAAGTGCCAATACTAAAAACATGACGCTTTCGAATTTAGTCTTGACAAGTGACATTTCAATTTGTCGTTTTTAAATTTCCAGGTTTTCATAATTTTGTTGGTGTAAAACTGGTCGCTGCTTACATTGGCCAAAATTTAGTGGGAGTAGCTTAACTCATTCTGTTAGGTAAACAGATTTTAGTAGCTTTTTTGCTCTCCTGAAAAGTTGTAATTGTTGACTTTATGTTCCCCATAAGAGATATCACAGCCAAATTTTTTTTACGTTTTGTTGGTATCCCTAACAAGAATGTCCGCGATTTTTTTTTTAATTTCACCTAAAAAAATTTTTGCCCAATTGTAAGGAAAAAAGTTGTCAAAAGCTTCTAATGGAATAAAATGATTACTACTACTGTATTAAATCCTTGAACAATTTTCTTTATTTTATTGAAAATAAAATGTGCAAAATCCTTAGAAAAGGGAACATTTTTCTGACATAAGGATACATGGAAATCACTCCTTTGGTCATTACCCCCTTAAATGTTTCTGATAAAATTGTATTTTGGTTTCGTTATATTGATTATATTTTAGCATGTTTTGATAGTTCATCAGATTCCATAGATGAGTTTTTAATTGATATTAGCAAGTAAAAGTAACATGTTGCAATGTAACATAAAATTTACACCAGAGAAAGAACAAAATAGAGCTATTAATTTTCTAGATAACATAAACATTTATACATGGAATAAGTTTGAGTTCTCTATATTCAGAAAACCTACACATACAAGCATTACAATTCCAAACTATTAATTTCACTGTAAAACACGTAAATTAGCTGCATATAAATCATTAGTACATAGAACAATGTCATTGCCATTAAACCAAACAAATTTCAATAAATAAATATCAATTATAAAATAAATTCCACAGGCAAATGTTTACATTTCAAATATAATCGACACTAGTTAAAAATCAAGAGTATAAAATAACTATCAAAAACATCTACCAGTTAACACAGAACCGAAAGAAAATAAATACATATCAATTTCATATCTTGGAAAAATAGAAAAACGAGCTCACATCTTACAAAGGAACGAAAAGTACAAAGTAGCTTTCAAAACTAATGCCAATGTTCTTAAATGTTTATTTAATGCAAAAGATTCAACTAATGACATTTTGAAGTCGGATATTTATAAATTGAACTGCACATTCTGTTTATATTGGACAAACACTTAGGAACTTTGATATTAGATACAGAGAACACATTAGATGTTACAAATATAAATACAAACACAAATCAAGTGACGCCAAACATTTAATAGTAAATAATCACCTTATGACTTCACAAAACAACATTAAATTTTTACATTTTTGTAATAAAAAGGGCAAATTAATGTTTTGGAAGCATTTGAAATTTATAAACATAATCAGAAAGTACCGTTATTGAACGAACAAGTTGATCTTATAGATTCACCTTTAACAGATTTAAATATAGTTATAATTTACATCAAGTTTGCTTTTTTACCTTATGATTTCTTACCATAACTACTCAGTTTGTTATTTTACTTATATATTTTCTCTTGATAATGTTATGTTGTATTGAAAGGTGGGGAGAAATAAATAATTATACGAGATTTTTGTCAATTTTTCTGAAACATCTGCAATGGTTTTGTTGCAATATCGTAATGTTTAAGGCGTAGCTTTGTAATGGCTTGACTTATAGTTTACATTTCTAACAGGCCTATTTGCATTATGAATTTATTGTTGTAACAGTAACAGTTTTAGAATTTACCTATGAAATTAATTTGTATTAACTTATTGAGAATTGGGAACTCTCATCTTTTACTTTAGTATGGCGGTAATTATTAATAAAAAATTCCATCAATCAAAACAAAAAAAGGATACCTTGCAAAATTTGCAACCCTTAATTCCCATAGCGATGTGATTCACTTATAGTTCAAATTTTTACACCTGAGCATACCTTCTACATCCACAACTCGGTTGTACACCCCTGTCAAGGCTTTTGTTGGCTTGATACTACACCAAGATATTTAAACGTGCATCTTATTTCATTTGTATAAAAAGTTACAATGTATATTTGGAAAATACAAGATTTATATACATAAATTTAATTACTAATGTACAGAAACAGCTAGACCTGTTTGACACTATGGAAAAATGCAAGATGGAAACTTTATCCATTAGTTTGTTTAATAACTTTTCATACTATGAAATTTAATTTATTGTCATCTTGCACTTGTACACTTTCATATACAGAAAAATGTAGTGTCGAACGAGCCTAATATAAAATAACATGCAAAAAATTTAACACCTTAAAATATTAATCTTATCTAAAACCACTTGATCAATTAACAGGTCTCTCCTCTAAATATGATGTGGCTTCACTATAGGTCATATTATGAGTATCCATAAATATTTTTGTGCACAATTCAGGTAACAGAACTTTAAAAAAATATTGAGTATTGTTACCAAACTCACTTTTGTCAAAATTTTTATACAAATATGATAATAATAATTCTTTTTGATCAAAAGTAAATGTAATCATACTTGTGTTATATTTTAAATCATCGGTGGTAAACTTTTTTTTATAATCTTCTTTCTGAAATTTATCATGACGATCCGATTTAGATATACCATTAACAATATCACACATGTATTGATAATTTAAGTCGAGTTCATATTCCAACTGCTCATCTGTTAAATGTTTGCAATCTAAAACTTCAATAGGTGTTGGTTCCTCGACATTTAAACTAATACTCTCTACAGAATCATCTAATAACTCCAAGTCATTGATCACTTGTTTACATGCATCAAGTTTCTGTTTATAAATCACAGCATCTTCAACAGTCGGCAATCTAATTCCATATTTTAAAAAAGAACCACTTGGGTGACGTACCAATGTTTTTGATTTTGTTTTTGAATTATCTAGTGCCATTTTCTTAGCCTGAAGCAAATTAATTTTTTCTTCTTTTTTAACAGAATTATCATTTGATCCAGCAAGATGAATCTGTTCATGTAAAAGCCATTTATCCAAACTACAAGTGGGAGTATTTGTTTTAGTATTTTTGACGCTTTTCCGTCTTTTCTGTTTTGTTTTCCCAACGAATGGTTTAGCTACAGTGGAACGCAAAAATCGCATTTTGTAATAATAAACATGCAAAACGTCACAATGTAAAATTACGTAAGAAAAACGTACATAAATTATGTTGGAATACAAAAAAAAAGGACTTTCTATAAATGTAGTTTCCTTAGAAGATATTTTGGTTACACATATAAAATTGAAAACATTTTATCATACTGTACACTCATTTACAAAGATCGCGATTATTTGTTTACTTACAAGCACAAATTATTTATACTTCAAGGTTAGCAACTAACTCGTCAGCTTAGATTAGTTTCCTTGTCTAAGCCATAGATATCTTAATGTAAGATATCTATAGCAAAGAATATTCTTAGTCTATAGTCAAAGAATATACGTTAATATTCTTTGCTATAGTATTAAGCCCGTCAGAGATACACAGCTCTCGCAACAACAGATGCTTCGGGTCGCGTTCAGTGCTGCCAGATGAAATTTTTTCAGATTGGTAAATTTTACCGAAAAAATCGGTAGATTTAATTTTTGAAGGTTTTTAACCATTGAGGTAGGAAGGGATGGGAAACGACATAATATATGAGGCGCTAAACAAAGGAACATAGGAAGGTGCCAATGACAAATTGCGCATGCCTTATCTACATAAATAGAAATTCTTATAAATGGTTTAAATATCACTTTCAATGTCAAACTTCTAGAGCGCTAGTGGTATAGAGGTAGCAATCGTCTTCCACGCTGTTGGTGCGGGTTCGAATCCCGTCCCATGCAATTTTTTTTGGGTTGCTGTAGTTTTGTTTATCTAATCTACTTTTGTTAGGTTACAGTAGTTTTGTTTATCTAATCTAATTATGTTAGGTTATAGTAATTTTGTTTATCTTATCTAATTAAGTTAGGTTACAGTTGTGGCGGCACCTTCCTCTGTTCCTCTGTTTATCGCCTCCTCATAATATCACTTCATCCGATACAAAAACGTCCGTGGTGGGTGGGACTAAATCTGCTATCAACATGACGGATACCAGGGTCAGGTCAGATTAAAATTAATAAAGTAACAGTGATAAATGAAAACAAAGTGTTTTTTAAATCATAGCGTACGGCCCTGTAACATCCTACGCAGAGCACAACAAGCCATCAATAGAATTTATAAAATTCAAATAATGTCACTTATACACTTTACACAACACCAACGACGTAAATCTGCTAAAAATATGGCACACACTTGGACGCTTTTCGAGATCGCATTTTTTACCCCTTATTTATTTGTATAAGTTGGACTTATTCATGTAAGTTATCAATTTTTGGTCAATATTAAAATCATAACAATTATGATCGTCAATTAATGATTTAGCATGTAATAAACTAGAAATAATTTCTGTTGACAAAGAATTTGTTTTGTTTTAACCAAGTTAATAACGGAAAACATTATTTTCGCATTAGTTGATTAATGTGGAAGGCTAAGTGTTTTAAAAACGAATTACATAAGGTAAGGTGGGGTAAGTGCGTTTACGGGGCAAGTGCTATTTCACATTATAAGATATACTGCACTGCCATCTATGGATAGGACATCTAACTAACATATTCTTACATATTTTACCGGCTGCAGAGGTTCTACTCCGTTCTTGTTGTGAAGAGACACGTACGAAATATCACCGTTATTTCCGGTTGTGAGATGAGTTAGTAGTGTTTTCATAATCGACCAGCATCATCAAAATTAACAAAGTTTTTGAAGTGATTTTTGGTGAGTTTACAGGTATTAACGTTATATCATTGATTAATACAACTTATTAATCAATGGTTATATTCATGATTCTCAAAGTATTTTTCCTCTTGTTTAAACAATACTTTGTTTTTTTGGTTAGACCGCACATGCCCCAACCACTTTAGTTATCGGGGCAATTGCAGTTATTTTCACTGGGGCAAGTGCGTTTGGTAAAGCGCACTTACCCCTTCAAAGAATTATGTTTTTTTTTCAGATAACTACTTAAACAATGGTTCGTAATTATGTGCCAACAAGTAATAGAGGAACAGTATATTCTCAAGAAACACTTACAACAGCAATAGACCTTGTAAAGAATGGTTCGTTGACAACCTATAGAGCTAGGTATATACAATATACCTAAAAATACTCTTGCTGATCATATCAAAGGGCGAAGAGGTAAACTCAGTTCAACTTCGGCCTGACGAGAAAAGAAATAATACAATTAATGGCCGATTACGTCAGGCTAAACAATGTAAATACTCAGTTTAAGAATGGAATTCCAGGAGAAGATTGGTTTTTAAATTTTAAACGTAGACATAATCTTTCCATAAAAACTCCCCAAAGTGTCGAATTTGCCAGGAAAAAAAATGTTGACCCTTTTTTAATATATAACTATTTCGATCTTCTCGAAAAGACAATAAAAGAACTCGGATTGGAGGATAAGGTATCTCAAATTTAGAATATGGATGACAGTAGTTTCTGTTCCGATCCGTCCAAAACAAAAATAGTTGGCCAAAGAGGACTTCCGTCAACTCGTACAACAGGTGGTCCCGAAAAACATAATACGACTGTTTTAATGTACTGCAGTGCAATTGGTGACAAGACACCTCCGCTTATCATTTATAAGGGCAAGAATGTGTAGGATCAGTGGGTAGGTCCACCTAGTAGTGAACTCCCTAATACCACATATGCGGCAACTGCTAACGGGTGGATGGAGAGTACTGCTTTCAAGAACTATTTTGAAAAAAGCTTTATTAAACATTTATCCAAAGAACTACCAGTTTTAGTAATTTACGACAGGCATACTACTCATTTAAGTTTGGACGTTATTAAAATTGCTAATGAAAATCAGATTATCATTTTAAAACTTCCACCGCATACGAGTCTCCCGACCTAAGCGTGTTCAAAAGTCTCTTAAAAGTTATTTGAATGCTACGTTTGTAAAGCGACAGCGAAAAAACGTAGGAATGAAGATTTCAAAGCGCATAGTTTCAAAATTAATTGGTGAAATATGGACGGAACTAATCCAGAAATAATTAGAAATGGATTTGTCAAGGGTGGAATTTGTCCAATCAATCGAAATGTACCAGTAGAATTATGTGATCCAACTGCTCAAAGATGGAAATCTTCCAAGGCCCAGAAAATTGCTCATAAAAGTTTAGCTTCACCCTCAACATCCAGCATACAGGATAAAGATCATCAGGTGATACTTTCAACCAGAGCGCAAGATGATGATCAGCTGTCAATGTCAGCATCCAGAGTATATAATGATGACCAGGTTCTGCCAGATCAAAATTATGTATTTCAAAATCAAGATCAAGCAAGTCCAACAGCGCTCGAGCAATGGTAAATTTTCAGTTGCAAGATGAAACTAACTGTCATAACGGTGGAGCTGGTTTTCAAGAGCTCTTACTAAAATTTGTAAAAAGAGATCAAGTTGCTACAAACCAACTAAGGAAGCGAGTTTGCTTAGGAGCCGAAGTGATAACGCAGAAAGATGTTACACTATTTCAGCAAGAAACAAAAGACAAGAAAGCTTCTAAAAACAAAGACAATGCTGCAAAGAAGAAGAAATTTGTTTAAAAGAAAAAAACATTAAAATTAGTTCAGACGATAGTGATTCTGATTCTTGGACTAGTGGTTCTAGTAGTGACAGAATCACCGAGTTCGATGATTTGTCGGATGTTGAAATGGAAGACAAAATGATTTTATTGTTGAATTCTCAAAAATAAGCAAACTTCAGTCCACAAAACTGTGAACAAAACGAAACCAATAATGATGAAAATCAAATCCTCACAAATAAACATGGCGACTTCCTTTTATCGAATGTTTATGGAAAGAAAAAAAATTACAGATATGTATGTCTCGTAACAGGACTTTCAGACGATGAAGCTGAAGTGACATGCTTACGCGAGCTGAAAAATGCTTCTGAATATCGACTGGATGAAAACGAGAAATGCTCAATTTTGCTGTCAGATATCGTAGAAAAACTGCCACAACCTAAACTGTACCACATGGTGATTTGCAAAAGTATGTTTTTCCGAAGTGTCTCGAAGTTTCAGAATTATAAAACAAACCAATTGAATGGACCTATTTGGAATGATATTTTTTTGTTTTATTACCTAATCATTTATTTTATTGCTAAGTACTGATCATCTGAGGAATGAACTGAAGTTATTTTTATTTGTTATAGTTTTTTTCAAATAAATGCGCATTTGTTGTTGTCTACAGGGCTTATTTGAGTTATTTCAGATCATTACTTCAACAGTTAAAAGTTGGTAACTTTTATATTTTTTATATGATTAATTTTCAGTTTGATGTTCTAATAATATTTAATTAGGCTCCAGTAAATTAATAACACTTCAAATAAAAATGTAATTAATTTAAAGTTACCTCTAATTGTGCCTTTGACTCCAGTCGGTAAAGTAAATAGGGGGGTTCATCAAATAAAATGATTTGCTTAAATCAATTCTGCTTGATTATTTTCACACTAACTAATAAAAAAACAACAAATAAAATGATATCTCGAGCGCCAAACTGTTTTAGCGGAACAGTTAAACCTAGTTAGTAAACATTAAAAGCTTTCTATTAATATCAAAAAATAACAATGTGCAATTATGTTTATTTACCATATTAAGGGATGCTTAAGGAGAGGAAAAAAAGGTCTTAAAACTAATCTTAAAGTACAAAAAAAATCATTAGATAAATACCTTCCTTAAGTTCTGTACATAACATTTTATAACCTCTGGTATCACTTGAATTGGAAACGGTCAACTAGGTGATGTCATTCTTGCGTCACTGTTGTGCAATTTTGAAATAATGTTACCAGCCGCACCCCAAACTGGAATTATCTTTATAATTTCTTCTTAAAATATATTAATTATTTTGAAGTTTTTGTATGCAAAAATTGCAAATATACAATGGAAATGTATGCACGACATAACATTAATTGCATATATTAAATGTAATCAAAGTAAAATAAAAGTAGCATAATACAAGAGGTATTATAAAAGTGGTAAAATAAATGTGAAGAGAAAAAATTAAGTGCCTGAAAAGAGCAAATGCTTTAATTTTCATTATAGCAAGTTAAAAGATAACTTACCATCTAACCGATGGCATTTTTACACAAAATTTAGGGAAAACCCCCAAAACAACACGCTTCCTGTCTCAGCATTCATCAGGAAGTGAAAAAAAAATAGAGGCTTTCAGAATAGATCATGTGGGTGTGCGTCAAAGGATTTGCGCAAAGAATTAAGTTATGACGCGTTGCGCAGCAGACTAAAAATTGGAAGTGGGAATATAAACCTTCACGAAATATATACACTTAAAAGATATGCACTATGAAGATATGCAAATTAAGTTG
Source organism: Vesta saturnalis (assembly GCA_036346205.1). Classification (NCBI taxonomy): domain Eukaryota; kingdom Metazoa; phylum Arthropoda; class Insecta; order Coleoptera; family Lampyridae; genus Vesta; species Vesta saturnalis. The sequence goes on along the minus strand of JARFJB010001119.1, from coordinate 978,010 downwards.
CCTACCTCAATTTATATTTTCAACACTTAAAAGATCTTAAATTACGGTATATTTTTTAATACAACACAAAAAAGGGTTGTTACAATGTACAGTGAGAAATATATTTCCAAGCTGATTGCACTAACCTCGTTTGTTAATCGCTGTATTTGGAGAAAAAAGTCGTAGACGCACTTGCCCCGTTTTAGTGGAGCAAGTGCGTTTATGGTAGATTTAATCAAAAAATTTAAATAATGTTATCCAACATAACTATACCAAACAAAGTTTATTGCGCTGTATAGAGTATGGCCCAAGCTATTACATTGCCAAAAGAAGAACGCTGTTAACATATATTTTTGGCGTTACAGCGCCTTTTTTTAATTTTTGTTCTTTCACCCAAAACATGACAGCATCTTCACTAAATTACTGGATGCTGTTTGTATAACGTAACAGTTTCCACTCACTGCCTAAAAGTTGTAAATTGTTACTTATTACGAAATCTGGAGATAATATTACGACTCCCATAAAAATTGCAACACCTAGAATTTATTGAACGATTTTATTGAAATTTTCGTCAAAGATGTCCTTCATTAGAACAAACAAACGATTAAAATTTGAAAACAAAAGAACAAAAACTAAAAATGTTTCTTTCAATAATGAGTTGCTCCGCCACGATTTGTAATGCACTCATTTAGACGGCGTGGCATGCTATCAATCAAGTGATCTATAGCTGCCTGTGGTATATCAACCCAAGCTTCTTGAATCCGTAGCCGGAGATCGTGTAAGTTATTTGGAGGGTGTGGTAAATTACACAGTCGCCTACCGACCTCATCCCATACATATTCAAGGGGCGAAAAATTAGGCTACAGGGCAGGCCATGGGAGGATGGCAACGTTAGCTTCTTCCAAAAAACGTGTTGTAGCCCTTACCGTATGAAGACGCGCATTATCCTGTTGGAAAATGGGATTTTCCAGCCCCTGAAGATGTGGAAGCACAACGGGTTCTAGCACATTGGCAATATAACCAGCGGCGTTCAAGTTGCCATCAATGAAGACCAAGGGTGATCTGCTACCGTAACATATTGCACCCCATATCATCACTCCTTGTGTGAGGGCTGTATTACGTTCCACAAAAAATGTTGGATTTTTACGTTCTCCACGCATCCGTCTGAACCTCCTACGACCATCGTGGGCCCACAAGCAAAATCGAAACTCGTCACTAAACACAATTCAATGCCATTCTTGCGCCCAATTCGCTCTTTCGTTGCTCCATTTTATCCTGCGCAGAAGGTGAAGTGGTGTAAGAGGAAGACAGAAAAATGGACAATATGAACGCAGCCCATAAAACCGTATGCGGCGATAACCAGATGACATTGACATTCTGGGTCCTACACCTCTCATCCAATCATTTGAAATCGATCGAGTTGTTGAAAATCTGTCTCTTGTAGCCAAAAGCCTTAAGCGACGTTCTTCGCGATCAGTAGTCCTGTGGGGACGTCCAGATCCAGAGCGACGTTGTTGCACCCCTTACTCGGACCATTTGGACCAACATCTCAATACCGTTGAAACATTTCGGTTTACACGGCGAGCAATTTCTCTTAGCAAAAGCCCAGCCTCTCTCATGCCAATAATACGGCTACGTTCAAAATCAGTCAATTGGGAAAAATGTTGATGTTGACGTACTCTTGACATTGTTCCCAAGTTCAGAAGGAAATTGTGAACAAACAATTTGCAAAATTGACAGTTAATTACACACTGATTGGTTTATTTCTTCAAATTTATTGTTACTAAGTGCAAAGGAAAAAACAAATTAAAAAAAACTACTAGCTAGATTTTATTCAAATTGTAATCGTTGTATTGTTCTAATGAAATACATCGTTGACGAAAATTTCAATAAAATCGTTCAACAAATTCTAGGTGTTGCATTTTTATGGAAGTCAGTATAGAAGAAATACTGCCGGATTTTACAACACATGGGTCCAAAAAATATTTTATTTTTTAAAGAAAATCTTTTACATATCTGAGCACAACCTTCAATGTAAAAATCTGGGCATTTAAGTCTAAAAAAATGCAATTGAGTTGAAGGAATGTTACTCTCAATTATAGTTTTTTGAACATTTGCTCCATAATAAATCTCACTGATGGGTAAGAAATTTTGAGGATTTTTATAATCAATATCTTCAATTGCCGTGTTTGATAATCTCTTTTAAGAAAGCAATCGAAATAGTATATTACATAATAAGGGTGGTAAGTAGCCTATTACGCACGAGTGTATTATAACGATCATGAGCGAGCGAAGCCAGGGAGTGTGGTATTTTACACGATTGCGTAATAGGCATTACCACACGAGTTGTGTACTATGCTTTTTCTACTCCTATAGAGTATAAAAACAGTGACGTATGAGTAATACGTAACTACCACTCATTAAGATTGTTAAGACCTTTGAACGTTTTATACACGTAACTAATATTGTAATGAACGATCCTATAAAAATAAATTATTGTATAAATGTATTATAGGATTGTATGACTTATTTCAATTACCACGTTAAACGTTCGAACAATTCGAACTAAAACAAATAGAACTGGTTGACGTCACTGGTTTTACTAGTTATATTGAAATTAATCAAATTAACCTCACTTTTTGTATGGTTAACAATGGATGAAATCTTATTTTATTAACAGAAGTTATTGCTCTAAAGTAATAATAAATGTAAATGTACTACAAACTGTTATTTAAAGATGGTAAGTATTTTTGTATTTCAAACTTGAAATTTATTGAAAAATTTTTCAGTTTATAATAGTGGATTATTTAACACTGTAATAAATAGCTTAGATCTTAGACTAGGGCTTAGATACGTATATGGGTTTTAATATTGACACACTGCTTTCAATATATTCTATGCACTAAATTGTAGTGGCAGTTGAGGCTTTATTTAACACAGCATTGTCAATGCGTTTTATGACTTCGTGCTATTTAAGTCAGCAGATTACCACTTGCATCGATTAAAATGGCGGTGGAAGTAATACCACAAATGAAAATAACCTAAATGTGGTGATATTAGAATTAAAAATATGTTCAATGTCTTCTGTGTTGCAAAACCAATGAATAATGAATTACATTATAAGTAGTTAATGCACCAAAAGAAGGTAGATACTTATGTCCCAAATAACTAGTCATAAGCTATATTACATTGTACAGTATCTGGTTTAAACTTTATACACAAACATTGATGTTAACATATTGCTAGATTAAATCATTTCCAAAGTTATTATCTAATAACTGATCCTTTACGTACTAAAAAAACATGCCTCCAACTGCAACGGAAAGCTTATAATGCATTATTACATATAAATAAATTTCTCTTTTATATTTCAGAGATAATTGGCAAGTTAATCCACTGAATTATCAATCTACTAAATGAATAATGTATCAAATCTGCACCATCCATAAACAGTAGTTTGGAAGTCATTTCTTTATGTCATTCACTTTTCTAAAATGAAAATTATAATTTAGCGGAGAGTGACAATATTTTCTTATATGGTGTTTAAAAGTTTAAATAAGCATATCAACACATGTTTACCTAGATTCACAGTTTAAAAGATCTAAAAATTGAGGTGGATGCTATGTTAATAGAACAAATCTGCTTGAACTACCCATTAAGTGCTGTTACTACTACCAATAGAGTATATACGTGCTCTATACTTTAAAAACACATTAAGAAGTGTATCCATTTTATAAAGTAAGCATCACAATGCAATTGTAATATGTAATCATGTTTTGACATTGGACTCCCTACCAAACAATACAATAAGTTGAACTCAGTGAAACTAAACTATTTCAGGGTTACCAAATTAATAATTTTTAATTTTTCTTTAACTGTTATGTAATATGGTCCGCTTACTTCAAAAAAACTATCTCCACTTATTTCATTTAGTGATCCCAACTATTTTCAGTGGTGTACATACGGGTATTACTGATTGGGCGGAAAATTCAAAAGTTGATATATCAACAATAAACACAGCAAAATTTTAAATGACATAAATAGTCTGAATGTTTTTATTTCAAATTTAGTTTTAGAGTGATGATGGAGACAGATTATAGTCTTCGAAAGCTTATAATAGGTGCTGAAAATGTTGCCCATTATTTTCTAAGCATAAATTTATTCTAGTTTTAATATTCTCGAAGACGGCTGCTAACTGTTTTGGGGTTATTGCATTAGCGGCGTTCACTATGGCATTCTGTAACTCCTCAACCGTATGCAAACGATTTGAATACATAACATTATTAAGATGACCAAAGAGAAAGCAATCGAGCAGAGTCAAGCAGGGATGTTGTGGTGCCCATCGATTTTTGCTCTTTATTCTATCACCGAAAAATTGTGATAAATATGCCAACGTTGTACGCGCCGTATGGGCTGTTGCGGAATCTTGCTGGAAATGCCCATTTTGAAGCTCGTCGTCGTGCAGTTGTTCAATAAAAAGTCTTAAAATTAATTGTGGATAGTTTTCGGAATTTATATTTTCATTAAAAAATTTGGTCCAATTATTCGTCTTCTCGACATGGCAATCCAAACTCCAGTTTTAAGTGGATGTAATGGAGTTTCAATAAATACATGGAGATTTTCAGTTGATCAGGTTCGGTAATGTTGGGAATTTATATAGCCGCTTAGATGAAACCATACGTCGTCACTGAAAAATGTTATATCCAAAACATCATTGTTATTGAGATTTTAGTTAAACCAGGTACAGTACGTTCGACGCTACAGTTAGCAGTAATTCTTGTAATACAGACATTTTCTACGGGTGCATTTTTAGTTTTTGTACAAGCCCTTTGGCATGTCTCATACGAAACCCCTACAATTACAATTATTAAATAATCAAAATTTGGTAATAAAAACAAATTTTGCTCAATTACCACTTTGAGCAGACAATCGTCTTAAAGATTTATTAGGACTAGCTTCCAATCGCCCCCGAATATTTTCTAAGCCTTCTTCGTCAAGTACAGTTTTTCTGCCAGGAGATTTACCTTTGGATACGGAGCCGGTGTCACAGAAACGTTGAACAATTCGACCAACATGCTATGTGAGTGTTTCGTAGGTAACGTCAATGTTGGCGAACCGTTCCTCGAAGAAAGAAACTTGCGAATATTTCCAGACACCACCTTCATCTTGTTACCCGGACCAAAAATAATCCTCCAAGATAAACTTATTGTGTTCATCCGAAAACATGACATTAACAATTATAACCTAAAAATTATTCGCATTTTTTTTATTCTAAATAGAGCTCTGTATTTATTTACTTACGAGATAAATTAATCAAGTATGTGGAGTTTTGTCTTGAAAAAGATAGATTTTGTGTGAATTACAGGAACAATAAAAAGACAAATAAAACGACAAGAACAGAAGGAAGCAAATTATGACAGTTTATACATATTAATATTTGTATTTAATCTGTGTTAATACGTATTTACGTACGCTCATGACCCCAGCGGATGAAAGTTTTGATAAAAAACTTACACTTTCCAGTGTTAGAATACATTTTTGATAACAATATGACCATAGCGGAGTTACAACCACACAAGCAATCTGGATCACGCTGTGTATATATATATATATATATATATATATATATATATATATATATATATATATATATATATATATATAGAAGAGAGAGAGAGAGAGAGAGAGAGAGAGAGAGAGAGAGAGAGTCGCGGCAAACTCTTTTCCAATGTGGGGATAAACGTCAGCGCTTGACATTGTTGCCAAACGTATGAAATTCGACGTCAACATAATACTTAGGTTATATTGTTTACATTTATTTTGAAAATTAGTTTTTGATGGAAATACTCGTTCTCAACTAAGTAACAATACTTTTAACAGTTCTTAGATCATTTTGCGATGATTAAGCAATTGTAACATTTTGAAGTAGTCATGTATAATTTCGAGGAGCTTATCGAAAATCTGAAAATGTGGAAAACGTCAAAATTAGAAGTTATGTGTAAACAGAAGAGCTGACAACATTGTAATTTATTCGGCAGTTCTAACAACCCAACAACGTGTATTTCACTAACATAGATATATCATTTGTAATTATCAGGGTTATTATGGAAGTTGGTATGGTAAGTTTGTCTCTCTCTAACAATTTCACCCCCACAACGGAAAAGATTTTGCCGTGACTATATATATATATATATATATATATATATATATATATATATATATATATATATGTATGTATATATCTATATATAAATTCTAAAAAATATATATTGGATTACTCAGTGGCTCAGCGTCTCAGGACTAAGCCTGATGACGAAAGCAGAGTGCGCTTCCGAAACGTCGCGCTCAAAAATCAAAAACTGGAAATAGGCCGATCAACTCCACTAAATTACTTATAACTGTTTTAATGAATATTGAATTCTAAAAATACTAAACGTATATCTCCTTTAATCTAAACAGTAGTATATTTATGTTTACGTTTACAACACGTTCTCCATGCTCTGTTTGGTATATTGCGTTATCATGTGTGTTATATTTCATATTATGGATATAAACAAAGATAAGATTAGCTACTATAGTAAGACGTTCTTTTAATAGAGTTTGCAATGTATAAATAACAGTAACGATAATACGGTAATACGGTAATACGGTAATACGGTAATACGGTAATACGGTAATACGGTAATACGGTAATACGGTAATACGGTAACACGGTAATACGGTAATACGGTAATAAGGTCATACGGCAATACGGCAATACGGTAATACGGTAATACGGTAATACGGTAATACGGTAATACGGTAATATGTAAATACGGTAATACGGTAATGCGGTAATACGGTAATACGGTAATACGGTAATACAGTAATACGTAATACGGTAATACGGTAATACGGTAATACGGTAATACGGTAATACGGTAATACGGTAATACGGTAATACGGTAATACGGTAATACGGTAATACGGTAATACGGTAATACGGTAATACGGTAATACGGTAACACGGTAATACGGTAATACGGTAATAATGTCATACGGCAATACGGCAATACGGTAATACGGTAATACGATAATACGGTAATATGTAAATACGGTAATACGGTAATGCGGTAATACGGTAATACGGTCATACGGCGATACGGCAATACGGTAATACGCTAATACGGTAATATGGAAATATGGTAATACGGTAATACGGTAATGCGGTAATACGGTAATACGGTAATACGGTAGTACAGTAATACAGTAATTATGTAGTACAGCAATACAGTACTACAGTAATACAGTAATGATAACAGCTTTATGCTTTGAAAAATTATCCAAAATATTTCATTATATTTAAAATTTTACAGGTAGGTACCGGCAGATCTAAATTTTGTACTGATGCTTGTTTTTACCGCTTATAATGGTAAATAATACTAAACTGATTTTAAATATATTAAAAACAATTATAACACTTAGTAATTAGTTCAACTGCTGGATTTCATTGATCATTGAAATCAGGAAAATTTCTGCAGAATGGTTTACATGTGGCATCTGCAAGTTTTGACAAGATTGGAAAATGCTCCATAAAATGCATTGTGAACAACTTAATTTCAATCAGTTTACAATTAAATTTCGTCCGGTAACAATAATTATCCGTCTTTTATTTAAATAATATGAGTGATTACGATAGTGGTGAAGACCTGCGCAGTGATTCAAAGAAAACAAAAGAAATATAATCAGACTTTTAAAGAAAAATGGGCACAATTTCCAGAAATGAAAGGTTGGCTAGTTGAAAGCAAGAAAGGCAATGATTACGCGTATTGCAAATCTTGCAATAACGATATTAAGATAAATAGTGGCAAATATTCATTGTTTAAAACACTAACAGTCAAACGTGCATCAACAAACAATAAAATCTCTTACCAAACAACCTACTTTAAGTGCATTTCTTACTGCTTCAACCAGTCAATTAAAATTGTATGAAAATGTTAAAATAGGTAAGTTTTCAAATTTATTACTATGTATTTATTAAAAGAAAGAAATAGATTTTATTTGTGGTCCATTTGTACATAGTCGTATTTTCATTATTATTTAGTTGTTTCTTTTTGTAGGATAAATTCGTTTAGCAGCTTTTGTAGCAGAGTACGATTCGCCATTTACAGCGATATGGATCACTTAATAAAAGTTATTGCCAACATGTGTCCAGATTCCCAAGTGGCCCAAAGTATTAGCTGTGGAAGAACAAAATTTATAGCCAATGTGAAAAATGTTCTAGGACACGAAGGGCTTTCAGTTTTATGTGATTTTTTGAGAAGTAACTAATTTTCACTTATCGTTGATGAATCAACGGACCGAAAAACTATGAACATCTCGCCTTAGTAGTCAGGAATTTAAAAAAAATAGTATTAGGGATGCTTTTTTAGGATTAACTGAAATTTCTTCAGCCGGTGCATCTATTCTATATAATCATATTAAAAATCTTTTTGAATCACATAATATACCAATAAAAGAAAATTTAATTGGGTTTGCTGCGGATGGTGCAAACGTCATGATGGGGAAGCATCATTCTGTAATGAAATTATTAACAAATGACATTCCTTGTTTGTAAGTTATGCGTGAAATGCATATGCCATTCATTTCATTCATGCGTATCATACGCTTGCAAAAAACTGCCGAGGGCCGAGGTTTGTGGAAAATCTTACACGCGACATTTATAATTATTTTAGTGCGAGTCCAAAGAGAGTGTCTGATTTTAAAGAATTTCAAACATTTTGCAATGTTAAAATTCATAAAATTTTGCGTCCATCCCAACAAGGTAGTTATCTGTTCACTTTGTTGTAGTGAGAATTTTAGAGTAGTACTCCGAAATTATATTTTACAGATCCGGTTAACCAAAATAATGTTCTTGTAGCTAAAATTATTTTACTAAGATTAAAAGACCCAACAGTAAAATTATATATACATATATATATATATATATATATATATATATATATATATATATATATATATATATATATATATATATATAATGTAATTTTAGAGTAGTACTCGCAATTATATTTTACAGATCCGGTTAACCAAAATAATGTTCTTGTAGCTAAAATTATTTTACTAAAATTAAAAGACCCAACAGTAAAATTATATATATATATATATATATATATATATATATATATATATATATATATATATAACTTTTTCGTGGTTACGCAGAAGTTAATTGTGAATGTTGCGCCGTAACTTCTTGAGCAGATGTATTGCGCTTAAGCTCTTCGCGCATTATTGGAATCCATATGGGTTTCATTTCTACACTAGCTTGGCTTATTGGATTTTTTGTTAGTGCGATGTTTGTGGCTTCTTTGAGTTTCCGACGAGTTGTGTTCTCGTCCTTTGCCACTATCTGTATGTTATCCCATTGAATGCGGTTGTCTTCGTTTCAGACATGTTCGGCGATTCTTGATCTTTCTGTTTCGCCCTTGCAGACGTTGTTTTTATGTTCCTTCGTTCTCACTTTGAGTGGTCTACTGCTCTCTCCTATGTATCCTCTGCCGCATTCGCATGTTAGGTTGTATACACAGTTCTTCGAATTCTGATCTTTATTGTATGGTTTGGTTTTGGTTAGTATTCCCTTGAGCGTTCTGGTCGATTTGAAGGCAGTGCGTATCTTGTATTTGCTGCATATCCTTCGTATTTTGTCTGAGGTGCCTTGTATATACGGTATTATCGCTGTATATTTAGGTTCTTCTTTTTCGGTTACGCTTTCCCTGTTTAGGTTAGGTGTTAGGTCGGGGCAACCATTTGATTTTTTCTTTATTCAGGACCTCTTTTTTTGAGCATATTGTTTTTTCTCTATCGTACAAGCATTTTGCCACACCTAACTTCACGTTTTTGTGGTGTCATTCCTGTGTACAAGTACATCCAGGAATGGCAGTTTTTGTTCCGGCTCCAATTCCATTGTGATTTTTATGGAGGGTGCGCGGCTGTTAGATGATCTAGGGATTCATCTAGGTTATGCTTGCCGTGTTGCCAAACTACGAAAGCACCGTCCACGTATCTAAACCACATCCTTGGTTTCTCTGTGAATTCGGATATCGCTTGGTCTTCAAAGTCTTCCATATTCATTGCTCACTATGTGTGATAGTGGGGAACCCGTCGCCATCCCAAACTCTTGTTGGTAGATTTTGTCTTCTACCTGGAAATATGTAGTTCTAATGCATATCGTCATTATTGTGTTTACCGAGAGTTGCGTACGTTCGTCTAACGTTTCATCCTTTTCCAGCTTGTCCCTTATGATAGTTAGTGCATTATCGGTAGGCACATTTGTGAATTGACTCAAAACGTCAAAGCTTACCAGTATTTCTTCGTGGTTTGGTTAGAAGTTTCTGATGTTTTCCACGACGTGCTGCGTATTCTTGATCACAGACTCGGTTTTTCCCGATAAGGGTGTGATGATACCTAACAGATAGTGTGCTAATGGGTGACAAGGTGAATTTCTCGAGCTCACAATTGGTATCCGAGGAATTCCTTGCTTATGAATCTTTGGTAGGCCGTACAGATGCGGAGGTTTGCTGTAGTGTGGGGTAAGTCTAGTTCTCTGATAATCGGAGAACTCCCCCTTATGTTTTGCCAGAGTCGGGTATATCCGTATTTCGATTGATGGTGTGGGGTCTTTTGGTATTTGTTTGTACTCGCCTCCGTCTAGTAGTTCTTGGATCTTACTGTTGTAAGTGTCCATATTCATTACCACAGTCGCGTTTCCTTTGTCTGCCGGGAGAATTTTGATCGTTGGGTCATTCTTAAGGGAAATGACCGCTCTCCTTTCTAGGTTAGGGAGGTTAGGTTTAGTTCCCCTAGATGAATCTAGGACTGATCTAACCTTACTTCTGTATTCTTCGGCTTCTTCAGGATCTAACTTCATAGCTGTTTCTTCGACTGCGGTTATTAAATCTACTTTCGGAATATATCTCGGTGTTATCGCATAGTTCAAGTCTTTACCCAGAACCTGCATTTAGTTTTCGTTCAACTATCGTTTAAAGATGTTTATGGCTGTGTTTTTCGATTGATATTGGTTGGTTCTTTCTTCTCCTTCATTAGCTTTTCGAGTTTCTTCTGCTGAATTTCCTTGTGCATTGCCTTGGTCTTCGAATATCTACTTCTGGTAGCCGTATTTATCCTATCAAAGTCTTGTTCGTTCACTCGATTTCGAATGGTTTCTCTAATCTCGTTGCATTGGTGTTCGAGCTGGTATTTTCTGAAACGGTGATGTCTGATTCGTTCTTTGGCTAAGCTTCGCTACCTCTATTTGTGATTAGTGATATTTTCCGGCTGTGTATTGGAGTTTTGATGTTGAGCCCGGTGGGTATTACGTTGTTATCATAGGCTTTGCAGATGAAGGTTAGGTTGTTCTCCTTTAGTGCTAGCTTGTTCATTGATGTTTCAAGCTTTCTGAAAAGTTGTTTGACTTCGGGGCCGTACAGAGTTACTAATTCTGTATTATAAGTGTTTTGTAACTGTAGTTTCCCATTAATGGAGTTGATCGGCCTATCTCCACAGTTTTTGCTTTTTGAACGCCACGTTTCGGAAGCGGACTCTGCTTAGTCCTGTGAAGGACTGTTTTCGCACTTGAGTCGAATTCATATGTTATATATAATTTTTTCTCAGATTCGAACTTGGCACCTTTCACTTACTAGTCTGACACCTTTACCGCTGAGCCACTGGGTAATCCAACAAATATTAACTAATTACGTAATAAATATTTTTTAATCCTCACAATATATATCAAAATAACGTAAGCGGCGCGGCGCTCGCTTTTTATTTTTCGGTAGAATTTGTAGGTAAATCGGTAGAACTCTTAGATTAGGTAAAAACGAGTATACCGCTCATGTATATTGGGCAATGGTTTCCTTTTATTTCCACAACCGATTCATCCGCCATTGATTATGTGGTAAACAAACTGGTTAACACGGTTAAATTTGTAGTGTTTTTTTTACCGAAAGTTTTGTTAATGAAGTGTATTGTAAATTGTTAATAATGGTGAATTGTTGTGCTTTTGGCTGTAAAAATTACAGCAATAATGTAATTATTAAAAACGCATAGTCACACTGTCAGTAAACAACTGGAATTTATTATTGTTTGAAAGTGATTTGTACTGTGCCCCACTGATATGTTGTACATACTAAACATAAGCATGCATAAAACCTAATTTCATTAATTATTTAAATATTTTTCATTGAAATCTTTACTATTATGTTAATTTATTTTGTAGTATTATGCCAATATAGCAGTGACGTTTCATACTTGTCTGTGGAATTGTGTTCGAGTACTAGTTTCAAATTTTAAGTAAAATGAGATAATTGACATCATATACAACAGCATAATCAAAATACATTTAAAATGAGATGGAATGACATTAATCAGTATATATGTAAACAATGAACATAGTTTAATAGGATCTTTATTTCTACTAGTCATATCCTGATACGCCATGTGCTACACAATTATGTGCTAAGCGGTAACAAGCAGAATTGAAATATTACGCGTCCTGTTTCTTTCCTTGTCTATGGTAAAACTTAGCTAAAATCGGTACAATTAGATTATAGATCTACCGAAAAATCGGTAGATCTAGCAGCACCGGTCGCGCATTATACGTCATTGTGTTCGGGAACGATTGTCAAGTGTACAGCTTAAAATCACTTACCAGTGGCTGTGTAAGTAATCCTTGGTACAAAATCACAATTTAATAATTTATATACATAGTGAACATTTTAAAATATTTATATGAAGTAGTAAAAAAAATTAATCGTAATCGCTACAGTCTTCGTTTTCTTCTCTCAAATTTATGACTGTACGTTCCGTTTGAATATCAAGAAACTGTTCGTCTTTTAAGTAATTGTCTTCGTTTTCAATATTTTTCTTGCAACAATTTCGCCAATGGTCCTACGTAACATTCGAAATTTCTTCTTGTAATAAAGTTTTTACTTTGTTAAAATTAAATGTCATGTTTCTTTTTGCGATGTTGTTTTTTATTTGTGCCAATTTACTTATATACCAAAATGTAACGGGTGTCCATGAGAGTAGTTTAAAGTTTACTTAAAAAATTACATTTTTGTACGTTGTACAGAAATGCGTGAAACAAATTCAATGAAAATTTTTTTTTCTTAGGGGTGGTGATACAGTTCTAAGACTTCTTGAACGGGAAGGCTTACTCATCATCTTCATTTTTTGGCTCCGTATTTCGCATAGTTTCGAAGGAAAAAATGTTTTCTCAAACACTGATAACCGATATTCTTAGGACAAGTTTAATAAAATTTCAATACAAAATCCGGTTGATCGTCGACATGGAGACAAAACAAAAGTCATAATTTTGACCGTTATTGTTTCGATTGCTATTACCGTTACTGCTGTTGCTCCCTTGGAAGCTATCAAATATGGATTTCCTTTCGATGAGCAGACCGACATGATATTAGTCCTTGGATACTGTGAAGGTAACTGCCGCCAACTATCCGCGTGTTTCAAAATCATAAAACTTTTGCCAGAATCGAAAGACGTCTCCGAGAACCAAGAAGACTCATGTCAATCAGAATAAACGCTGGAAGACCTAGACAAGCTCGAACACCCATCGCGGAAGAAGCTGTTATTCAAATGATCGATAATAATCCTCGGACCAGTACCAGAAGATTGCAACGGGAGATTGGAATTCAAAAAGCACTGTAAGTCGAATCTTACGCGATCAATTGGTTCATCCATTCCACACACAGCTAGTGCAAGAATTATTGTCACATGACCACCGAGCACGTTTAAGTTTTTCACAAAATGTTCGGGAACGCAGAGCAGTCGGCAACTGATTCCCCACTAATATCTTGTTCACTGATGAGTCTTATTTTACATGTCGTGGTATGACAAACCTACACAATGAGCATATTTATGCAGATGAAGATCCCATGCTGTTAAAGGGAGACATTATCAAATAGAATTTAAAATCAACGTCTGGATCGGAATTATTGGCAATTCTACAGTTGGGCCGTTCCAATTGCTGATCGTCTGGATGGTGCTAGTTACCTTCGTTTCCTTCAAGAAATTTTACCAGAATTATTAGATGACGTGCCTCTTGATTAGCGTCGAAACATGTTCTTCATGTACGACGGTGCACCACCCCATTTTTCATGTCCCGTAAGAGAATATCTTGATGAACAATTGGCTGGTAGATGGATTGGTAATGGACAAGAAGCACCCATTTGATGGTCTCCTCGGTCTCCAGATTTGAACTCTTGTGACTTCTTCAGCTGGAGAGCGTTAAAAACACAAGTGTACGAGGTTCAAATTAATAATTCCGTACAACTGCAGAGCAGAATTCAAAATGCTGTAGACGAACTACGAGAAAACGACGATGTTCTGAGGAGGGCGCATCTCAGTTTTTTACGTCGAAAGGACCTCTGCATTAATGAAGGTGGACATCACATTGCAGACTTGTTGCAAGAATAATTTTGTCTTAGTGTCCATGGTTATCTAAATGTTGCATTAAAATTGTATTAAACTTCTCCTAACAATATCGTTTATCTGTGTTTGAGAAAACTGTCTTTTCCTTCGAAGCTGTGCGAAATAAGGAGTTTTTACAAAAGTCAAAAAATGAAGATGATAAGTAAGCCTTCCCGTTCAAGAAGTCTTAGAACCGTATCACCACCCCTAACAAAATTAAAAAAATTACCATGAGAGAAAGTGGTTTTGACTGTTCTGCAATTTTCTCTGGCTTTTTCGATTATTAAAATGACGGCAATCCTTTGAAATGCACTTCTGGCAAATTTCATTGAATTTCAACGCAATTATGTACAGCGTAAAAAAATTTTTTAGGTAAACTTTAAACTCTTCTAACTCACAAACGTTACATTTTGGTGTATAGATAAATTGGGCCCAATCGACTTTTTTGGCCTCTACAATACGTGGTAGCTCCATATACCAGTAAATTTGGGAAAACACACTCATCCAGATATTGATTATTCATAAACTTATACCGGCAGCACGATATTATCAAAATTAATCACACTAACAAATATCTGGTGTGGAACAACACACCTACAAAATCGAAAATACAATAATAATTTTAATAATAATTTTTTTATTTGATTTGTATAGATGTTGGTATCATGGTAACGACAGTTCCAAAATATTCGTATTAGATGAAGATAAAATAAAATCACATTAATATAGTTGACACACTTATATTTAATGCAATTTATCAGAAACAGACATTATTATTTTTCTTTATGCAACCAGTTAACGTTTCGGGAATTTAACATCTTTATTCCCTTCTTCAGAACAAGCAATAAGATAAATTATATAAAAATTTTTTGTTAGATATGTTGTAACATTGCTAATTAATAATAAAGTTGTGATCAACTATTTATTATACATAAAACTTAAGCATTTAAATAAGTCTAATGGTTAGCTTGGAGAAATAACGTCACATTTTTATGTTAACGTCTCTCAATCCCTGCAAACCATAATATCCTACGACCCCCATCAGTATTCGTTAATTATTATTTTAATAACTGATGGTTTTGAATTTAGAAGATATTAATATAATACTAAAATTTTAGGATGGCGTGACTACCATACAAGAAACAATCTAACATTACGTAATGTTAGATTGTTTCTTGTATGGTAGTCACGCCATCCTTTGTTCTAATAAATAATTTCACAATCACAGGTTAAAATGGGTGTGTACTAACTAACTTAAGGCGATCGAATTGCACTAAGTAAATTAACATTATCTCTCAACCTAGCCCAAATGATGTTTGTTTTGATACACTTGGTTCCTTAACACTTAAATCTCTTATATGCACCAAGGTAAATCTTTTATATACAAATTTTTGCACAAATATAATTATTTACCTTTTAAACAGCTTCGTGCACTAACTACACAATATAAGGCCGGTACAAGAATTTCAAATACAGAATACCCAAATTCTTTCACATATTAAGCCACAACAAGGCGTAAACACTCCAACAAATGAGGAAGCACTTCCAAGAAAAAGCATTATCCCCTCTCGGTGGAAACTTAGAACGTTACAACCAAAACGTAATGCAACACACCCCAAACAAATATATTTCCCCGGGCGTATTGAAGAATCACTTATATCCACATTAGTGACTAAGGTAAATTCTACCAAACTATAACTAGAAGGCCGACGGGTCGAAGTATAATCTGCGCGACCGCCTTCTACATCTTTCGCTCTCAAATCTGACATTCAACTGTCCTCTACCCTACAACGTCATCACGTCATCCTTAACCATTACTACCAAAATCTTCCATACAAACTGCAAACTAGAGATTTCTCGCGAGAAACAAATACACTTGAAGTTACACATGTGTCAACTAAAACCGATAACTAGAATCGTGATAACAAACTTTTTTTTTCCAACAACACAACCCACATTGCACAAATAAACCCTCTATAACTTTCCCGTTAACAAATTTATCTATAAACGAATTGGTAGATTACAAAGTACGTAGAATCCGTGATCCGCCTTACGAGATTCAAAATATCTAGCACGATAAGCTCCGATGACGGCAACTCTTACAAAGCAGTTTCCCGAAAAAAACATGAAATATTACGATCCTAAAAATGTAATTCTCAAGACAAATCTATTTCTTTTTAACGAAACTACAATAACAAAAAAATAATATCCACGAAAAGCTAACACTTTCAGAATTCTCATTACGATACCTAATTATATTAATATTTACAAAAAAATCCTATGCCAAATTCAACCGCACGTGCCAATGTGTTGGATGAAACAAGTAAGCACTCCACAGGTATTGATTAAACCTTTCGCAGTGTCTACTAGCACGCAACTCTCCTGTCATGTCAAATCTATGGTTATCACGGTTAAGGCTCTGCCGCCTTACTTGATTGTTTAACTCTTTCAAAAGATTATACTGTAGGTTTGCAATGCTATGCAATCGACTTTTTCTTTTACTACCACTATCGGATGTGTGTGTGTGGGGTGTCTGTGGATGTATTTACGATAACTTTAGAACCATAATACCTACGTACTTGAAAGTTTGTATTTAAGGTTTATTTCATATTTCCTGGAGCTGATTAGCTTTTGGGTGAAATCCAACGACGGGTGGAGGGTTTGTTAGGGGCAGTTTTTGGTTTTTATCAAATATTTCTGAAACAGCTGCATATTTCAAAGATATAAAAATACCTAGATATGGACCCTAAACACATCGATTAATTATGTTCTATGGAAGTTTTTGGTATGAAGCGTAATTTGGCGTGTTTGTTTTGTCAATATCTGAATAAAGATTAATTTTATAAGAAAATACAGAGATAATTTTTAAAAATGATTTAATTTCACATACCTATCTCTATAAAGTATTTTAATACAAAGCCAAAGTTAATCAAAAATTAATTAAACAAGATTGAAAATGCTTAAAGTGAATCATCGATATTTTTATAGAAACTGGCGGCTTTGGATTTTTTTCAAGTTAGCATCTAAATGTCTATTAACCTCTAATCTGACATGAAATTTTAAACATCCGTCTAACATAGATTTTTGCTTAGTCTTTACAACGTTGCCGATTTTCGTTATGAACGCTTTAAAAAACAGGTTGCATAATTAACTTAAAAAATTGTTATTATACATCTCATGTGGAACAACACACTACCTTCCAACCTACAAAATGGTTATTAAAAGAAATGAAATAAGTTTAATAACAATTTTTTTAGGATGATTATTCAGCCTCTTTTACAATAAGTTAGTAACGAAAATCGGTAACATTGTAAAAAATACCAAAGTTTCTGTAAAAATAACGATAACATAGTTAAAGCATTTTCAATCATATTTATTTAATTTTTACATTTGTTTCTTATTTTTATAAAATCAATCACTATTCAGATATTGAAAAAAATTGACCTAACACTTAAATTCCCCATTAGGAACTACTAAATTACGCATCGTATCAAAAATTTGCATACAACATAAATAATCTATATAACTAAGGTCTATATATTGGCATTTTTATATCTTTGAAATGTAAAGCAGTTTCAGAAATATTTCATAAACATCAAAGTTATCGTGTACATTAACATATGTTCACACATCCGCACACACACACACGCAACGCAAGCGCACGGGCGCAAGCACGTCCGCACGAACACACGGCCACAACTACAAACACAATCACACATACACCCTCACGCACACACCCACACAAGCACACACGCATACACACAACCACATACGCACCTTGCACAAACGCACACACAAACACAAGCGCACATACGCACACAGATGCAAACACTCACACCACACACACACACACACACACGCACGCACGCACGTACGCACGCACGCACGCACGCACGCACGTACACACACACACACACATCACACACTCACACACACACACACACACACACACACACACACACACACACAGACACACAGACACAGACACACAGACACACAGACACACAGACACACAGACACACAGACACACAGACACACAGACACACAGACACACAGACACACAGACACACAGACACACAGACACACAGACACACAGACACACAGACACACAGACACACAGACACACAGACACAGACACACAGACACACAGACACACAGACACACAGACACACAGACACACAGACACACAGACACACAGACACACAGACACACAGACACACACACACACAGGCACGGACACGGACACGGACACGGACACGGACACGGACACGGACACGGACACGGACACGGACACAGACACACACACACACACACACACACACACACACACACACACACACACACACACACACACCAACAAACCGCCACACACATACACAGACGTACGCGCCTACAAGCACACACACAGGCACAGATATAGACACAGTCACAGACACAGACTCAGACGCAGATGCAGACGCAGGCGCAGACGCAGAGGCAGCGCAGACGCATACGCAGACGCAGACGCTGACGCAGACGCAGACGCAGACGTAGACGCAGACGCAGACTCAGACGCAGACGCAGCGCAGACGAAGCGCAGACTCAGACGCAAACGCAGATGCAGACGCAGACGCAGACGCAGACGCAGACGCAGGCACAGGCACGGACGCAGACATACTTTTAATCAAGCTTTGTAAAATGAGCTAAGTGGATTTAGCGGTAGAGAAAAAAAATCGGTTGCATAACCTTACATGTACCGGGTGGAAAAATTAGCGAGGTAAGCAGCTGTACGCACGCACGCACGCACACACACACACACACTCACACACACTCACACACTCACACACACACACACACACACACACACACACACACACACACAGAGACACACAGACACACAGACAGACACACAGACACACAGACACACAGACACACAGACACAGGCACACAGACACACAGACACACAGACACACAGACACACAGACACACAGACACACAGACACACAGACACACAGACACACAGACACACAGACACACAGACACACAGACACACAGACACACACAACACACACACACAGACACACAGACACACAGACACACAGACACACAGACACACAGACACACAGACACACAGACACACAGACACACAGACACACACACACACACGGACACGGACACGGACACGGACACGGACACGGACACGGACACGGACACGGACACGGACACGGACACGGACACGGACACGGACACGGACACGGACACGGACACGGACACGGACACGGACACGGACACGGACACGGACACGGACACAGACACACACACGAACACACACACACACACACACACACACACACACACCAACAAACCGCCACACACATACACAGACGTACGCGCCTACAAGCACACACACAGGCACAGATATAGACACAATCACAGACACAGACTCAGACGCAGATGCAGACGCAGGCGCAGACGCAGAGGCAGCGCAGACGCATACGCAGACGCAGACGCTGACGCAGACGCAGACGCAGACGCAGACGCAGACGCAGACGCAGACGCAGACGCAGACGCAGACGCAGACGTAGACGCAGACGCAGACTCAGACGCAGACGCAGCGCAGACGAAGCGCAGACTCAGACGCAAACGCAGATGCAGACGCAGACGCAGACGCAGACGCAGACACAGGCATGGACGCAGACATACTTTTAATCAAGCTTTGTAAAATGAGCTAAGTGGATTTAGCGGTAGTGAAAAAAAATCGGTTGCATCACCTTACATGTACCGGGTGGGAAAATTAGCGAGGTAAGCAGCTGTATCTCAGGACCTGTCAATCTGACAACAATCGGAACATTTTTTATTGTAAATGTGCCATGAGAAA
This sequence comes from Vesta saturnalis, assembly GCA_036346205.1. Taxonomy (NCBI): domain Eukaryota; kingdom Metazoa; phylum Arthropoda; class Insecta; order Coleoptera; family Lampyridae; genus Vesta; species Vesta saturnalis. The sequence goes on along the minus strand of JARFJB010001119.1, from coordinate 957,708 downwards.
ATGATGGAAATTATTTTAAATTTCCGTATTTCACCGCTAAGGGGAGCAGTTAAATATTAGATAAAATTCTAAATTTCTCCCAAAACTCCTATACACCTTTGCCTACATCGTTAGAAAGTCTAGACAATTCTACAAAATTTTGGTTTAAGGTTTATTGGCGTACTGACCATAATAAGAGTGGGGGAATGTGCAATCATTAAAATTGCTGTAAATTCTAAACCACTTATTCAATTTTAGTAAAATAGAGCTTGTTTGGAAGACAAATGTAGTTATTTTAAATTGCCGTTCCCATTGTTACACAATAGTTCCTAATAAAAGTGTTAGAGAGTGCAATTTGTTATTATATAAGTTTTGTTTATTTTACTCCGAAAATTTAAATCACATGGTATATTTATGAAATCGTATTAGAAAAGTAGATTAAATTTGCAAGAAAAATGTAGAAACCTAGGTTGAAATCTTTGTTCAAAGTTCATTGAAATGAAGATTTTTTTAACACTTTAATTGACGAAGTTTGATTTCCTGAGCCGAATGGGATAAATGTTGGTCTCATATTAAAGAGATAGTTGTTAATTGAATTAAGGACTAATAGTGATTTCTAATGTCTATCGCTTTTGCCAAGGGGCGTTAAGAATACAAAATCAAGGTTTTGTACGCTTTTTCTTTAAAGTTTTAATTGCAACGTTGTAGGTATTTATTATATCAAAAAGTATATTAAATTTGCCATAAATATGATAAAAGAGTTATTTTAATATTGTTGTTAGTTTTAGAGTTATAACGAAATTAAATTTTAACGTGGCTCACACTGTAAAGTTCAAATAAAAAAAAATCTGATTTTAAACCCAAACATATTAGGTATTTAAACGCGTCTATAAATGTTCAAACTGCCTTCCGTTACATTCCAAACAGTCTTCCAATCTTGTTCGGGTGTATAAAACTGCTGCTTCGATTTCCGCAGGTGGCAGTTGACGAATAGCATCTCAGATTCTGTTTTCTAAATGAATTCTTGTTTTGTGTGGGTTTTGAATACAATACCCTTCAAGCGACCCCTTAAGTAGAAGTCGAAACAAGTCAAATGGGGTGACCTGGCCGACTAAGGAAATAGGCTTCCCCTTCGTATCCAGCGTTCTTGAAAATATTCGTTAATATGGTGTCGCACGTTAAGGGAATAATGTGCTGGACACCTGCCCAATTGCAGATACATGATTCTCCTAATGTCCAATGTTACATCTTCTAGTTTGTTTTTTTTTCCGCGGCTTACTACTAAACACTGATTAGACATTCCAAGACAAAGCATTAGATGGCGGTATTTATTAATTGAAATAGTGATTAATTGAGCACGTTTTATTAAAAAAAACATGTAAAATGTAATATTTTCTACCTACTATATCTGTTAGTTTAAGGAAGGAAAAAAGTTTAAGGTAAGGGTTTAATAAGCCAAAAACCAAGCAGGAGTTTTATATTCCCGAACAAGATTGGAAGACTGTTTGAAATGTGACGGAAGGCAGTTTGAATATTTATCGAGTCATTAAATAGCTAATATTTTTGGGTTTAAAATTGGATTTTTGATTTTATTTGAACTTCACAGGGCGAGGCACGTTAAAATTAAACTTTAATTTCGCTATAACTCTAAAACTAATAACAATATTAATATAAATTTTATATCATTTTTATGGCAAATTTAATTTACTTTTTGATATAATAAATTCCTACATCATTGCAATTAAAATTTTTAAGAAGAAGCGTGAAAACCTTATTTTTTATTTTTAACGCCCCCTGGTGACGGTAATAGACATTAAAATTGCTGTTGGTCCTTAATTCCATTAACAGCAACTATATCTTTAATTTGAGACCAACATTTATCCAATTCGGCTCAGCATTATTGGTCTGGTGAAAATCCATATTGGTTGCGAGAAGTGCAGCACCAAGGTAATGTCTTCTTAAAGTTTTTAATAAATGAGTTACCAGTCCTGTTAGAAGATGTAACATTGGAGATTAAGAGAATCGTGTATCTACAATTGAACGGATGTCTAGCACATTATTTCTTTAACACGTGACACTATATTAACGAATATTTTCAAAAACGCTGGATAGGAAGGGGAAGCCTATTTCCTTAGCCGGCTAGGTCACCCGATTTGACGTGTACGACTTCTATTTATGTTTATATTCCAAACCCACTGACAACAACTCACTTGGAAAACAGAATTTGAGATGCTATTCGTCAACTACCACCTGCGGAAATCGAAGCAGCAGTTTTATACAACCCGAGCAAGATTGGAAGACTGTTTGGAATGTGACGGAAGGCAGTTTGAACATTTATCGAGGTATTAACTATCTAATATATTTGGGTTTAAAATCAGATTTTTGATATTATTTGAACTTTACAGGGTGAGCCACGTTAAAATTTAACTTTGATTTCGCTATAACTCTAAAACTAACAATAATATTAAAATAAATCTTTTGTCATTTTTATGGTAAAATTAATTTAATTTTGATATAATACCTACAACGTTGAAATTAAAATTTTAAAGAAAAAGCGTAAAAACCTTGATTTTGTATTCTTAACGCCCCCTAGCGACGGTGATAGACATTAGAAATCACTATTCATTTAATAACTATCTCTTTAATATGAGACCAACATCTATCCCCTTCGGCTCAGGAAAACCAAACTTCGTCAATTAAATATGAAAATGTAAACTTTCACCATTAACACTCATAATAAAATACTTATCTTTTTTGGGATTTTTTAATGGTGTACTTTAAATTATACAATCTAAACGTTTCGATAACACTTACAGTTATCTTCGTCAGTAGTAATTGTTTGTTAAAAATTGTTAAAGATGTAGTAAACAATTTTGTCAAATTTGAAAAATTCAAACATAAACATAAGCCTATGTTTATAAGGCTTATGTTTATGTTTGAATTTTTCAAATTTGACAAAATTGTTTACTACATCTTTAACAATTTTTAACAAACAATTACTATTGACGAAGATAACTGTAAGTGTTATCGAAACGTTTAGATTGTATAATTTAAAGTACACCATTAAAAAATCCCAAAAAAGATAAGTATTTTATTCGTCAATTAAAGTGTAAAAAGTCTTCCATTTCGCTATAACTTTAAAACGACCAAAGATATCAACTTTTATTTTACTAAAATTGAATAAGTGGTTTAGAATTTACAGCAATTTTAATGGTTGCACTCGCAATAGCTTCCCCCACTCTTATTATGGTCCGTACGCCAATAAACCTTAAATCAAAATTATGTAAAATTGTCTAGACGTTATATCGATATAAGCAAAGGTATATATATATATATATATATATATATATATATATATATCTTTATATAAGAGTTTTGGGAGAAATTTAAAATTTTATTAATTAATTTCAAATGTGCCCCCTAGCGGTGAAATACGGAACTTCAAATTAATTTCCAACATTTGCTCATGACCACAACCACATTCGTAATAAAAATGTTTTTCCCTTACCTCGTTTATTTGCCCACCACATGTAGGTTGGAAGGTTCTTTCAGTTTGCACTGTAGTGGGTTCGAAGGCCGTATGTTGTTCCACACCAGGTATTTTACCTAATCATATACTAAGGTAGTTTTGGGCTTTGTATACGTAGATCAACGGTAGGTTATTCTGAACTACGCGCCTGACTAGGTGTTGCGCGCATTTGAAGTTAAAAAAACATTTTAACCTTTCCGCAATTCTGAAAATAAATAAAATATTCTTTGTCCTATACCTAGTTATGTACTTTATAAAATTGTGTATTTTATAAGACAACTAGAGTGTCCTCGCCCTCTATGAGCCGTGATGCAGAAGTAACTACCGTTAACCTACTTGTGCAGGGTGATCCAGATTGATTGAAGTGGCCCGCTTACTTCAAAAAAGCTATTCTCCATTTATCCCATTTAATGATCCCAACTATTTCCAGTGGTGTACATACGGGTATGACTGATTGAGCGGGAAATTCAAAAGTTGATGATATATCAACAATAAATACAGTATTTCTTGATTATTGAACTACCTCCATCTTAACGTTATTATTAAAAATGCCAATAAGTAAATTGAATGTTTTTATTTTAATTTAGTTTTAAATTTGACTGATGACAGAGACAGATGATAGTCTCCGAAATGCTTATAATAGATTCTGAAAATGTATGTATTTTCTAAGTATAAGTTTACTCTACGTTTGATATTCTCGAAGAGGGCGTTCACTATGGCATTCTGTAACTCCTCAATATTAGCATGACAGCAAATTGTCCCTATAGTCCTGTTAATATTACATATTAAATTTTAAATCTTTTATAGTACCGAGCTGGTAGTGTAGTGGTGACACGACCTGCTTAGCGTTCGGGAGGTAATGGGTTCGATTCCTGTTACCGTCTACCTTGTATGAGATTGTTTTCAGGGGGTTTTTCTCATACACATGTAGCGGCATGGTCATTGCGTATATCCACACCATGTGCGGCTACTTAGGAGAATGTTGGGGTAGTATTTTCCCCTTAGAACCCTAACACAGTTCCCTCCGATCTTATCCTGACCACCCCATCTTTAATCCCATCATGTAATGTATGTATGTATGCTGGGAATTCATGAGTGTGGCTGAAGGAGCTTGGAAATCTCAAACAGCCCGCCCTCCACCTTGGGGAGGGAATGCAATACGTGACCTTTTCTTTCTCTTTTATAGTAATAGTTATTCTAATAACAATAATAGCATTAAATCAAATCAGAATGCGGAAAATGATAGCTTATTCATCAATTAACCATATAGGATGAACGTAATTTTGAATAAAAATAAAATTTATTTTATTAATCAATTAATTCAAAAATTAAATTTTTGTCCAGTAATTAAAATAATATTTATCATAAATTTCCTGTCATTAGCAGGAATCCCAGCATTTAATAATAATAATATATGTATAGGTACATCAACATTTCTCTATCCGCATATCTATTTAAATCAAATTCAACAGATTGTATTATTAATCTTAAGCTAACATAAGTTATAAAATTATAATCAATTAATTCAATTTTACCAATAAGACTCAATTTATCTTGGAAAAGACAGATTTTACGTGAATTACAGGAATAATAAAAAGACAAATAAAACGACAAGAACAGAAGGAAGCAAATTATGACAGTTTATACATACGTATTTACGCACGCTCATGGGATGAAATTTTTGATAAAAACTTACTTTCCAGGGTTTGAATTGAATACATACAGGCATATTACCATTGTTTGATATTACATACATTTTGGTCTTAATTCGCGGGGTAGTAGACACGGCCTAGATTTATTTGATGTGACTAACTTAGCATTTATCAAATTTGTGACATAACATAACCTCATTGAAATTTAAACTTTGCACTATTGTTAAAAAAATAAATATTAGCAATTTGGTACATATTGTTTATTTTTCAAAAATCTTGATTTATAATAATTAACTGAAAAGGTGTATATTTTGTATGTAAGAGATTCAGTATTAATATCAACTGTTATCAAAATGTCACCAACAAAAGTTGTTTTACTTGCTTGTGGATCATTTAGTCCACCTACAAATATGCACTTAAGAATGTTTGGTAATGATCGCCTATAGTTATAAAATTTTCACAAAGCATTGATTTTTTAGAAATTGCTCGTGATCACTTACATCGCCTTGGAAACCATGTTGTAGTAGGTGGTTTAATTTCACCTGTACATGACGCGTATGGTAAGAAGGATTTGGTGTCTTCTACACATAGATTAGCCATGATTAAACTTGCTTTACTTAATTCCAACTGGATTAAAGTCTCGGATTGGGAGTGTAACCAAGAAACATGGACACGAACACGAGCAACATTACAATACCACCAGGTATGCAACCAGTATGTGAAACAATACCATAATGCACTAATATCAACAATTTATTTGTATCATTTGCTCAACTAGTGTTGATATTACCTCACATTCTCGAGAACTTAAAAAAATTATGATATTTAATAAGTACTATTGTAATAACTAAATCTTTAATACAAGAATCACTGCTAAAATTCACGGAATCGAGTACTCCTTGCAATGTTATGGTTCTGCGATTGTCATAATCTTGAAATTTGACATTTTATACCATTAGTACAATTATTGACTGTTTGATTGTAACGGAGCAGTTTCATTTCAGTAGAATTTTTAAAGTAGCGAGTTTGTGAAAAAATGGATATTTCGAATCGTGATTTTCGAGTGATGATTGTTTATGACTTACGATACGGTTTAACGCCACAGCAATATGTGGAAAAACTAAAGTTGTTGTATGAACGTGCCGTCCAAAACCATGGTCTACAAATGGTTTACAGAATTCAAACGTGGAAGATCTACTTTTGATGGTAATTTTCGCAAGAGTTGATCATGCATATCTGTTGTCGTGAAGAATATTGATGCTGTGCGTGATATGGTTGTTCAAATTCTGTATTTTACATTGTAACAGGTGACCAAACATGGCCATATTCATATGAGCCTGAAAGTAAATAGCAATCATTGGTATGGGTGTTCCAAACTAAACCTAAACCAACAAAAGTGTAGGACTCGCAAAGCGTTTCAAAGAAAATTGCTTGTTTTTCCGGGAAAAACCGGTCATGTTACAACTGTTGCATTGGAGGAACGAAGAATAGTTACTGCTAATTGGTATACTTCAATTTGTCTCCTCCAGGTGATCGGTGAAATTAAAAAAACAATATAAATAAGCGAATCATTCTGCATCGTGACAATGCAAGTGCGCACACAACACAACAAACTACAGAATTTTTGACTAATCAAAATATGAAATTATTGACTCATTGTCCTTATTCACCTGATCCGTCTCCCAATGACTTTTTTGTTCAAAAACATCAAAAATAAAATGTATGGTAAACGTTTTTCATCACCTGAAGGGGCAGTTGAAGCTTTTAAAGTACTTGTTTTGGAGGTACCTCGACCATAGTGGCAAAAATGTTTTGAAGATTCATTTTACCGAATGCAAAAGTGTGTAGATTGAGAATATTTTGAAAAACCATAAAAATTTTTATGTTACGTACAATTTATACTTTTTCCACAAATTTTAGCAGTAACCCTAGTAGATTAAAATATTATTAAATTGTTATGAAAATGACATACCAGCACATTCTTATGGACTAAGGCTAACGATGAAAAAACCAATGTAATCATCAGCGCAAATAAAAAGTTAAAGATTTTGTACATCCCTAGCAGCTATTGTATAATTCGATTAGTATGAAAAATTATGGGAAATTTTAAAGTTGATTATAAAATGAATAATGTATCAAAAATTACTTACAGATGGGGTCATAAGTGACTTTTCTTTCTCAAAAAAATAGATTTATATTGAAATCTGAGAGGTTGAAGGACGAATATCATTAAGAATTCAAAAATTTTGTAGAAAAGCATAAAACACAATTGTTAGAGTTATATAAAATACTGCTTGTTTCAGTAGCACGTTATGAGAGAAATATTTAATTATTCTCTACATATAAAATGGTCAATCCTCATTAATTTTTGAACGTAACGCATAATGATTTTACAATTTTGGAGGACTTGATCAGTATTATTTAACGTTAAGTATGCAATTAATTGTCACAGTATAAGCAATGCACTCAAGTTTTCAAAAAGACAGAATACATTTTTGTTCATAGCCTAATTAATAATTATTGAGTAAATTTGACTGTAATCAACGACGCGAGCATGGTCTAAAAATATTTCCTTTTTGGAAATCCCATTAGGGTACTTTTCGCCAAAAACTTGCATAACTATTGCTATTGTAACTTTTGCAGTGAATCTATCAAGAGGGGAAATTTTAATCCTTATGAAAATTTCGAAATGTTTTTTTGTGCCGCAATGTTATGAAATGCGTAATTAGTAGAGCATTCACTTCAGATAGTTGAAAAGCAACTAACAAACCTAAACTTACCAATTATAGATCTCGCTTATATATGTTTTGTTTATTCAAAACTACCAACAATGACAAATCCAAAAGGTGAACTTGCTTGTTAATTAAAGGTATTTCCGAGGGTATATCATGTACATTTTTATGTTTATTAATTTCAAAAGTTTCCAAAACATTTAATTTTCTTTGGCTACCAGAAAAATGTAAAAATTTAATGTGTTTTGTGCAATTGGACTTGTCTAAATCTGTGTACATATAACAATGAATGCGTTCTTTGTCTTTAGCATCGATCCTCTTGTTTAACCTACGTACACCGAGCTACAAATTTGTTTGTTTTGTCTTTATAATAAAAAGTATTCTTCTGAATATACCTATTATTATAATTACTTTTAAATGATACTTCGTATTATGTATTTTTGTGTATAATTTTTGAAATTTGTTGTGAATAAAACAAAATTATGTGTTTTGGGAGGTTTTGAAATTTATAAACTTAAAAACGAATGGAATATGTTTAATGATCCAGCAAATTGATCTCTTGGATTTTGCGTTACTGGTGGTTTTGTATGAAAAACAAAATATACCATCTAGATCTTTAATTTTGTATGTGTGGGTTTGTTGCTTTTTTTCATCGGTGTACATAGGTCAAACAATAAGAAATTTTGACGTTAGGTATGAATAACACATTTGACGTTATAAGTACTTACAAACATTTAGACAAATCAAATTATGCTAAATACCTAATTTGGTATTTATTTTGAAGCTTAGAATTACATACGAGGGCTATTTTTTTTCGAAGGTCCGTCGATTGTCAGATCGCAGTTGTCAGTTCTGAGCACACAGTGAGCATGTAAACATGCCTCGAACAATAGAATCTCTCGATAACTGTGAAGTGCGTGCTATCATTCGATTTCTGCATGCTGAGTGGTGCAATGCAGCCGAAATTCATCAACGAGTATGAGTAATGGGTACTGTACAGCTTTCATGAGTGACAGCAAAGTGCGGCAATGGTGCAGGAACTTTGAAACAGGACGTAAAGACGTTCATTATGCAGGCTGACAGGGAAGGAAGCGATTCGAGAAAATCGTCAGTTCACAATTTCTGTGTTGAGTCATTCGTTTCGGGAAATTTCACGGTCAGCTCTATACCATCCTGAGTGAGAGATTCCAGTACCGCAAACTCTGTGCGAGATGGGTTCCCAAGATGTTTACCGATCATCACAAAACACAACAAATGAGCGTTGCCTTAATGTTTCTTCAGCGCTACCATGATGGAGATTTTTTGAACAAAATCGTCACAGGGGACGGACAGAAACTGAAGAAACAAAAGAGCAATTCAAACATTGGATGTATTTTCATTCCCCGACATTAAAGAAGTGCAAGCGAACCTTCTCCAGCCGAAAGTGTATGGTTACTGTGTTCTGGGACCGAAATGGTGTTCTGTTGGTGGAATTCATGGGACGTAGCACGACCATCACTGCAGTCTCGTACACCATGACTCTTGAACATCTACGAAGGGCAATTCAGAACAAGCGAAGAGGGACGCTATCATCAGGCATTTTCCTTCTTTATGACAATGCTCGGTCGCACACTGCAGCTGCAACAAAGAATCTCCTGCATCAAGTTCAATGGGAAGTGGTTAATCATCCACCATACAGCCCGGACTTGGCTCCCTCCGATTTCCATCTCTTTACCATCTCACATGAAACGCTGGCTAGGAGGACAGAAGTTTGACTAAGACGACGAGCTGCAAACCAGCGTACAGAATTGGCTGAAAGCACAGGCGGCTGCCTTCTATGACGAGGGTATAGGAAAGTGGTACCACGCTACAACAAATGTCTTAGTCGGAGCGACGGCTATGTAGAGAAGTAGCTGTAAGGTGTATCTAAATGTTCCAAATAAAATAGTTTTGATTTTCATTGTGGTTTTTCTTTCGCGACCGATCGGACCTTGAGAAAAAATAGCCCTCATACAATTTTATTTAGCATCTAGGTAAATACATGTATGTGCTAAAATGAAAGGTAAGAATTATGAAAGTGAAAGTAAATCAAATATTAATTTGTGTATAAAACAGATGGTGAATATATGATTTAAGAAGGAATGCGTACTAAAGAAGAATAAATTACACATTAAATTTATCAAAATTATTGTAAATAAAAGATCTGCATTTTTTCATGACACTTAATGTTACTGGTGGAAGATATCGGTAACAAACAGTTACACTAAACTCAAATATCTGGTGTGGAACAATACGTCCTTTCAACCTACAAAGTGGAAATGAAGTAATTTTAATAATTTTTTTAGGATAATTATGCTACCTATTTTTCAATACATTCACAACGTAAATAGGCAACATTGTAAAACAAGTATCTGGTGTGGAACAACACACGACCTTCCAACCTACAAAGTGGAAATTAAAAGGAATGAAATAATTTTAATAATAATTGATGCTAATTTACAGAAAATGTCAACGCTGCACCCACTTCTATAGAATACCGATAACACAATTTAAGCATTTCCAATCTTATTTAATTAATTTTTAGACAGTTTGCATTATATTAAGAATCTTTATGAAGAACATAATAAAATACTTGTCTTTTTTGGGGTTTTTTAATGGTGTATTTTAAATTATATAATCTAAACGTTTCGATAACACTTACAGTTATCTTCGTCAGTAGTAATATTTGTTAAAAATTGTTAAAGATTGAGTTTGATTGATTGATTGAGTTTGAGAAACGTATAAATCCAACTATAAAATTAAATTTTAGTAAAGAATAACTAGGTCATTAAAAATTAAATATTGTTAAACTGCCTTAAAGATGACAAATCAGAACACTCTCTACGGCGAAAGTTAACAATGAAATTTGTCAGCCAAAAAACACATTTAACAAAATTTAATCAAGTTATGATGTAAGTGTAAAGTTGTGAATAACTTCAATTTGAAAATGATAGAAGCATTCACAAATCTAAACATCACATCAAATAAAATAATCCAGTTAAATCTAACAAAGAGATATCTTTATCAATAAGTGGAAATGTTATTAACAATGAAAAGCATAATGCAGAACGTTTTTTGTAATTTTTTATTTTAATCTTAATTTCAACTACTTATGTTAAATTATAGTGCTGTGGTAATTTAACATATAATTGGTAAAGCATTTGCTTCAAGGTCTAGGAAAAACAGCGAAAAACCTAGACATACCACAAGTTAAAATTAAAATCATAATTAAGACGTATCATTACGCTTTTTTAATCATAAGATGCCAAAACCTATTTAAACAGAGATTTTCTTCTTGTCTATTGAAATTATTACGGTGTTTATATATTTCAATAGCTTCACGTTGTAAACGAACATAATAATGAGTTTGTCTTGACAATATTTCCATATTGTCAAATTGAATGTCATGATTTAGATTATTCAGGGCATGGTCAGCCACCGCAGACCTCTCGGGTTGACCTAACCTACAAAATCTCATATGTTCTATACGTCTTGTATCAAAGCTACGTTTTGTGGTTCCGATGTATACTTTTCCACATGAACAAGATAACTTGTACACTCCGGAAGATGATAAAGGGTTTGACACATCTTTAGGTGATCTTAAATGTTATTTAATTTTTCTTGTAGGTTTAAAAATAGTCCTAATGCCATATTTGATTAGGATTTTTTCAATTCTATTTGTAACATTAGCTATAAAAGGAAGAAAATCAGTACCAACATTAAGAACTGGTTTTTCTTTAAAGTTACTCCTGGAAGGTGTAATAACATTATTAATATCTGTAAGTGAATATCCATTATCTTGTAAGGATTTTGTTAAATATTTATATTCATCCTTCAAAAATTCAGGGTCACAAATTTGTTTTGCTCGATCTACTAAAGATTTAATTACACCAATTTTTTGACGTGGATGGTGGTTGGATAATTTATGAAAGTATCTATCAGTGTGTGTCGGCTTTCTGTATACCTTATAAGATAGTGAATTATTATTTTTAGATATTAATATGATGTCAAGAAATGGTAAACTTCCATTAGTTTCTTTTTCCATGGTAAACTGAATACTAGGATGTATACCATTTATAAAAACCAAAAACTCATGCAGTGCTTCTTCTCCATGTCTCCAAATAACAAATGTGTCATCTACATATCTATACCAAACTGAAGGTTTTTTAAGTTTTTTTTGTAACGCTAATGTTTCAAATTTTTCCATATAAAAATTAGCTATAACAGGACTAAGGGGACTACCCATTGCTACACGTTCAATAATCTGTTCATAAAATTTACTATTCCACTGAAAATAAGTTAAGTGCTGAAAAAGAATGGTTATTTCCTTTAGAAAAAGATGATCAATGTATTCAATAGTTTCTTTTAGAGGCACTTTTGTAAAAAGTGAAACAACATCAAAACTAACCATTATATCACCCTCTTCAATTTTGAAACTATGCATTTTTTCAACAAAGTGGGCAGAATTTTTAATGTAATGGGGTGTTTTTCCCATATGAGGTTGTAATAAAAATGTAAGATGTTTCGCAAGGCTATATGTAGGAGAACCAATTGCACTATCAATAGGCCTTAAAGGAATATTAGGTTTATGAATTTTTGGCAAACCATATAGTTTTGGTGAAATAGCTTCAGAGACTGTTAGTTTCTTCTTTATTTCTTCAGGAATAGATGATAATTTAATCAGTTCTTTAGTTTTTAAAAGAAACTTTTTTGTTGGATCTTTTGGTATTTCACGATAAGTTTCTGGTCCCAACAATTGTTCTATCTTAATGTTATAATCGTTCATATTTAATATAACAGCTGCATTACCTTTATCTGATTTTAATATTATTATACTTTCATTGCGTTTAAGATCAAGTAAAGCACGTCGTTGACGAAAGGATAAGTTGCTCTTTGGAGGTTTTGTTTTACGTAATATGTTAACGGTGTTATATCTAACTTCATTAGCAGCATCAAAAGGTAATAATCTAATGGGGTTTTCGATGTTGGAAATTATATCTTCAAAATGCGCTTCAATGGCATAATCTGAAACAACATTATCAGAAAAGTTTATAACTATTTTTTATAATCAATAGATGGTCTATTATTTTGTTGTTTATATAATTTATTAAATTTTTCTTTTGGACATTGACATGAGATGTCAAAATTTATTTTCATAGATTTAAATGTTATAGATTCAATTTTATCCCAATCTTCTTTATTTAATTATATGTTAAATTACCACAGCACTATAATTTAACATAAGTAGTTGAAATTAAGATTAAAATTAAAAATTACAAAAAACGTTCTGCATTATGCTTTTAATTGTTAATAACACTTGCACTTATTGATAAAGATATCTCTTTGTTAGGTTTAACTGGATTATTTATTTGATGTCATGTTTATATTTGTGAATACTTCTATCATTTTGAAATTGAAGTTTTTCACAACTTTACACTTACATCATAACTTGATTAAATTTTGTTAAATGTGTTTTTTGGCTGACATTTTTCATTGTTAGCTTTCGCCGTAGAGCAGGCTGATGTTTATGTTTTAATTTTTCAACTTTGACAAAATTGTTTACAACATCTTTAACAATTTTTAACTACTGACGAAGATAACTGTAAGTGTTATCGAATCGTTTAGATTGTATAATTTAAAATACACCATCAAAAAACCCCAAAAAAGACAAGTATTTTATTATGTGTGATAATGGTGAAAGTTTACATTTTCTTATTTAATTAATGTTTAATGCATTTTGACTTCGTATTAAAATACGTTATTAAGAAAATTTATGTAAAATTAAATTATCTTTAAAAAATATTTTTACATTTTCTTAAAAAATTATTGGTTTTCAGATATTGAAAAAATTTGAAAAAACACTTGAATTTCACCTTGGAAACTTTTTGGTCGCTAAACTACGCCTCGTATCAAAAAATTACAAGAATATAATTAATCTATATCTGGGAATTTGTATATCTTTGAAATATGCAGCTGTTTTAGAAATATTTGACAAAAACCAAAAACTACCTCTGATGAACCCTCCTCTCCGCGGCTAGATTTCTCCACGTGAAATGAAATAAAACTTAAATACAAACTTTCAAGTACGTACGTTATAGTTCTGGAGTTATCGTGGATACTAACGAACATACATCTACACACATCTGAACACACTCAGACATCGTGGCCTATCTTGGCAAAACGGTCATACGTAAAATGTTGTATTAAGTCGATTTAGCGATAAAAAAGTCGATTGCACAATCTTCTATGTTTTGGAAGGTTAGGAATTTATAAACATAAAAATGTGTATCAGATACCTCAATGAATCAACAAGTTCATCTGTTACATTCACCATTACTGGAAATTATGAATGAAGCACAAAATACATAGACTAGATATTTAATTTGATTTGTCTGGGTTTTTGAGTTGTATTTTTTGCTAGACCTTGAAGTGAATGCTTTACTAGTTGCATAATTATAATGTTTTTCACTACATTACCTTGATATTATATGTGAGTTTTTTGATTATGGCATGTGTTATCGTTAACCTTCGGGCATGCTGGCATGCAATTTTCAATATGGTTTGATAATATTTATCTACAACTAATATATAATGTTAGTATTATACTTCTAGTTTTTGTAGTATAATGCCATATATTAATCCTTCCGTGATACCGGAAAAATCGAAGTACATTTATAATAAAACGTACGCAATTTTCAACGAATGGCGATTTCGAAAGATGACAAACTCATTTTCTGAAAATGTTGGCCTATTTTGCTGAATTAAGGGTATAGTTGCCAGAAATGTAATGAAGTAAGGTAATTCAATTTACACGAACCAGATTATTCGTTAAGCGTTTCTTATAATTATATAATATTCGTAATTGTTTACAGAATGGATTGTTTTTTGAAATTTCTAATTAGATCAATGAATAAAAAACTTAGGTTTTAAATCATTTTATGACCACATAATTAACATATTTCAAATGTTCTTGAAGAAAGCTATTGCTGATAACATTCTGCAGGATGTGGAAGAAGATCAAAATGTTAACTATAATAGTTTAGTTAAAACAATTGTTTTAATTAAGACGATTGAATCAATTTTACAGTTTTTTCTTCATATCTTCTTTATTTTTTGATCAATTAAAGTAATTTTTTTTCACAGCCTTACTGTACGAATAATACAGCATTTAATCCAAACCGCGTTTTAAAAAACAAATTAATAATCGAGAAATTGTTACAGTAATGTTTATATTTTTATAACTCCTACATAGGCAACCAAACGTACATTTGAATTTTACCTGAAACGTCGTAAATTTCTTAGAAAATTAAGTAATGGAGATTACAGTTAAACCTTTCTTGTGGGAATAAATACAAACCCACTTAGAAATAAAAGTTTAGTCATTTGCAATAGAAATTTACATGAGAATGTTGTCCTTCTGTAGTGTACAATAATTATATTTTATACTAATTTGAGTGATTGGATAAACACAATATTTCTATACGAAAATAGTATAAATTGTATATACATATTAGGAGTTTGATTTCCAAATTCATAACCAGTTAAAAGTTGTTTATTTTAGTATTTAAATTTAATTAAGTTTTTTGTAAATAAATATGGGGCGTTATGTACGAGGGAAGAAAAGAAACAAAGCTGCTAAATCGCAAAACTTACGGGGACAACGTGAACTTATAGTAAAAACTATTGATAATAGCGAAAAGTACGTTTCCGAAGACGCGCATGTAAAATACTTTGAAATGTAAGTACAAATTTAATTACGTAGATTGTTTAAAAACTAAATCAATTTAAATAAACTTATTGTAGGATTCCCGAAGAAGAGATGCCGGATCTGGAAATTGAAAAACAAGCCATCGAATATTCTGTAATTGGCAATCGAATTGTAAATTTTCAGTACATTTTCAATGAAATTATGAAACTTCAGGAACATTCAAAGCTAGGTCTCTGTAGGGGGAAATTATTGTTATCTGGCGAGTACAAAAAATGATTATTTTCGAGATTTACGGTTAACTGTACAGGATGCAAAAAGAAGTTTTTCATAAATACACAGGATCGCAATACTAATATTAATAATCAATTTGTATGGCGCACATTATCAACTGGAAATGGATATTCACAGAGTTCTGAATTTCTTGTATTACTAAATGTACCTACCGTGTCAAAAAAATGTTTCATGAAAAACGAACAGACAATTGGAATGGTGTGGGAGGATGCACTTCTCCAAGAAATGAAAAACGCCGCTGAAAACGAAAAACAATTGGCCTTGGAATTGGGTAATGTCGAAGAAACCGTCCCATTTATAATAGAGATTGTTGATGGCTAAGCGATCATATGGTCATGGGTATACCTCAAATTCAGGTGTAGCGTGTATAATAGGACATCGAACAAAAAAATTGTTATATATATAGGTGTTAAAAACAAATTTTGTGTAATGTGTCACCTTAATAAAAAAAATAGTGCAACAAAAACCCACGTGTGTTTTAAAAATTATGAAGGTTGTGCTACAGGTGTGGAGCAAGAAATTATAGTTCAAGGATTTATAGAGTGCGAAAAACTGTACGGTTTACGATTTAAATACTTTATTGGTGATGGTGATTCTAGTGTTTACGCCCGCATTGTGCAAAAGGTTCCGTATGGACGATTCATTCATAAACTGGAATGTGCAAATCATGTAACAAGAGCATTTACTTCGAACCTACATAAACTATCCAAAAATACACAATATGATATTTCCGGTCGAAAAATTTTAAAGTCAAATTTACAGCGGTTATCAACATCTCTTCGTTGTGCCATGTCAAATAATAACAAAATCGAAAAACTAAAAAATGATTTGGTTAATATTCCATGTCACGTATTTGGAAGCCACACAAATTGTCGGTTGAGTTACTGCAAAAGAAAACATTCCAATGAAGACAATCTAATACCACTGTTAACTGGCTGTAAGTTGTACGAACAAATAATAAAATTAATTGAAAATGTAGTTAAGAAAGCTGATAGACTTGTAGCAAATGAAACAACAAATCATGCTGAGCGGTATACGCGAAATTTACTGGTGGGAAAAGAATTAACTTTACCAATCGAGGTTCTTATCACAGAAGATGTGTTGCAGCTGGTTTATCATTTAATACAGGTCCTACATGGCATAACAAATTTTATAAATCTGAAATAATGGAAAGATTCTGCTTTCTTAGACAGAAACAGCGTTAGCTTCTAAACAGTAAACAGCGGCAACGGAAACGAAGAGGGATCACTTCAAAAACAGATGATACCGACTATGGCGAAAATGTGGCTACAGTTGACATCAGTGAAGAAGAACTGGAATTGAAAAAGCGTAATATTGTTACGATATTACAAAAGAAAGCACTACTAAGAGATGACATATGGAAGAACACAGGTCAATCGGAAACTATGTTATGGCATCAAGTTAGATGGCAGAGATTAACCGCATCTAACTTTTATAGTATTGGTGTTCGTAGGTCAAAAACTCCATGTCATAATTTATTAAAATCGCTCTTATACATAAGTCCTGATCTTTTAAATCACAACAAAGCCATAGTTTATGGTAAAATAAATGAAACTACGGCTATACAAAAATATGAGGATGTACAAGGAGTAAATGTGGAAAAATGTGGTATTTATATTTCTAAATCACATCCGTATTTAGCCGCATCTCCGGATGGCACAGTAGACCAAAAACTAATTGAAGTAAAGTGCTTATATTCAATAAGGGATCAACACATTTCAACAATTGAACAACAAAAAAATTCGTTGGTGTTGCTGTTTAAAGAAAACAGAGTTGTTTTAAAAAACAATTATAAATACTTGTACCAAATACAAGGTCAATTAAATATTTTAGAAATGAACTCTTGTGATCTAATTTTGTATACGGATAAAGATTTAATAATTACCGAAGTTCTTCGGGATAAAAAATTTTATGAACAATTAATGCTACCTAAATTGACAAACTTTTATGAAAAGTGTGTGTTGCCGGAATTAGCCGACCCCAGAATTCCCCGTGGAATGAAAGCAAGGGATCCAGAATAAACTGATCAATAGGAGATTACGTGAGAAGTGTTTACCAATAAATAATTTACGTAGTAACATAAATAACAGTTTTTTGTAAGAGGGCAGTTTTCCCCTCCACTTTCTATTGTGACATCTTAATAAAAAAATAGCTAATTGATTAAAGTAGCTAATTAGATAATTGAATGATTTAATTATAGGCGCGAAACATAAGTTAATGTAAAGTAGAATTATCTTCTTATTATAATT
Organism: Vesta saturnalis; assembly: GCA_036346205.1. NCBI lineage: Eukaryota > Metazoa > Arthropoda > Insecta > Coleoptera > Lampyridae > Vesta > Vesta saturnalis. The sequence goes on along the minus strand of JARFJB010001119.1, from coordinate 939,529 downwards.
GGTATGTGAACTTTTCGGGCATGTTTAGTTTTTATTGTTTTGAATCTAGTTTGATTACTGAATTTTATGAACATAAAATAAATACAATTACAATTTCTAAATTACGTCCGAAAAACTTTTTGTTGTTTTACAAGTATTCATCATCGCAAAAGATATTGTAATTTATAAGTAAACGTAAATATTTAGTGTACAAAAAGTTTCTTTCAATTTTATTTACTTTGGTTGTGAATATTTATGTTGATTGACAGGGGATTAAAGAATTAGTACTAGCAAACATTTCTTTTGTACATTTTATGAGAGGTTTTACAGCAGGTAAAGAACTGGTTACTACAATTTGTCAACGACATCTTGCGGCAAAAGCTTTCGTAAATTTGGATACTATACCCTTAAGTGCACAGTACAAACCTTCTTCATTATGGTCATCCTACTCAATGCTTACAACTATGTTGAGAATATACCATGACGTTGATCTAGAAAAATATGGCAAACTACAGGCATTTAAAAAAAAATCTGAAGGATTTGTATCAAAGAAGACTTCCACTCTGACCCCCGAACAAATTAGGGAATTTATTGATAAAGCACCTGGTGAAGTTTTTCTTTCACATAAGGTAAATATAAAGACACATTTAATCTGAACTATTTCAAACTCATAATTAAATTTTAAAACCACAAAATTATTACCGACGTTAACGCGTACTACACTATAATAGTGATAGAGCGAAGCCACTTTATATAATCCGTTATGGTCTACTGGCTAAGATATCGCTTTCACCCAAAAGGTTTCGGGTTCAATTCTATACGGGAATTATTTTTTTAATTTCCATATTAGTTTATTGGTTTCGGGTTATATTAATTATTGGAATTAAGGGCGCATGCCGTTCAAAAGGAGCTTAATGAAATGAATATAGAAGACGTGAATAATCACCAAACGCAATTATTAATAACAATACCCAAAACTAAAATTGTACGAACATTCACCATAAATAGTGCATTTTACAATATTGTAAACAAGTACATCGATCACCTTGTCACCCATTAGCACACTATCTGCTAGGCATCATCACACACTTATCGGGAGAAACCGAGTGTGAGGTCAACAATATGCAGCACTTCATGGAAACCTCCAACCAAACCATGAAGAAATATTGGTAAGCTTCGACATCGTGAGCCTATTCAGAAATGTGCCCACTGATAAGGCACTAACTTTTATAAGGGACAGGCTGGAAAAGGATGAAACGTTAGACGAACGCACGCAACTCTCGGTAAACACAATAATGGAACTTCTAACAATATGCATTAGAACTACATATTTCCAAGTAGAAGACAAATTCTACAAACAAGAGTTTGGGATGGCGATGGGTTCTCCACTATGGAAGACTTTGAAGACCAAGCGATGTCCGAATTCACAGAAAAACCAAGGATGTGGCTTAGATACGTGGACGATATTTTCGTAGTTTGGCAACACGGCAATCATAAGCTAGATGAATTCCTAGATCATCTAAATAACCGCGCACCCTCCATACGATTAACCATGGAATTGGAGTCGGAACAAAACTGCCATTCCTGGATGTACTTGTACACAGGAATGACAACACTTTCGCGACAAGTGTATACAGAAAACCTACCCACACGGGAAGGTACCTACACTACAACTCCAATCACCACGAAAGCGTGAAGTTAGGTGTGGCAAAATGCTTGTACGATAGAGCGAAAACAATATGCTCAAAACAATAGGACCTGAACAAAGAAAATGACTACCCCGATCTAAAACTTAACCTAAACAGGGAAAGGGTAACCGGAAAAGAAGAATCTAAATATACAGCAATAATACTATATATACAAGGTACCTCAGACAAAATACGAAGGATAGGCAACAAATACAAGATACGCACTGCCTTCAAATCGACGAGAACGCTCAGGGGAATACGAACCAAAACCAAACCACACAATGAAGATCAGAATTTCAAGAATCGTGTATACAACCTACCGTGCGAATTCGGCAGGGCATACATAGGAGAAAGCAGTAAACCACTCAAAGTGAGATCACAGAAATATAAGAACAACGTCCGCAAGGGCGAAACAGAAAAATCAAGAATCGCCGAACATATCTGGAACGAAGACGACCGCATCCAATTGGATAACATACAGATAGTGGCAAAGGACGAAAATACAATTCGCCGGAAACTCAAAGATCCACATACATCGCACTAGCAGAAAATCCAATAAGCCAAGCTAGTGTGGAAATGAAACCCATATGGATTCCAATAATGCGCAAAGAGCTTACGCACAATACACCTGCGCAATAAGTTACAGCGCAACATTTGCTATAAACTACTGCGCAACAGCGAAAATATATATATATATATATATATATATATATATTGGAATACTCAGTGGATCAGCGGTAAGGGGGTCAGACTTGTAAAGGTACCAAGTTCGAATCTGACAGTAGTCAAGTGCTAGGGAAAAAATCATAACATGTGAATTCGACTCAAGTGCGAAAACAGTCCTTCTCAGGACTAAGCCTGATGACGCAAGCAAACTCCGTTTCCGAAACGTCGCGCTCAAGAAGCAAAAACTGTGGAAATAGGCCGATCAATTCAACCAATATGAAACCACAGTTACAAAACACTTATAATACAGAAGTAGATCGATCTCTGTCCGTCACATATAACAATCAATTCATTCTTTATAAATTATCAAAAACGCAAATGTACAAAACAACGTATAGGTCAAAATAAATTCACAGACATTGGTAAACAAATTGCCAAATATTTTAACATGCCACTCTGTACATTGATGGAGGATTAAGACGTCATGGAGGTTGGAGGTCGACACAGGTAGCTGAAGGTTACATTGGTCAGTCTATAAGGAACAAGACCACTACAGCACATACTATTACTAAACAAATAAATAGTAATGAAGCCTCTTCTACAGCAATCGAAATTCCAAATATTGGTATAGAAAATTCCTCCAAACTTATTAAGAGTACACAACCAATTCAGTTTATTAATTGTAATATTACTAATTTTAATGTTCTTAATAAATAAAGTTGTTCATTGAAAATCTCAAGTTAATGTAAATCAGGGGTGTCAAACTGGCGGGCCACATGCGACCCCCGAGGTAATTTTTGCGGCCCACGATGCTCTGAATATATTCAAATTCTTATTTACCACTCTCAGTGTCACATAATGTAAACAGATCCCAATAGCGAAAAGGGGAATAACAGTACTCTAACGTTTTTAGTTGGAAGTCATTACGATTGTGTATCACATTTGTCAGCTGTCCAATATTTTGTGTGTTTTATTAGTTACTCTCTTATACTTTCCGGTCACAACATCAGAGGTGAGTGAAAACGTGTAATAGTTGTAAGAGTTAAAGTCATTCAAGATTTTGTTCAATAATTTTAAATATTTTAATGTTTTTCTCGAAAGGCATGTGGACTAATTTCTTTGTCTCGATCGACATGTTGAAGATTTGTGGGTAGTTGTTCTTTCATAACTTCGTTTAAAATTTAATTAGTTTCCGTTGAGTGAATTTTTGAAGTTCAACCCTTAATTGTGTTACAGAAAATGTCACTTTCAACGTTAAATAGAAAACGAAAGATTGATGACGAGGGAAGAAAATTTCAGGGAAGGTGGGAGTTGAACAATTTTTGTGTGGAAGTGAATAATTAAATTTGCAGAGAATCTATTAGTGTTGTTAAAGAATACAACATTAAGCGGAATTATAGCACTAATCATGAAAAACAATTTTCGGGAAAAAAAATTAAAAACGAAGAATTCGCTTAAGATCCAGCAGAGCGGACCCTTAAAATTCATGAAAAGTAATGAATCAGCAACAAGAGCTAGTTAAAAGGCACCGTCATTTCGATATATACACAGGTATGAAAAAACGTTATTGCAGGTCTGACTTATAATAAGCTAGAAAGAAACCCAATAAACATTATATGAGTGTGAGAGAGACATAACTTTACCGGTGTTGCCACTTGTACATATTTGCATGTAGGTACAAAATATGAACTTCTTAAATCTCCTTCAGTCTAGCTTCAACATTTCTAACGAAACCAAAGCAATTAAGATGATGTTGCAAAGTCGCGTGTTTAAGTAAATACTTTACACTTAAACATTAAATGATAAGACCTCAAACTTCGAAGTTTATTGTAATTGCGAATTTATGACATGGTTCGATTACTACTCGTAAGAAGAACCAAGAAGAAACTTACGAGAGCTACAAACAAGAACATTAACGTTTACATTGATAGCATAACTTAAGTTTAACGTTTAACTTTAACATTATAATTCTTATTGAAAAACCAACTATTTAAAAAATGAACGGAATACACTTTTTTCAAAACTCTACTTTATAAGATTTTCGAAAAGACCTTCACCTTGCGCAAGGCAATAATCCAATCTGTGATAAAATTCAGTTCAGGTGTTTTCTAACATTTCTTGGTTGATGCTGTTTAAAGAGTAATCTCCAAACAAAAAAGTCGTTCGGCGCGATATCAGGTGAGCGAGGAGGATATTTAATAGTACCTTTTGCACTAATAATACGGTTAGGGAACGTAGTTTCCAAAAACTGTTGAACTCTTATTGCAGTATGAGCAGGACAGCCATCTTCTTGATACCAAATGTCATCGAAATTTATATTGAGGCGTTGAACAGCTGGAACTAGCTGGTTTCTCGACAATTCTAAATATTTGTCCGCATTCAAGTTTCCGTTGATAAAAAATGGACCAATTATGGAATTGCCTAAAATTCCTGTCCACACATTAACTTTTTGGGGGTATTGTGTCCGGTAAGGAATACTAATGTGTCTGTTTTCCCGAGAGTAACCAACAGCGACAGACGGAGTGTGATGGCCATGTAAGTTAAAAGACAAACAAAATATTTTCAATAAATATTTCATTTTCATTAGCCCGATTTATCATACCTTCACAAAATTCCATACGCTTCTGGAAAAATTTCTTGTTTGGTTTGCAACTTATACCAACAGTATTTATTCCTTTGAAGATATTGCGAACTGTTCTTGGTTCAATATTCATTTCATCAGCAATTTTTGTACTATTGCACGGGAAATTAGTTTCTGCTAAACTATACACTGCAATTTCTTGGAGTTCGCGCTCTTCGTTTAAGTTACGACCAGGATGCTCACCATCGTTACAATCAATGCTACTGCATTTTCTACAATTATTTACACATCCACATCTTTCAAATTTACAAACAGTACGCATAATCGTACTTTCTGATGGAATTGGCCTGTTTTCAAAGTAAAAGCAAACCTGCCCATTATTTCTTGTACAGTACTTCCTGAATAATACCACTTAATCTGTATTTTTTCTTCAGTGGAATACATGGGTATTGTGTGGGACTTGCAAAAACACTGATTTTCAATTTTCGTTGACAGTAGCAATTAAATGTGTCATTGATACTAGTCTACTCCAAAGACGCATGTATGGCATCAGCGCTTTTAGTTTGTTGTGTACTCTATCTCACTTAGCATCTGAACTGATTGTACTGTCTTTGTTTTACTTATTATAAGTCAGACCCGTGATAATATTTTTCATATATATATATATATATATATATATATATATATATATATATATATATATATATATATATATATATATATCAGGGTGAATCTTATCTAACCCGCCAAAATTAAAGGCGTGCTAGAACTCATCATTCTAAGCAAAAAAGTTCATATGTACATGGGTCCGGAAATGCTTCGTTTCCGAGATACAGGGTGTCAAAGTTGAAAAAAAAATCGCGTTTTCTTCAATTTCTTTCGACTGTTTCGAAATAGTTTCTTGAAATTTCGTATACGGGGTTTTTTTGGGATGACAAATTCAAATTGGTGGTCCATTTGGTTGTCGTTTCTAGAGGGCGCCAGCGGCAACGATTTCGACCCCTTTGAATCGTAGCAATTTTTTTTGCTACACTGTATGCCATTTTGGACTAGAAAAATCGATTCTCCTATCTTTTCTTCTAAAAAAAGGTGTATCTTAGTGATGTCGCTAGGAGCAACCCTTTCCGAGAAAAACGCTTTTAAAACTCATGATGCATACACATTTTCGGAGAGTATTTTTTTGGCAGGTTTATCAATAGAAATTTTTAATTGTTACTAAGTAACTTACTTGTTTACTTATGTACTTATCTGTCTCTTTGCGTTCATTGATAATAAAATTTTAATAAAAAATCCATAATTAAATACGATAGAATGCCTAGACATACAACATGTATACTTTTAATATTAATTTTTTTCTTTTTTTAATGTCTTTTTCTCGGAAAGGGTTGCTCCTAGCGACTTCACTAAGATATACCTTTTTGTAGCAGAAAAGACAGGAGAATCGATTTTTTTAGTCCAAAATCGCATACAGTGTAGCACAAAAAAAGTTGCAAAGATTTAAAGTGGTCGAAATGGTTGCCGCTGGCGCCCTCTAGAAACCACAACTAAATGGACCAAAAAAACCCCGTATACGAAATTTCATGCAACTATTTCGAAACAGTCGAAAGATATTGAAGAAAACGCGATTTTTTTCAACTTTGACACCTGTATCTCGGAAACGAAGCATTTCCGGACCCATGTACATATGAACTTTTTGCTTAGAATGATGAGTTCTAGTATTTCTTTAATTTTGGATTAGATAAGATTCACCCTGTATATATATATATATATATATATATATATATATATATATATATATATATATATATATCGCAATATCAATATCAATATCGAATATATATATATTATTGTCAAGGAATACGGTGGCAGACAGGATTACTGAAATAGCTGATAATATTAGTTCACAACTACAAGATATATCTATCAAAGTCCAGTTCTTTTCAATTGCGATTGATGAAAGCACGGATGAGAGAGATGTTGCTGTTTTTTTCGTGGTTGCGATACTAATATGAGGATCACCGACGAATTGTTGGAAATGATCCCTCTTTATGGAACTATAACCAGTGAAGATATTTTTGATACTGTATGGAGCATTTTAGGAAAATGCTTTCTTCCCCTTGACAAGCTCGTTTCTGTAACAACTAACGGCGCCAAATCGTTGACGGGTGAAAATAAAGTATTTGTGTTAAGACTGGGAAGAAGATTATAAGATGCATATCCAAATAAACCGAAAATCAAGACTTTCCATTGTCTTATCCAGCAACAAGTTCTTTAAAGATATTAAAAATGGATAAGGTACTTCAAACAGTGACAAAGATATTCCACTTTATTCGTTCGAGAGCACTGAACCATCGCCAATTTACTTCGTTTCTTAAAGACTTAGAATCTGAATTCGAAGATCATCCTTATTATACAGAAGTTCGTTGGTTGTCTTACCACAAAGTTCTGAAGAGGAAATAATAGTATTTCTTGAAATGAAAGATGAAAAAATGAAAATATATCTTATTATAAAAGATCCCTTGTGGATGAAAGATCTGGCATTTTTACAGATATTACAGATCATCTGAATAATCTCAGTATTACTTTGCAAGACAGAGATTAATTAATAACGAATATGTACGATGCAATTGCAAGTTTTGTACAAAAACTGACGTTATTTAAAAATCATCTACAAAGAAACATTTTGATGTATTTTCTGACGTATGAGCAGTTCAAATCACAGGTTCAAAGTAGCTCATTTCAACAATGCTGTGGCAAAATTGAAGAAATCAAAAATGAATTCGATAAGCGTTATGGTGATGTCAAAGAATTACAAGAAGATTTTTCGTTACAACTGGAATTAATTGATTTCCAGAATTATTCGGTTTTAAAAGACATCTATGGAGAAGTAAGAATTCCCAAAATATATTTTTATTTAGGTGAGAAGTACCCGGAAATTAAAAAGTTCGCTGCACAAATTTTACGCAATTTTGAGAGTACGTACTTGTGTGAGCAACTATTTTCTTCCGTGAAATTAAATAAAACGGCGTACAGACCAAGATTAACTGAAAACATCTATCCGCCTTAATGAAAATTGTGTGTTCTCAGTCTTTGAATTAAGATATTGAAAAACTAGTAGGAGGAAAGCGCTTGCAACTTTCGGGGAAAAAAGAATAATTTTAATTTTATAAATACATTAATAAATAAAGTAACATTAAAATAAAAGCAATAATACAGTGTTTTAATTATCCTATCCATACTTCTGGATTCTACACTTAAGAATATAAATTAAACAAAAGTTGTAAACGTGATATGACCCGCGTAAATCTTTCCTGTTGCACCAAACGACCCGTGTTTTAATTGAGTTTGGCACCCCTGATGTAAATTAATAAAGTTTCATCGACACAAAAGACAAACTATGAAGTAAGTATTTTAGGCTTAGATAAAGTGGAGTATACTACTCGCTATAATGGCTATTATTACCTGTGTATGTTACTCCATAGTCACTTACTCGGCTCGGTTCGTACCCTATTCCTCGGGAATAATACCTATCACTATTGACTCGTGGTACAACCTACTATTAATGTGTTTATTTGTTACTCATTTGTAAATGTCAATTTATCGTCAACTTATTGCCGTTAAAAGTCAATCTTAGCAAGCTAGCTACGAGTTAAAAATGTTCAGTTTAGAGACAAATGTTGTTGATTTTTTACAAGTTAGAGACGGCCGTACCTTGTTCACATTGTATTAGCAAAATAATAAATAGTAAAATAAACAATAAGCGCCGTTGTCAGAGTATTGATTTCAAAGGTAACGAGACATTGTTGCAAGTTAACTGTCAGTTTTACAAATTAGTAGCATTATTTACATTCGAACATTGTGATCCATTTGCATCATAAATGAGTAACAAATAAATTATATAACAATACACGCAACGTAACGGGTTTTACTGACTCCAGAAGGTAACTGGCGCGCCTTCGGCTTGCCAGGTATATTCTTCTATTCACCCTTTACCTTGCTATAGTAATGTTATATACTTCAAAGATCTAATTATAACTGTTTACTAATGTCATAATTTTTTTTTGGTTCTTGCAAATGATATGTAATATGAGTTAAAAATATTTTGTAGCATTTTTAGGTAACGATTTTGTTGAAAAAAAATTTTACTCAAAAGCCCTGTTTATTACATTCTGAAGTTTACTGAAATATCATTTTTACGTATCAACAGGCGCTAAATAATGTTTATAGAGGGTAGTTCTACATGTATTGAAGAAACATAATTTATCACAAATATAATTGTATGCAAATTGTTTTAGAATAAAATCAATTCTTCTATAAATAATTCAAATTATGAATACAATATAAATGAAGATGATTTTACATGGTTACCTGAGAATGTCAAGAATAGTAATGGTCCAATACAAGTTAAATTACTTTGTGGTGGAGATCTGTTAGAATCATTTGGTACTCCTGGATTGTGGTCGGACGAGGATGTATGTATTAATTTTTTAGTTACTTCTATTGTAGATTTTATTTTTGTAGTATAATAACAAAATAGAGAGACAAAATGCAAGTTGCGAGAAACTAGCATTACAATAAGTAACAAGTGCCATAAACATGTATTTAATTAAAGTTGCATTGCAAAAGAATATTTAAGCTTAAGTGTAGGAAAAACCAATGAACACTAATTCCTATAAGGAACATTTAAATCATAAATACCTCAGAAAAAAATATGAAAACCTAAATATACAGGGTCTTGCAACCACTGCGTGCACGGAAGATAACGTCGTTCATATGATAGATAGAGCAAAATGTCTCGGGTAAAACTTATTCGTGACGAAAAGCTTCACGACCTAAAAATATTGACGTACATACAGAGTATTCTCAAATAGGCTACACAGGGTTTTCCTCTGTTATTTTAAATAGAACTACCAATATATTATTTCATATTATGATTCTGCAGGAAATTTAAGCTCAACTTTGTCTGAAAAATTTTCCTATTGGTAACCGTTTTTTGAATATGGACATTTTTTTTCAAATTTTGACATTTAAAATGCATCAGAAAAAGACGCGTATCTCTTGTCCTGTTCGCTACAATATTTGGTGTAAATGTGTAAGATACTTTGCGCGGTTTGAATCAAAAGTCACTTCAAACTGAAATATCGTAAAATTTTGAAAACTTTTTTTTTCTTAAGTAAAACACCCGATATTTTTGGTCTTCATCAGAGATGCCGTCTTAAATGTACTATCAATCTGCTATGACAGTCCCTATATCTAACTCACGTGGTTTTCGCGTTATTTTGACAAACTTTTTTTTTGGTATGAAAATACCATTTGACAGAAATGCAAGTACATGTATTTCTCAGTATATTATTTATTAGCGTCCCTCGCCCTTCAAAAGTGAAGGGTAAGCATTTTGGTATGTATTAACCTGTTGCTATTTCTTACCGTTTTTCAAGAAATAAACAAAATCTTATATCAGTACAACAGCATTTGATTGAGTATTGTGTGTTTGTACAAACCTACCATTGTTCATTATCCGTCAACGTTTGACATTTTTGTGAAGTAAAATACTTTGTAGCTGTTTGAGTCCACATTATGACTTTTTCTAAAGACGAAATGGTTGATATGCTTTTTGTTCAGGGTCAGTCCCATAGAAATTGTTTGTTGGCAAGTAGGATGTATGCATAAACTTATCCTGACAGATGGCACCCAAAAGTAGTTTGTTTAACAAAATTGCTGAACAGATTTATGGAAACTGGTAGTGCCAAGTAAAATAAAGTACATGCTTACCATATCAGGAACTTACACAATCAAATTTCGAGAAACGCGTCGCATTTTGTAATTGGATGAGGGAAAAAATGAGGAAAACCCAAATATCTTTAATGCTGTTCGGTTTTCGGACGAGGCAACCTTCCACAAAAATGGGTGATATAATGGGAGATCATGTAATCGGACCACATACTTTAACATCATTTGAGTGGCGGTATTTACTTAGACTTGCTTTACAATCGTTTGACGCAATTAATAGCACATGTGCCTGAGGATCAAAGGAGAGAAATATGGATTCAGCAAAATGGAGCTTCTGCTCATTATTCACATTAACTTCGAGAACGTTTGAATGATTTTTTCCAGGCAAATGGATCGAAGGATCTGGGCTTGTTAGATGGCCATCTAGATCTCTTGATCTTACCAGTAAAAAATTATTATTAATTTTATTAAGTACATGAATAAAAAGTTTATCTCGAGTAGGATTTGAACCTATGACCTGGACTTTGCTAGAGTACCGTGCTAACGAACTGCGCTATCGAGATGCAAGCCCCAATCGATGTAAATTTTTGCATCGATTTATGTATTTAATAAAATTAATAATAATTTTTTATTACTTAATTTATTTTTTTTTATTCTTAGGTATGTTCCAACTTTCATGAGTAATCCCAAATTCTTAAAATAACGGTAAGAGATAGCAACAGGTTCATACATACCTAAATGTTTGTCTTTCAATCTTGAACCTATCGACGTTAACAAATAATGTACTAAGAAAAGTACTGTGTATTTCTATCAGATGATATTATTTTCATACCCAAAAAAAAGTTTTTCAAGATAATGCGAAAACCATGTGAGATAGTTATAGAGAATGCCATTGCAGATTGATAGTATATTTAAGACTGCCTCGGATGACGACCAAGAATACACGGTGTACTATTTGAGAAAAAAAAGCTTTCAAAATTATATTTCAGATTGAAGTGACTTTTGAATCAGACTGTGCACACATTTATCACACGTTTTTCCAAATATTGTAGCAAAAATCTTCCCCAACAACATATCTAAAGCCCATGGCTGTACTTCTAAGAGAAGAAGAGAAAAGCGTTTTTTTCTGGTGCATTCAAAATGTCCAAATTTAAAAAAAATGTACATATTAAAAAACAATTACCAATAGGAAATTTTTTTCCAGACAAAGTTGAACTTAAGTATCATGTAGAATCATAATATGAAATACTATATAGGTGCTTCTATTTAAGATAACAGAGGAAGACCCCGTGTGGCCTATGAACGGACACTCTGTGTGTACGTCAATATTTTCAGATCGTGAAGCTTTTCGCCACGAATAACTTTTGCCCGAGACATTTTGCTCTACCTATTTTATTAACGGCGTTATCTTCCGTGAAGGACCCTGTATAAAGTAGTAAACAGTCATTTATTTATTAGCAATATTTATTATTTTTGCATAAATTATTTGTGAGAATTAAATTCTTTACCGTTTATAAACTTACATGTTAGTGTTAGATTTATTTCCTGTAATAAATATTCATCAATTAAATTTTTTAACATGGTTTAATAAATTATTAATTCCAAAACTTAACATCAAACACTGTAATATTATTAATACAGGAAACTCTCATATGTTTAGTAATCTAAAAAGGGTGATACTGAATGCAATGCCATCTACGAGTATACATATAGATGAATGTGTAATGAAACTATAGTTTAAATTGTAATGTAAGTGTAAAAGTTCACTTTATTGATGCTTGACAATTTATGTCAAGCAAAAAGTTATAGCAGCGGTCTAATCACTCTAATGGGTACGAAAAAAAATTTAAATGACATACGTTTGAGCTATAACCATAGTATACCTAAATCAGTAGGGACAAATAGCTGTCGGCTAGTTTCAGTATCTCAGATATGTATTATTTGTAGTAAAAGAGTTTCTGCATTGCCTGTGCATAACAACCACCACCTTAACTTCTTGAAAAATTCTGAAGGTGTATTTAACTGTGTTATATAGTTGAGAAATTATTATATCAGTTCTACATACATAAAGACAAAATTTACATCCATTGGGGCTTGTATCTCTATAGCTTAGTTGGCATCCATTTTCTTAAATGGAAGGTATAGTAGGCTGTGCCTTTATCAGATGCGCATTTTTTTAAGCTTTGTAACGATATTGACATGATGTATTTATTTTTAAAAATAATAAAGTTATAACGTTTTTATTATTGATCTACAGTTGGCCATGGAAAAAATGGATTAATTATTATGGGTTTTGGCAGTTTTACACCCTTGCCATAATAAACACAGTTTTTTTTCATTTCAAACTTTGATGAGCGAAAACATGTTTAGTGATTTTTCTTTTAAATGTTGTAGAGTACAACAAAATGACACGAATAAAATTTTTAGACATTTTAATGCGTAACATGTACATACTAATTTCCTGATCGCTTGAGTTAGAACAAACTTAGATTTTTTGTAGTAGCAGTGATAGTTTAGCTTTGACATTTTTATAAAGAACAATTTTTTCTCTTTATAACGATATAAGGTTTGCTACATTTACTTTGATGAATAATCGTGATACGGGAATTTTCGTATTATTGAGAGTACCATGAAAAAAAATAAACAAAGTACTGGTGCTCATTGTTTTAGTTGAAATTTGGGAGTTTTGTAACTTCGTAAATTAAATTAAAAATGTTTTCTAATCGTGACAAACTTAATATGTTGGAATGTTTTATAGTGAAGTAATAATTCTTTTTTTTGATATAATATCTTGCTTCAGTTTATTTGAAAACAGATTTCTTCCTTGGCCATCCAATCTTTGATAAGTTTAAAGTTAGGATGTATAGTATAAGTATAACAAGCCTTTTCGATATTACTCTTTAAAATATCACGTTGTTCATTCACAGAAGACCAACCTATTACGTGCAAACCGTTTATTAACAGTATTTTATTATTTGACCTTAACAATTAACTTACAAAAAATAGTATCATGGTCACTTCTAACCGGTACTAATAACGTGACTTATGAATTGAATGTTGTCTAGTTCTTAAATAGATATGGTCTAAGAGCTATCACGCCTAGTGGGTGTGTTTATTAATTGACTGAGTCCATTACTAGCCATTATATACTGGTATTTGTCGACTTGAGTCGACGGCCTTAATATACGTATAATATACCGCTAGCAGTTATTCAGAATTGCTTGTTCCAACAAGATGGTGCTCCAGCCCATAATTCAGCAATTGCTCGTGATTACTTGTGTTATCAATTTCCAGAAAGGTGGATTGGCACTCGTTCAACCGTATCTTGCCAGCAAAATTCCCTCACTTAACACCTTTATACTTTTTTCTCTGGGGTTACATAAAAAATCAAGTGTATTCTCAAACCTTTGAAAATGTAGAACAAGAAGGATTTATGTTTAGAAAGTGGTGGTGACCTATTTGAACATTTATTGTACATTTTTCTTAATTTAATGTTTTGTGTAATTTTTATGGCTAATTTTATCATAAAAAATTGTTTTCAATGGCTACTTTACGAAAAAAATAAAATGGTTTTTTTTTCGAAAAATTTGCAAGAAACATTCATGTGCATATGGATGAATTTGTAATAGAGAATTCTCAATACAGTGATTAGTCTGTAAAATTATTATTACATCTTGACCAAAACACCTTTCCGCTTTCAATTTTAAGATAATAAAATTCGCCAATGTACTGAATTAATTCTTATATCACCCAACAAAAAAGTATTACTCAATTTCTCTCACGATTTCCACACAACGTGACACTAGATATTTTTCGTCGAAAACAAAGCTAACCTGGCCTACTAAGAAAAAGATACTAACCTAAACTAATCAAACTAAAACTAACGTACCAGAACAACTAATTGTGTTGCCACCCTGCCTAACCTTAAACTAAATCTAACCTAAAAAAAAAACAAACCTTTTCAACTGACTGGATGTCACCATGGAGGGATCGATTTCCCCAACCCTGGTCACTCCAATCAAAATCCGAAAGAAAAAAAAAATAAAGCCAAAATTGGGACCTTCAATTAAACCATCCCACAAAGAATGCTATGAAAAACAAAGGGAAAAATTCCGGTAACGGTATGCTCAAAAACATCGATAAACAAAATTTGTGCCGAAGCACACGATAAACAACAATCTAAAATGAAACGGTACGGCTCGAAAACCCATCACTAAAATCCAAATTCGTACGACAAAATAAAATGTTATTACTTGCAAAACTAAATTATCTCAATGGCTAACAAATCCAAAACGATAAATTCGTTAATCGAAAAATTCCAAAACCTGCTCAAAAATTATGAACACTTCAAAATATATTCGAAAGTCCTCCAACGTAACTGAACTCTACATTCAACATAATAAACTCCGCAAAATAAGTGCGTAAACTGGACATAAAAAATTTTAAAATTAGAAAAATTAAAAATCAAATGCAAGTCGAACCTAGCCAATTATCATGTGTATTCATTCTTAAGCTTTTTCCAATTATTTCTATAATTCAGCAATACATAAATAGGTATTAAGTAATAAAGGCTTCAAATGATTTTTGTTAAAAATGCAGAAAAACAGCAGTAAGGAAAAGTAAATTGTAGTAAATATTCTAATAACCCCCGTTTTGATCTAAGCAATATCCTAGTCTGTTGTAACTATTTCGTACATTAGCTAACTGCCTGTCAGTAATTAGCACGCATTCATCAAATATTGCTTCTCTTAAAGAATTAATATCTAGGTGGTTTTGTAAATTTTGCTTTTACGGTGTCCCCACAAGAAGAAGTCGCAAAGTGCCATATATATATATATATATATATATATATATATATATATATATATATATATATATATATATATATGCTGCTGGTTTCTCAGGTGTTGATCCGCGTAGCTCTTCTGGTATCCAAAAGACCGTTTGTTGCAAGTTTGCTTCAAGTTACTCGAACTGAAGGAGCAGAAGCAGACAGTTACCAACCTGAGGATGGCAAATGGCACTTTGCCAAAACGTCGTTTTGCAACAAACGGTCTTTTGGATACCAGAAGAACTACGCGGTCAACACCTGAGTGCAGTACATACAGCAGCCGCGAAAACCTAAACTATATATATATATATATATATATATATATATATATATATATATATATATATATATATATATATATATATATATATATATATAGCGTATCCCATGACGTAATCTTCAGTCCAAATAGAGTAAAAAGTTCTAATAAAGTTTTACCTTAAACTAAACTGTATTGACAGGATTAAATTGTTATAATTCAAGTCATTACAATTTGACTTTAAGATTACTATAAAACTTGCTCAAAATGGCCGCCATTCCTCTCGAGACATAGCCTGACTCTTCTTAAGAGTCATTATTATTCCGAATCATATCGGCTGGTTTAACAATGTCTTCTAAGTTCTACAACAGTTTCTGATGGTATTTGGTAAACCATATTTTTCATATCACCTCACAAATAATAATCTAAGCATGTCAAGTCAGAAGATCTTTAGAGCCAGGAGTGTTCTTCTCCTCTTCCAATTGCACGTCCTTCAAAGCGTTGATTTAAGAATTGTCGTACGCGTAAAGGAAAGCGAGCTGGGGCACCGTCGTGCTGATACCACATGCCTTGTCTCATTGCTAGAGGGACATTTTCTAACATGTTTCCTAGATGATCTAGAAAATTTAAATATCTGTCTGCGAGCATGTTATCAATAATTCCACACCAAACAATCACTGAAAATGTTGATGATTTGACTGTGGTTTCATGTGGATTCTCGAAATTCCATAAATGGCTATTCTATTTATAATGAAAATATTGCAACAAGGTGTTAAAAATTCTCCAGATTAACAATTAATGGTTGCAAAATTTACAAAAGTTTTTCCGTGTCCATCATTCAGACATACATTGTTGACTTGTTTAATGCATTTTGCCAATATTTACTGTCAATTCTATCTAAAGCTTCAGTCCATATAGATTTTACATGTTTATCGTTGAATTGTACATTGAATCTTCCTAGACTTTAAATGCAATATTCTTTACAATTAGCTCATATTATCAATATGATTTCAACAAATAAGTGGTTAATTCTTATTTCGTAAAAGGTACAATACAATGCTAGCTGGCATTATCTAAGATGAACACTCTTGGTTCCTCAAATTGGGAAAGAGATTAGTCTCATATCATGGTAATGTGTACTTGGGGATTTGGTGGAAAATAGGAATACGTTGGCGGATACAGTGTTCTTTATTACCTGCATGTAGCACAACAGACCTTTAACCTTAACAAAAGCAAGTGCTTATAAATAATTAATTGTCTGCTTCAATTGAATCTTAAGTCTATACGACTTGCAACAATCAAACAAGCCTCGTCTACCATTGTCTAAGTTAATAGGGAAGCCGATGGAATGTAACAATTTTTTTTTAATTTGATTCGTTAAAAGTAAGTATTTCACAGTTGGCAAGTTCTTGTCGCAAAGCAGTTATTGCAACAGGCGTCCCTAAAATTAATTTAATTAGTTACAGGATATTTATTATTTCTATTAACTGTTTATGGTTGAAATGCTCTTTATAGATCTTTTGTTAAAAAGCATTGTTTACAACATCATCGATATCGCAAGACTTGCTTTTCTTGCACTTTTACTCGGTGATTATGGAGGGTTATTTTCCTTCTCTGCTTCAGTCACTCTCTTCTTTATAGCTACACACTACACTAACTACTTACACTAATAGTGTTAATGTTGGTTCCACAAATTTCTGCGATTCGTGAAAATAAAATGGTAAAGTCATATAATTACTTTTGCAGTATAGCACACCCGCACAACGGATTCAATTTCGTTAAAGAGTAGTTTGACATTCTTCAAAAGCAGCTTGATTCACACTGATTAAAGTAAATCGTGTGCTTTTCAAATATTTAAAGTGAATTAAGTGGTTATGCGACGTTCACCTTAGAGAGGAAAGCTATCTCGTGTTGCCGTGTTTGCCATTAAGTTTAAATTAATTGTAAGTTTAGTTAATTAACCTCAGAACTGCGTAGTGACCCCCGTACATTGTGAGTTGAACAGATTTGCTGAACTCTCGATAACGCAAGCCGAACACGTAAAATTAGTCACACGTGATTTTATCGCTCAGTTAGTTGGCACCTGGCATTTTTCTAGCTTGTAGCACCATTTTGCAAGCTCTGGAAAAGAAATATTATTTTCAGCCTTCCAGAGAGGATTAAATGAAAAGAATAAACTATTTTATATTTGGCATATATTACAAATCACTATATAATGAATTAAACTTCAATCGCTTTAGCACGCAATTCTTTCTTATACAGGGTGTTTCATTGGGAAGTACACATATTGTAGGAGTAGATAGAGGACACTGAAAGGCTTCTAAATAACCTATATTTAATGGATTTTACATTCTTTGTAACCAAAATACAAGATGATGTATCAATTTTGTTCAATTCTTTATTTCTTGATATCTCTCTGTATAATCTTTTCCTATTCACTACATATATTCTTCGCCCAATATAGGACGGAATACAGTAAAAATAAGAAGTGGATTCCAGGTCCGGACTTAAAAAAATTAACCAATGTACTTTGCTTCAAAACAACATCCTGTATATTAGAAAATTTGTTTGCATATTTGAAAAGAACAGAAGAAAAGTTGCCTTGAATGTCTTTGATATTCCCGCATACATTTTTGTTGCCTAATAATTTGAGTCAAACCTAAATATTCCGATAATAGGGAGTACAAATTTAAAGAAACATATTTTTATCCCATTTTTTTCTATATCCATATTAGACATGTACTAAATGTAGTAAGTTATGAAGAACTAAAAAATTGAGAAAATGGAAAAATCATCCTGTATTGTGGTTATAAAAAATCTGAAACCAATTAAATATAGGTTGTTTAGATTCGCCTGCTTGCCTTCTCTAACATGCACACATTTCCTAGTGAAACACCTTGTATATTGGAACTTAAAATAATATAATTTATACCTAAAACTATGGAAAACAGTATAACCAAAATTTGTATTATTTTATGTTTAGATTGAATCCATCGTGGGACAACATGGTTTAGTCGTTATAACTAGAGAAAATACAAATCCTTTACAATTTATTTACAATTCGGATTTATTAACAAAATTGATGGTAAGGATTTTAGTAAACAATATTGTATTAATAATGATTATATTATGCAGGGAAATATTATAATTGTAACAGAATGGATTGCCCAAGATATTAGTTCCACAAAAATTAGACGAGCTTTACGAAGAGCAGAATCTGTTAAATATTTATTAGCAGATAAGGTGATAGAGTATATTTACCAACATTCCTTATATGGTTCAAAGGAAATGTAAGTACTTTTTTAAACATTTTTTTTAAAACAAATTTCTTTATCTATATTTTTAACCATTGGTGTTTCAAAAGTTTATTATGTAATTAATTATTTCGTATCGGCCACTCTACTTTAGATTTATTGAAAAATTTTCAAAACATTGATATAATACGCGAACAAAACATATTTCTGTTGCTAATAAATTGGTTACTTACTGAAAACTTATTATCATGGTAGCTAAATACGGAAATAATGTAAATTGTATAATAAGATGGAATTTATTGATATACATATCACAATTATTCAGGTTCGTGTCAAAGTAGTTTGATACATATTTTTAAATGTAAAGAAACATATTTCTTAGATATCGTTTTTAATTGGTGCATAATTTTTTTATTTTTATATGTACTGTAACAAGTGGTGGACATGTCAAAATAAAAAACCCTATCACGTGATATTTACGGTCAACGAAATAATAAGGCTCGCTATGTAAATTTTCGTATATTATGATTATGATTAATCTCCAATTATTATTATTGATATACTAGGATTCCGATTATTAATCATACCACGAGCCATATGACAAGAATGTAATAAATAAAACTTCAAAACACAGTGTATCAAAAACAACTTGTCAAATTTGACTGTTTAATTTCAATACCAACCGGCCCCAATAAAGTAATACAAATATTATCAGTAGTAATATCACAAGAGAGTGAGAATAAATTGAAAATAATTTGACAGATTTTCGAAAACCTGTTGCCAGGCAATAGACACGAGAGCCCGTAAGCCTCAAGTGGCTATTGCCGAATGGCAACAGGGCTGAGAAAATATGGAGAATTATTTTCTAATTTATCGAACTCTCGTGTGGTATTCATTGGATTATTTTTTGATGTTACAATAAGAAACACGTTTTCAATATTATGTTTTTATTTTAACAAATTAAGGTCTCTGACCTTTCAAATTGATGTCATTGATGTCATTCAATAAAAACAAAATACTTAAAATTATTCTCGCGGTAATAATGTAGGTAGATTATTCCCACTATAATAATGTTTTGATTGGCTAAAGTGTACGCACATGGCTGTATTTGAAAATTTCTATTGGTTCTTAGAAACGTCAAAAAATAATCGTAGATTATATCCCAAGACCTATGAATTTTGCCGGTAAAAACTAACGGGTGTCTATTAATGATGGAAGCTGACGTCATGTAGCAAGTTTTGGTTAGGTTGCTACCACTACGCTTCATTTCGGTCGCAACCATTGACATTAGCGTCCCATGGGGTAATCACCTTTGATGTAATTATAAACATTGTTTGTTAAAATTAAACTTTTGTAAATGTTTATTTCGAATATCTGCTAATTACAATTATTTAGCAAAATACATTTTAAAATTATTATGACAAAAATACAAACATTCTTCATTAAATTAATGTAATTACTAAAAATGTTGAAAATGATGACCCTGATGCTGTAGACATAAATTAATTATCCGCTTCATGTTTTCAAAAACATGCTGAAGTTCTTCCCGTGTAATAGCCTGAATCTCATGTTCAACTGCTTCCATTAATTCATCTAAATTATGCAACCTATTTCTATAAATATTGTCTTTAATCTTTCCAATATAACGAAAAATTAATACAGGAATGAAGAATGAACGGAAAAATTATAATAAAAGCTAATGAAAAACAGACATGTGCGACTATGGCAAAAAAAGGTAGAAACCGATTGATTTTACAATATAATTCTCAGTGTTGCAAATAATAAGCAAAGAAATTTCCTAGATTTGACATGATGAGGAAATATTTGAGACTTAATAATTCAAATCTTTGTGAATTATTCAGTTGAGAATATTTGCTAAAAAAATTTTTTTTTTTTTTTTTAAAAACTGCAGTAGTTTTAACCAAAAAATTCATTGGTCGACGGGTATATGTTAAGATTATTTACTAAATCAGTTTTGCTTTTGAACAATTTATATAAACATTACAATATAAATATAAAAATAGTCAACAAAACATTGTACGTTTTTATTTTATTTTATTAAAGACTGTCAAAAAGGTAAACAAAAATTTAATCGCTGAATAAAATCGCACTAGGAAATATTTAGTGTAAAAACGCTCTGATTGGTCCAATTGAGGAAAGCAGCATGCTGTGATTGGTTGTTTGTTAGATGTAGTAAGTAAATTATTAATGAAGAGGAAATAGAAATTTCTTGGATTAGGGGAGAGGCTGGTAAAGCGGCCAGTCAGGTACAGTGGTCACTTTTAAATATTTGTTTTGGTTTGATACGTACAGGCGTGCCACCTAGTCGAAACGTTAATAATTTCAATCACGACGGTCGCTTACTACGATTCACACTTGTATAATCGTTTCCACAAGTATTTTGCAAATTAATTTATTTAGAGGTGTGTTGTGTCGAAAAAAATAGGTTAAGTTTAAACACCTTTTATGCCTATAGTAATATATGTATTAAATGTTTTGTAAGTTTCGTTTTCTTAGACATTGGTACAGTGGCCACAAACTCAAATAGGAACAGTGGCCACGCTTTTTTTTGCAAAAATCAGTGGCCACTGTTCCTTCCGACAAAAAATAATGAGGATAAATATTTTTTATTTCATACAGTATAAATTTCAGATCGTAATATGCCACGTCCAGCGCCAAAAATCCCGGTATTGGCAAAACTTCTGGTTGGTGAATCATCTCAAAAGGCTCAAAAGTGTCATGAAAATAAAAATAATATAAAATGAACCTCAGACGTTCTTGAAGGAGCTTTGAGATTGACACCACATTATCGTATGAATAAAATGTTTTGTACAGATGAAAAGAACTCAGTAGTTACCTGCAAACTATGACCACGCTTCATCACGGTTTTAATCCAAAAGGCGCTAGAACACTGGATTACGATTTGGCGATTGATAACAAGAAAAAAATACCTACGTGATGGAAAAACAACAAGATTGCTGGCAAGTTTTGGTTCACAAGTTTTGTGAAACGAAACGCAGAATTATCACTACGATCCGCAGAAGCTAGGTAGAGCGATGAGGTTTAATCGACCAGTCGTTGCAAAATTTTTAATAATCTCAAGGCCATTTATGAAGAAGCCTCTTTGGTAACCATGTGCAATTCCATAAACGCAATTGGTAATTCGATACCACCGTTTTTAGTGTTCCCTAGTAAATTTGTCATAGATTATATGATTAAAAATACACCACCAGGCACTTAGGGTTCCGCTACACCTTCTGGGTGGATAACAGCAGAATTGTTTGAGCAGTGGATGATACATTTTATAACACATACTAATCCTACAGAGGCGTATCTCATTTTGCTCATTATGGACAACCACGAAAGCCATGTTTCTTTAGCATCTATTAAACCGACAAAGAAAAGTAATATAATTTTGTTAACGATGCCGCCACATACTAGCCATCTCCTTCAATCGCTCGATAAAGCTGTATTTGGTCCTCTGAAGAAATATTATTCGCATGACTGTCAAAAATGGTTATTGAAGAATCCAGGAAAATGGATAACCATGTACGATATAGCAGAGATTTTGTGGGACTCTTATCCACTGGCTTTCTGTCCCAAAAATGTGGTATCAGCATTTCAAGCTGCTGGGGTGTTTCCATTCAACGATGCCATTTTTAACGACGACGATTTTATGGCCGTAACAGTAACAGATATGCCAAACGTTGGTCGAGAAGAACGAGAACCAAACAATTTAAATGCCATCGAAATACCAGAAATTGACATTCAGTCCCTTTCAACATCACGTTGTCCAGATAAAATAACCGAAACATCCATCTGGAGTTACACCTGAAAAAAAATTGTTTGTTGTGAAACAGTAGTAACTTCCAAGGAAACAACTGCAAATCGATTTATTTCTCCTGTGTTACTGCAACCATAGCCTAAAGCGACCTCGATGCCATTACTGATTACTACTGAAGATCTGACTAATACACCCATTGATAAAAGAATAGAAGTGGAAACATCAGAAAGAATAGCAAGGCAGAATAGAGTCAAGACAGCTAAGACAAAGACAAATTGATAGTTCAGTTAGGTCGACTAATTCAAAGAAAAAGAAGTCGATATCCAGTGATGGCAGCAACAGTGATAGGGAATTGTCTGATGTCGCGGATTCCAATGATATTAGTCTACTTTCAGAATTAGATGAAATGATGAATTAGATAAACCAACAAATGGTGGAGGTGGGTCCATTTGTTCTGGTGAGATTTGAAACCAAAAAAACCTCGAAATTTTATGTAGCACAAGTTACAGAAGTTTTTTCTTCGGATCACGAATATAGTGTAAATTTTCTACGACGACATGGAATAAATTTATCATATCCTACAATTAAAGATTCTGGCGTAATAACAAAAGAAGACAATGCTTGTTAAAGTGTAATAAGGTAAACCTGGACAAGTGTGAACGCATTTTTGAATAGTGCAATTTTAGGTTTATATGATTTTTGGAATAGGAACTTCAAATATTTCATGTCATAGGCATAAATGGTGTGAACAACTGGCTGAAAAAAACGTGCACATTTTTTCAATAATTTTTCATTTTGAAGTCCAGTGTTCACACTTTCCTCTGGAAATGGGGTAAGTGTGAACTCGGCTGATACTGCCTACCTAGAGGTGTGTTTTTAGATGACTGGAGGCAATTATGAAAGAAAGTAGTTACAAACTTTAAAAAAAATGCCATGATGGGTGTCGTAACTTAGAAACGTAAATTGAATTCTAAAAAATCTACAGAGAAATATAAACCGTCTCCTCTTCTTCCATGTTTGGGATCTGGCAGTACTCTTACAATATTCTCACGTCTTACACGTCAACCTGAGGTCAACTGAAATTTTTTTTTGTTGCACTTTAAGAATTGTACTTGCCATCCTTGTTCCTCTTTGCTCAAAATCTTGCCTAAATAATGTCTAACACTTTTTTTAAGAGAATACTTGAGTATTACTCATGCGCCGATGTCGAGTTTGATCATTTCCGCTTGCATTGGTTCATTTCCACTTCTTACATTATCGCTAGTTCTAGGAATCTCGGTATCTGAAGAAACATCTGTCCCAAGACTCTCAGGATCAATGTCATCTTCTGAATTCATTAGAAAGATATCGTCGAGTTCTTCATCTGTAGTATCATTATCACTTTTTAAAATTTTTTTCTTGTTGACATTTTGCTGAGGTTTTTTCTAGGTAGTGATTTCTTCCGCCAATCTGCATAATACCTGCGCTGAAGTAATGACTTCTGCTCTGGATGCTACCTTCCTTCTTTTTGTTTTCTGAAGTTGGTCAGGTCTCGAAGGCCTCACTGTTTTCAAAAGAAGCTCTTCAAATGATACATTCAATACTGGCTGTGAGAAAGACACATGATTTGCTATGGAGTGACCATTTATAGCTCTCGGTTGATTAACATTGGGGTTTCCTCCTATATTTTTAGTACTTGGTTCGTTAATATTTACGTTTTCTACAGTATTTGGGTTTGCGTCTGCATTTGAAGTTTCTTCCCAACTTTCAGCAGTATTGAGAGTATGCGCTTGTCCCTGTGAAGATAGCTGTTTCCTTTTTTTCAAGCACTCGCAATCATTTCAGAAAAACGTATTTTGGGTATCTTAGTTCCCATATTTTTTGTTTGCCAAGCCACTAATCGCTCATCCCATGTGACTTTAAATGATCTAAAGACAAATAAATCCAGTGGTTTGTGAAGGTGACTTGTGTGAGGGGGAAGTTTGATAATTGTGATATTATTATGTAATGAAGTTCTATCAATGGAATAGTAATGTGAGTGCTGTGACCGTCATAGATGATAAGCATCGGTCGATCTTGTCCGATAGCTGGCAGTAGAGTTTTTTGGAAATAAGTTTAAAATATATCGGCTTCCATCCAACCCTTCTTACTAGCGGCGAATGCCATTCCCTTGAAAGAATTCTGTTCATCTGGAATCCACGCATCCCATATATTGTTTCCCTTAAATACAATAAGTGGTGGAGCCTTCAATCCTGAAGCAGAGCCAGCAGATAAAACAGTCATTTTCCCTTCCTGGGCCCGATACTGTTCTGGAACATGGTTACCGCATGGCACCTACAATTTTAGTTTTGTGTGGATCGTGCCAAAAAGAACTCTCATCTAGATTTCCTATCTGATGGGGTTTGTCACTCAGAGATAGCTTTGTTAGAGTTTTGCCCAGAATATCGAAATATTCATGTATGCCAAACGGGCCTGTCATCGTTCTAGCGTATTCAACCGGTTTTGGTTTCTTTATACTGAGGCTATGACGCAGTTTAAAATTCCTGAAACATTCGTCACCTGGAACATTATGCTAGAAAGAGGTTTAACGTTTTTCTTCTTGAACATAATTTGAAACTATCATTAACAACTCTTTCTTTGTAATACCAAAACCCCATTTCTCCATTGTTTTAATGGCGTCGCCAACCGGATTTCGTCATCTTTATATAATGTGTGGGCCCGATGTATGGTCAAAGTTCCTTTTTTTTTATTTCTGTTAGAGCAATTTGTAGATCTGCCCTTGAGTATGCGGAACCCCAAGCGGTCTTCTTAACGTAGGATTTCACCATATTCTGAAAAACACACATAAAATACATATACTTCCACTCATATATGCTTCCACATGAAAAATACAGGTCACATTTGCAGTTTTACAGGTTATAACGCATTTCCAAATGATATTGCAAGGTTTTCATTTATAGGCAAACTTCACCGGCAATGGTACTCTAATCAAACTAGAAATGTCACCACAAGCAGTGTCCTGTAAGAAATTTTGAATGAAATGTTCACACTTGCCCCCCAATCACATTTACCCAGGTTTACCGTATTTTTTATTTCTTTTTTATAACTTTTTTGATAATAAAATATAAGAATTGCAAATAATGACCACTGTACCTTATCTTTGTGGCCATTGTACCAGTTGGTTAGGTACAGTGGCCACATTTTGTGCAAAATTAAAATTAGTAACTTTTGCATAACCTATGTAGTTTTTGGTGTTATAGTGTACATTAATAAGTTAACAAGCCCTTTAACGTTGTTTGAGCGGATACTCAGTCAGATGTATTGTTTTTTATTAATGTTACCATGAATTTACTCTAAATGTGACCACTGTATGTATCAGCATCTCCCCTACATTGGTTATCTGAAATTCACATATCTGTTGGTTTAGTTTTCTAAAATTGATTGCTAAATTTGCCCCGCCAATTAACTTTTTTTGATTTACTTATTTATATAAAATAAAATATAATTTATATTAGACACACGTAATTACAATTAATTACTCTAAACAATTATTTTGCACTTAGGTTAACAAATCAGAAAACCTGTAGGGTGAATTTGCCAGTAAGCCCGACACTACCACTGAACGGACAAACGATATTTAAATTCAAATAATTTTAAAACCGGTGGGAAAATAGCATGGGTTCAGATCCGGTACTAAGTGAAAAGCATGAAGAAAAAATAGTCCAATGGTTGACTGAGCTGGCAAAATGTGGTCTTCGTTAAAAAAAAAGATATTGTACAGAAAATTGTCGTCGATGGAAATTTAAAAATGACGGCTAATATAAAAAGCGGCTTTGCACAGAAAACAATAAAACAATAAATGAAACAGTTGAAGAAATTAAAGGAAAGAAATATAAGAGTGAAGCTGAACATGCCTTTCAAAATCATCTGCGGTTTCCAAAACCTCTAAAAAAAACTAAGTTTCCAAGTGCTATTTCTTCACAAGAATGGAGAAAACATTATGATAACAAATTAAAACTAGAAGAAGAAACAGAAAATTCAAAAATAAAAGGAAACGCGACGTCATTGTGAATGGCGATGAAAAGTGGCTCTACTACGACAATCCCAAGCGCAAAAAGTCATTGCTTAGTCCAGGAGAGTCATCCACATCGAACACCGAAGCGGAATATTCATGGCCATAAAGTCTTGTTGTGCATATGGTGGGATCAGCAAGGTGTACTGCATTACGAGCTACTAAAACCGAATGAAACTGTTACTGCAGATGTCTACCGACGTCAATTGAACTAATTGAACGGCGTACTGTTGCAAAAAGACCAGCAATAGCGAGTAACAAACGCAGATATTTTCTTGCATGACAACGCTCGGCCACACGTTGCAAGAGCTGTGAACGATACACTGTTGCAGCTCGAATGGGATGTTCTGCCGCACCCAGCTTACTCACCAGACCAAGCGCCTTCTGATTACTACTTTTTCAGATCGATGCAGCATGGCTTGGCTGGCACGGTTTCGAAATGATGAAGAAGTGTGAAAATGGATCGATGATTGGATCGCTGCCAAACCACCGTCGTTCTTTCAACACGGTATCGCCATGTTGCCACAAAGATGGGAAAAAGTTGTAGAAAATGATGGAAAATATTTTGATTAATATATATTGTACCAATTTTTCTCAATATATATATATATATATATATATATATATATATATATAGTGCCCGTCTAACCCCCCCCCCCCTCCATCTATAATGTGAACCATAAAACTGGAATTAATTAAATTTTGGGAAACCGAACTAAGGCACGTATATACAACGTTTTTGATGTTATTCATTGACGTAATTACTAAAAATGGCGGACAGTCGCCATTTTGTAAAATAAGTCATTTTCAACACCAACAAGATTATAATATTACTACTGATTCATGAGTTTCAACCCAAAAACGCCAATTAATGTTTTGAGGTTTTTGGGTTGAAACTCATAATTCATAAATCAGTAGTAATATTTGTAATGTTATTGATGTCGTTGAAACGAGCTTTCAAATGAAGTATTACTTACCATATGATCCCATTTATAATTATTTTACAAAATAACCGCCATTTCGTAAAATACTTTTAAATGGGATCATATGGCAAGTAATACCTCATTTGAAAGCTCGTTCCAAGTCCTTTTCAATGACATTAACAACATTAAAATATTAGTACTGATTCAGGAGTTTCAACCCAAAAACGCCAATTAATGTTTTGAGGTTTTATTTAATCGAGCCAATATTCAAACCAACCAAGAACACAACAGAAGCAACAAGACATTAGTGATGCTTCCTTACGTAAAAGGAATAGCTGACACTATCACTAGGAAGTTTCCAAAAGTTCAATTTTATACAGTTTTTAAACCACACAAAACACTGGGGGAATTCTTACGTAGCCCAAAAGATACTATGCATGGTGAAGATCAAGGAGTATACGAAATCCCCTGCAGTACATGTAAATGCAGATGTTGGACAAACAAATCGCAATTTTAACATAAAATTAAAAAAAAATTTCGTAAAAGAATGATACTCGTGTCTGAAGTCGCTACGGCGCACCGTTTTCGAAATAAATCGATTTGAACTTTTCATGTGTTAATCATACTTTTATAAAATTAACTAACTAATTCATTTACAACTATGGGCTATGGAAAATAAACAAAATAACAATTGCGTGAACGTCAAACTGCCCTCATAAATTAATTTTGCTTTAGAAAATGAGAAATAAACTCGGGTAAAAAATAATTGTTTTTAATACAAAAAAATGTTGCTGACACAATTAATAATAATAGAAAAAATTCAAAATGACAACTGAAAGCATGGAACACAAAACTGAATCTACAAAAGATGCTCCACATGACGACCATCCGTTTCTATGCACAAATTTATTCGTTTATGTAAAGATTGCCGAATTTTTGCAAAAATTCTCCTATTGTTCCTAAATTCGTCGCAGGCATCCTGAATTCTTATCCAAAGCTGATCGCATGTTTCTATTGGTTGGGAATAAACCATTGATTTTAGATATCCCCAAACACAAGGATTTAAATCTGGAGACCTTGCTGGCCAAGCAACCGGACCGCCTCTTCCGATCCATCCCTCTCGGTAATTGTTATCTAAAAAAGTACGAACAATGCTGCTATAGTGAGCCGGACAACCATCATGTAAGAACCACAAGTTCCGCCGAATATTCAGATTAATATCATCTAATAAATCCGATAAAGTATTTTGTAGAAAGTTGAGATATTCTTCGCCGTTTAAAGGATTAGGCAATTCTACAGGTCCAAGCAAATTATCACCAAGAACACCTATCCATGCATTAATGCTAAACCTTTCCTGATGTTTACTTTCCCTTATCGCATGAGGGTTTTCATCAGCATAATATTGTGCATATTAAAAATCCCATCTTTTGTAAAAGCGGATTCATCACAAAACAAAATATTAGAAAAAAAATCTTGGTCTTGATTCTCTTTATTTTGCATCCAATTGGAGAAATCAACACGAGCAGGAATATCGCCTGCTTGTAAGGCCTGTACTTTTTTGAAATGAAAAGGATACAAGCCTTCCTTATGTAAAATGTTCACCCAGAAGATTTTGACGCATTGGGACACATTGCAGCCAACCATCTTACGCTTATTTCGTGATTATACTCAATTTCCATTAAACTATCATCCTGATATTCTTCCATTACATCAGCATTTCTTCCCGTTACATTATTTTTAAGAATTACCAATCCTGTTTCCCTAATTCTTTGATTTAGGAGCA
>JARFJB010001119.1:210000-245000 GCA_036346205.1 Vesta saturnalis | reverse complement strand
TTACAAAATAATGTAACTTCAACCTGTAATTAAATGTTAAAATGCCTCGGACGCCAACTTATTTTATGGAAAACAAGTAAACCGTAAATGTAATAAATGTAAAATTGAAAACAGTAACAAGATTTGTTATAAAATCTTTAAGTCAAGTTATAAAAGTAGAAAATCTTAATCCTAATGTTCGTAACTTAAAAAATACCGTATACTAAAAATTTGATATGAAATACCTGTTTAACTTTAAAATTTTTGTTGTCACTGGTGTACTATAACTGATAAGATGTGCTGACGAAGCCACACTTTCAATTTCGGTTGTGCAATCAATGGAAATATAATAAAAGTTTTTATATTCGTTGATCCCAAATGAATAAATTCTTTTACAAAAAGCCAAACTTGGTTAATGTACCATTTATTTATAATTTTCAGCATAATAACTTGTATTGCGCCATCCTCGTTAAATTGAAACGTAATAATACAATGAAATTACGTAATAGGAAAATGTAACGTAATAAAAGTAAAAATAACAGTAAAAATAGAAGTGCATAAAAAGGATAAATATAATAGACAAAGAAAAATAGGTTTAATTACTCTTACCGTTAATTTAACGACACTTTTTAATAAAAATACTCAAGAACAAAAGGGAAGCTTTTTGCTTTCATGTCGTAACAACAACGACTCCCAAAAAATAGATGTCTGCACATGAACTCAATGTGCAAGACGAAATGCGCGTACTACCCCACTTTAAAATATCCAAACGTATATTTCAGCCACTAAGGTATGTAATTTACATGACACAAAAATGAACGAAGTTGCCTAAATTATGGTATATTTTTAACACAACTCAAGAAGGTTTGTTACAGGTTTATCGAAAGGATTTACCTGTTAAAGACCTGCTCGTTGAGTTTTAGCTAACACTTTTATGAAGACAACTTACATCACTACAAGGGCAGCTCTAAAACATTAGGTAAACTGCTGACTGTTCCTAGTGTACACTATATACGTTTATATAATTTATCATTCAGAACCATTTTATGTTTAAAATCTCGTGGAGCAAGTAAAATCACAATTTGTCTTAAAGTTAAGTTACTTCTTTACTTATGTGTAATGATGTAAACACTTTTTATGTTTTGTAACTAAATCAGGAATCAGGTAATTATACGCAATTATTTTGTTAGGTTATTTCGAGGCGGAAATTTTTAGCTAGATTAGATTATACTGAATGACGGATTGTGTAATAATCACCTGAAGTCCAGGTTAATATTGTGAACAGCCGCTCCGTGTAGACGAAATTTTTCTTTTTGCTTTTTTATCTGCGACAAGCTACTAATTATAATAGTTTGTTAATTGATTGAACCAAAAGGTTTGGAACTTGAAAGGGTCAATCATTTTACTAATAACATAATTCTGTTTATATATTAACGAATCGTATTTCACAGGTGTAAGCAATGAATTCTGAAGAAGGGTTTAATCCGTTTGTGACTACGGAATTTCTTTTACAAAACTAATTATTTTATTATATCAAAATAGTTTTGTTCAACTCTGTCAACTGCTATAATTTTATTTGTTGATTGTTCTTTCAATAGATGTATATTGTGAAAACAACTTTATTATTTTCTTTACATATAGATAGTACGCTGGGCATTCCAATTTCTGCGGAGAATTAAGTTAAGGGTCAGTGACGTCTTTGCGTTGGAGCTGAGTAGTCTCGCATATGAGCGTTATTTTACTCTAACATTATTTCAGCACAACTCCAAAGGGCTGGACGATTTGTCTTGGAGCACAGCTAGTGATGGAGGACAGGAAGTTATGTGCAATCTTTTTTACTTAAAATGTCAATAATATACGTAATTAAATGGTTCAATCTTGCAAGTTCCAGATTTCCAGAACTAAGTATTTTGAAACATAAGTTTGGTAAATTTTACAATGTAAAGATCAGTGCACAATGCAAAAAGCAATAATAATACACAATCGCATAAGATCACAAAGCGGGATTAGCGCACTTTTGTAATCGATACGTTAGCCTGAAGGGCATCTATACAGTATTAAATCACAAAATAAAGCGTGTTCATCTGCGTTTTCAGATACAGTTCTACATTTTTAAAGAAATTATAAAAACACAAAAGTAATTACCTTAAATTTGCACAAATTTTCAGTCTAACTTTTTCTTTCCATCTCACAGCAGCAAAGGCAATTCCCATGCGATTGACTCCTCGTTAATTGATCGGAAAAATAGCAATCGAATCTTCAATTAATTCAAACTGTTCTACCCGGTAAACTAACTTTCAATTTACAATCGCAAATAAACAGCGAAATGATTAAATCTAATCCAGGCGTCCTTTTTCACTAACTGTTTCACCTGGGTTTGTGAACACAATTATTAACTTATTTACACGAAGGTCTTTGTTATTTATATACACAAAATATCTTAGCAACTCTATTTACAGTATTATTATAATTTTTTTTTATGAACGAATAAGTTCAAAGGTAATTATGTAATTAAAAATTATTATTAATTTTATTAAATACACAAATAAAAAGTTTATCTCGAGTAGGATTTGAACCTACGACTTGTACTTTGCTTGAACCTTGATGGCACAGTTGGTTAGCGCGGTACTCTAGCAAAGTACAGGTCGTAGGTTCAAATCCTACTCGAGATAAACGTTTTATTTATGTATTTAATAAAATTAATAATAATTTCTACTTACAGTAATTTATTGTCTATCTTTGATCAGGCTGAGGGTGCAATGGAGTTAAAGACAACAATTTGGCGCAGAAAAATACCATATAGCACATTTATTTCAATTCGATTAAAGCGTAAAATTACTCCAAAAATTAGAAAAGCACTAAAATAAACACTGTTCCTATTTAAAATACTTAACTTTTTGGGTTTTTTAATGATGTATATTTGTATTTATACATACAAATATACACCATTAAAACGCCCAAAAAGCTAAGTATTTAAATGTGTGTAATAATGATGAAAGTTTAAATTTTCTAACGCTATTCCTCTGCAATGGAAACGAAAATGTTACGACTAATCGACGAACCACAACACAAACATTTCCCCGGGGTGGTTGAATTCTAACTATAATCCACAAGCAGTGCAAATGGTTAACTCCCTCACGATATCTTCGGATAACACCGGGTAGAATGTAGGTGAACTTTGCGGGGTCACATGTTTCTTAAAGCTCTCTTCAACCATAATAAAATTGAATTTCTTTTAACGAAACTGTGATAACGAACTTTAAAATAAAAATCACGGTAATCTAACATTAATTTAAAATCCTGCATATGATATCCAAATATACTAATATTAAAAAAATCTACGTCGAATTCATCTACACGTGACAAGTTTGAAGACAATATCATTAAGATATCTAACTTTAGCACATTGAAAGTAAGCGTTAAAAACTTTAATTTACATTTTAAATAAAACATCTCTTAATCTGGCATCCGACATGTGGGGTGTAACAAACCCCAACTGAGCTAAAAAGTATTACGTTTCAAACAACAGCGCAGCTGCATAAATGTCAGTTTCGTTACCTTTCGGAAATAGTCGATTCTTTCAACGTATGAAGCCGTTTTGACAGTCCGTCACAGTTGCTGTT
The DNA here is from genome assembly GCA_036346205.1 of Vesta saturnalis. NCBI lineage: Eukaryota > Metazoa > Arthropoda > Insecta > Coleoptera > Lampyridae > Vesta > Vesta saturnalis. The sequence goes on along the minus strand of JARFJB010001119.1, from coordinate 241,398 downwards.
AGCTAATAGTTTAGTTCACCTTGGGTCTATCAAACCCCACGTGTCTGTTCGTGTTACAAAATACGTACATTATGTATACTGATTTCTTTACGAGTTATTACTTGTGGTTTTGAGGTACGTTTCTTTATCACCTATTTATATATATATATATATATATATATATATATATATATATATATATATATATATATATATAGTCATGGGAAACTATGAAAAAGAAATGCGCCGATTTAAGGCTTTATGGATGGAGGTGAAAAACGAAGATGAAAAGGTAATTGGATTACCATATCGTTTTCTAATCTTCGCCAATGAAGAAATAGATGATATTGTGAGGTGGATAAACCAATGAATTGAGGAAAAATACGTGAATGGGAGGAGTCTTCTTATTATCAAATCGGCGTCAAAGTTTAAACTTTGGTAGATGTTCGGGCTCATTAGTTCACAATATAGAGGTCTAAGTGGGTACGCAACATAATGGTCCGTATGATATGCATCCACATGGTCTAATTGGAGTCGGTACAATCCGGAAGAATAAACGGGAAATTCCTTGCAAATTCTTGAACGTACGGAATCGATTAATACAATCAAGCGTTTTTGCCTTCCAAGAAGATTTCGCTATTGTATCATACGTTCCGGAAAGTGGGTACAGTTGTTGAATTGTTCGCAACACGCATCGTATCTTGTAATAGCGGACTTCGGCCTCTCACTTCGTTTTTTTTCGATGACGAATACTGTCGGTATCAATTTCCAAATAATCCATCGTGAAAATAATGACAGATTAAACCTGAAAAGACAAGATTTTCTCACAAAATTGAGATTTCAAAAATAAACGATTATGAAAAAGCAAGGATGACTAATTTTAGAGTATCTCGCGAAATTAGAACGGCTTTCATAAGAGTAGAGGAGAATCCGGAGAACCTTCTTCAAAGAAACAAAGGTCCAACCAGCAACAAAGATGTGACTTCTGTCCCTGTAATCGTGATCGCAAGATAAATATGTATGTGAAGTTTGTGAAAAAATGTTATGTTTGGAACACGCGTTCACGTACCGCCAAAACTGCGCTCAAATGAGACCTTAGTTTGAGATGACTTTGCTTCTGTAGTAATGAGTAATATATCTCTTCATTAAGGTCGATACTTTTGTTTATTACCAACTATAAAATTTAGTATTTTCTTTATATGATGGTTTTTATGTAAACCTCCTTTTTGCTGATGAAGTGGAGACAAAAGGGGTTCATTGCGAGAATTTTTATTTAAAAAAAAATGGGGGGAATGTAGCATCCCACATGTCGGAAGATGTTAAATATTCTCACGTCAGATACCGGGTTAAAAATAGCTAAAATGTTGTGGCGCTTAAGCAACTTTATGTTATGAGTAGAATAAATGTATACAATAATACAGAGACAAACTTTGCAGATAATAATCATCCTGTATATGATATTGAAATGATACCGATTTGTCAAATTTCCATAAGGTGTATTTTCCAACGTTTTTCTTCTTTATCATTATAAACGTCAAATAACAAAAAATGTAAATTTTGGTATTTATATAATTTTAATTTTCAATTGAAAGTAATTGAATTATAATGTCATTTGTGGAGTCAGGAGATGATCAAAGTGAAGATGGTGAATTACGGCAAAGTCCTTCAGAGGCGAGACAAAAACCAGAAGTTTTAGATTTTAGGTTAGAATTAAATGTAAATGTAAAGTTGTTATAAATCCTATTTTAGTTTATCGGATAATGATGATGATGATGACGGAGAGACTGCTGATTCTTTAGATATAAAACCACCACAAGCAAGGATTGTTCCTACCAGTAATCGTAGTAAAAGACGTGATGGTCATGATGGTAAATCACGACACAAAAGATCTGAAAGACATAGAGATGAAAGAATTCATACACATAGGGATAAACATCATAGAGATAAACAATTGCGACCTGTTAAAGATAAAGAGCTGTATCACAGAGATAAGGAAAGGTATTATAGGGAACAAATGGGGTTGAAAGAGAATTATGCTGAAGTTCAGTATATTAGTGAACGCACATATAGAGAACATAAGGAAGAAGTACCTCGAAGCAGTAGACATGCTGATTCTCGTAAGAAAGATCGAGAAATACGTGATATTAGAGAAATACGTTATGTGGAAAAGCACAGGAGAGAAAGGTATGCTGAAGAAAAATGGGAAAAGTCTGCTGGTGATAAAGCATTAGAAGATTTAAGGGAACGACTCTTAAGTAAACGCTGCACTAAGGGTGAGGACGAACCTTTTAAAACTGAAAAAAAGGAAGGTCACAGAGAGCGGAAGTACAAAGATAGTGAGATGTTGGATTCGGTTTTACAAGGTGAAGCTGGCATGTATGTGAAAGAAATTATTAATATTAGTACAGCTGAAGATAAACGAAGTAAGAAACACGAAAAGCTCAAAGAAGAGGAAAAATTCACAGATGAAGACAGAGTGGAGCAGGACATTCGGAGAGAAAAGCTATTAGAAGCTGGTAAGTATTTTATGCAATTATATCAGAGGCGTGGTTTGTATTGTTAATTTGAATACAAATTCTTATGTCATTTAATATTATACACTTTTTATATTTAATTGAGTAAGCAGTGAGCAAAGTATTGAAACATCTGTATAAATATTTTTTTGATGGAAAATTAATTTAACATGTTACAGTGTCTAAGGTAAATTCTAAATTTCGGCTAAGGGATTTATGCAGAAATTATCAATGTTGATTAACCAAGAATTGATCAAGCATTCCTTACCATTTTATAAGGAATAAGAAACTATGATTTCATATTAGTTGAGTTGATCGGTCTATTTCCACAGTTTTTGCTTTTATAGTGCGACGTTTCTGAAGTGAACTCTGCTGCCGTCATCAGGCTTAGTTTTGAGGACTGTTTTTACACTAGAGTCGAATTCATATATTTGAAGTTAAGTTGGTGTACGTTTATGTTTTTTGAGTCAGAAATCCAAATATGACAATAGTTTTCCTGTGGATTAGAATGTTAGAATAAGTAAATTTCTGTATGAAAATGCATAAATAGTATATATATATATATATATATATATATATATATATATATAATATATATAACATGAACCAAAAAAACTCTGCTTCAAGTGTATATTCTACACATAAATTGAAAGTAAAGTAGATAAAATTTTTCTAAAATGTATGGTATGCAGGCCTCAAATGATTTGAAATGTTTTCGAAATCTAAAACCTTTAGAATTTCAAAATACTATCCGCAATGAAAATTATTTTTGTTGAGAAGATTTTTGGTTTGTTTGATTGGTATGAATGGAGAAGTATTAATTCTTAATTGTTAATTATTCAATTTTGTGTGTATTTTCAGGTGTTTTGGTGATTTTGGGTCTAATAATTTTGAAATTTGTTCTTTGAAGTTGATAAAGTAATTTTCATATTTGCAATTATCAATCAGGAAATTAAATACTATGACCAAAATTTAGTTAATGTGGATAAAGTTATGGTAATAAGTTTTTATTAGTTTTCATAAATTTCTTTATCCAAATAATATAATCGGTATTTCCAACTGAATGGATATGCCAAATTTGCAGAGCTTTTGGGAAGTTGTGCTGAACGTTGTTCGTTTTTGATTCCAGGCAATTTCCAAATCGCGGATACCGAATAAAGGTTTGCCAACATTGACCGGCGTCTTGTGATAAGTAGTAGATTATCAATTTATAAAATTTATTCATATCGTTTTCAGTTGTTTGAAGCCACATAACATTGATATGGTATAATGAATGCAAGATACAAGTTATTAGATACAATAGTATATATGCAATATGACGCTGATACAAAACTCTGCTTCAATTGGTAATAATTTAATCAGTCATTGATATAGAATTAAGTAAGAAGAAATTTTTCTAACCTTTCCATTATCGAAAGATACAAACTTTGACCATTAATGAGTGTTGGATGCAATTGACGCTGATTCCACAACAAGCTCTCGTCAATTGACAAGTGAAAATAATTTAAGTCAGTCCACGATATATAGAATTAATAAAACGAAACTCTTGCGACCTTTCCATTACCGAAAGATACAAGCTTTGACCATTAATGATTTTCAAGCAAGAGTGAACTTTTCACGTTGGTTTCTAGAAAAATTCAGTAATGACCGAAATTATCCATGGATCATCTTATTCACTGATGAGGCAGGTTTCGCCAGAAACGGAACTTTTAACTTCAATAATAATCATTACTACGATTATCAAAATCCACGCGTTTTCATTGAAACCAATCATCAACAGCAATTCAGTGTGAATGTATGGGCTGGTATTATTGGCAATAATTTAATTGGTCCATTCTTTTTGCCACATCGTTTAAATGGTAATTCATACACCATTTTTTTGGATAATGATTTACCTGAGTTACTAGAAGATGTCCATCTGGATGTTAGGGGTCGGATGTGTTTCATGCTCGATGGTGCGCCTCCTCATTTTGCACTCACTGCTAGGCGGTCATTGAATCGAACTTTTAATGCAAACTGGATTGGACGTGGAGGACCGATTACTTGGCCTGCACGTTCACCGGATCTAACCACTATGGATTTTTTCCGGGGTCGTTTAAAAAACATGGTGTTTTCGGTGCCAATTACAATCTTCCAACATCTCTAGCAACGAATTTTTGATTGCTCTTATTTAATAAGAGATGATCCGCGATTATTTTCCAACGTACGTCAGTCGATCATGAAAAGAATTCGTAAATGCATAGCAGTCAACGTTGAACAATTCGAACATTTAATCAACTAATTTCTTTGTTAATTAATACTTTGTTTAACTTAATAAACTCTTTGACAACTATGACTTTTAGTCCCACTAACTAAATTTTGGTGCGGTAGTATTTAATTGACCGTGATTGATGAAATTGCAAATAACTCGTAAACCGTTCACTTTATCAACTTCAACCAAGAGGACCAAATTTGCAGAAAATTGAATTACGGACCCAAAAAGTCACCAAAATCCTGAAAAATCACACACAAAAAGTTGGAATAGAAAGTATACGGAAACAATGTGAAAACTAATACTTCCAGTCAATTCATAGACAATCCAATCAAACCACAAAAATCCTGGTCAACAAAGAAATAATTTTCATTGGGGATAGTATTTTGAAATTCCTAAAGGTTTTCGAGTTATTTGCGAAAAACGATTTTCAAAATTCAACTTAGAGGGCCTGTCACTTTGTAGCCATACATTTTAGAGAAAAATTTTATCTGACTTATCGTCTTCAATTTATGTGTAAAATATACACTTGTAGCAGTGGTACGTTTTTTGGTTCACGTTATATATATATATATATATATATATATATATATATATATATATATATATATATATATATATATACAGGGTCCGGCAACAAGAGCGCCTTCTTCTATATCTTCCGTTTTGTGTAAGCTATATTAATAAAATTTGGGATAGGGTTATAGTTTAGTTGTGTGCATATTTTAAAATTATTCACGTGTATACAGGTTGTTTATTTAAAGATGACCAAACTATAATAAAAAAAATTTAAATGAAACACCCTGTATATTATTACCTTTTTATGTCGATTTTTCTAAAAAAAATTGAAATTGCAGAGATAGCTTTGAAAATGTACCTCCTATACCGTTGAAAAACAAAAGTTATCTAATTTACATCAGAACAAGTACACAGATAGAGCTTTCTTATAATGCAAAGAAAATGTCATAATTTCATACAGGGTGTTTACAATTGACTTGCCAATCAGACATTATTCCAACTAGTAAAAGTTTACTTTTTCAAATAGAACACCCTGTATATTATTCCGTTTTTAGTTTCTACATATTAACCCTTATCAATTCGATATACAATTCCCTACCCTAAATATAGCCGTTTCCGAATTATTTTTAATTTTTCAAAATGTATAAGATTATTGGAACATTTATTTAAATCCATGGCCTCGTATAAATAGAAAAAAAACAGTGGAAAACAATTGTATTGCAAATTAAAAAACGCAACAGAAACTACTACACTATAATTATTAAAATTATTTCTAAAAATACAAAACTAATGAAATAAAAAAAAATAATTTAACGCCAATCATTAGCGATAATGATTTATAATAATTGTTCAAAATGTTGTCCGTTTTCTCGGATGCAGACCGGAAGTCGATCTTTAAAAGATTGTTGAACTCTACGCAACAACTCAGGAGTAATGCTAGATCCACATTCTCTAGTAGCATGGGTAGTTCTTCTGACAGAAAGCGCAAATATTCTTGGCCGGTTAATACACCGCCAAAGAAAAATGGGCCAATTATGTTGTCATTTAGAATGGCACCCAAACATTGATTTGCGATAGACGTTGTAAATCAATTGCTCTCGTACAGTGCGGGTTTTTTGTGGCATAATAATGCATATTGTGGCGATTTCTATAATTGAATTACAAAAATTCAATCGGTTTTTAAAGTCATTTCCGTTCAACTCTGAAAGGTACAAAATTTGAATATTTTAATAATAGAGAAACAAATTATGCCAACCTTGGTTAAAAATAATTTTGTACGGATGATATTTTTCTTCGTTGATAATTTTATGTACGGAGCCCAAGCTAATGTCTTTTCTCTTGAAATTTGTCACATTATTTCAAATGAAATAGGACATTTAACTTCTCGTCCATCTTTATTGAGTATGGTTCTTTTGTGGGGCTGCAATAACTTACACTTGTAAACTTTTTTAGTCAAAAGACAATTCTGATGGCATTCTCCCAGAACGTATATCATCTGACACATTTCTTCTTTTGAAAAATTCATTTTTATGAAAAAGCACTCACAGATATAGGAGAACTGTCTAACATTGCTTTTTTTCATTTTGACTACTTGATCACCCGTGCGAAATAATAATAATAGTTACCAATGCAAATATCAAATAAATGTATTAGTGAACAATTCTGCATTATTAGGACCCCAGTATAAGGTGATAGCGTTAAAATAACGTGATAAGATTACCTTAGCGACAAGAATGCGCTGTAATTCTCAGTTTATCGAAAATGAAGACTTAACCAGTCATTTTAGAAATTCACTATGGGTATCATTGGAAAACCCATGAGAAGCTCTATCAACTGGTCAATTGAAATATAGTGTTCCATTAAAAAAAATGAGATAAATGACATTTTGTGTTTGTGACTTTCTTCAGATTTACATCTGCCAAAAATTAGCAAACAATTTTTGGTTAGCTTGCAAAATGTAATTTGGTCAATTCACAAGAAATTCTCAAAGACCTGTTTTTCATAGAAAATGGGTCATAAGTCTCTTCAGGTTCATAATAAACCCATAGTATGTAATAACTTTTTTCTTGTTTCGGAAGTATAAATCGAAGTATGGGTAAAATATAGAGGGTGATATTTAAAAAAACGCAACTTTGGTATGCCACATATTTATGAGACACCCTGTATAGTGGTAAATATTTTTACAGAGTGCGCAATGGACCGCTACATCACCTCGCGAAAGCAGAATTAAATTATCTCAAACCGTTTAGTCATATTGGAATAAATACGGGGAATTTTAACACCCTGTATATATATATATATATATATATATATATATATATATATGTTCTAAAAAATATATATTGGATTACTCAGTGGCTCAGTGCTAAAGGTGTCAAGACTTGTAAGTGAAAGGTACCAAAGCTCAAATCTGAGAGTAGTCATGTGCTCGGGGAAAAATCATAACGTGTGAATTCGACTCAGGTGCGAAAACAGTCCTTCTCAGGACCAAGCCTGATGACGGAAGCAGAGTCCACTTTCGAAGCGTCACGCTATAAAAGCAAAAACTGTGGAAGGCTGTTCAACTCAACTAAGTATAGTTTTTGTTAAAATGCTTCTTATCTTACATGTAAGTGATTGTTCAGCTATTTTTGACGTTTCATCAACGTTCACCAAAGTAATCATAAATTGTAATTGATAGCACGTTTACAGTATTGGTGACTTAATATTTTCATTAAATCTCACAAAGAATAAAGTTTTGGGATTATCCAGCTTGCTACATATTACATTTAGGTGTGAAAGTAATTGCTTCAATAAAAATTGAATGATTGTTTTCGAAAATGAACAAGAAATTTTGCTTACTAGGGGTCTTCACAAATAATTAATGTCATGTCTATGGTTTGTTTACTTAGCGAATATGTGAGGCTACTATTTAAATAGTCCATTTTTCTACATACTACGCACTGTCTCACCATCATAAAACTTGAGTTATACTTATTATCACTATAAATAAGAAATAATTAACGTTGCACTTATCTAAATCTTTGAAAAAAACACTGCAAAAATAATCAGTAAACAATTGGCAGAATAAGATGGATGCAGTGTTGTCAACTATGGTGGCAGCCATCTTCTGGCAGTTTGCGATTATATACAGTGGTAAACAAATAAGTCTATTCTTGGTTAATCGTGATTGAGTAATTATACAATAGATTGGAAAAACTACATCCCTGAATATAGTTATGGTAAAGCAAATGAACTGTTTTTAATATGCGGAATATAATAAGTACCAGTTTACTTGCAAACACATATGCCAAAGCTGCCTAACAGTTTTTTGGTTGATAATTTAGTTCTTCTTTTAAAATTGGAACATTTGTGCTGGAGCTACATTTTCAATTTATTATAGGAGTACATTTTTGGAGTTTGGTATCTCAGTAGATGATATGGAAAACATACAAAAAGGGTTTACATGGTGAGACTATTCATGTGGATGTCACAATCAATTTTTCAAAAAAACCTGTGTGTGCATGGATGTCAAAGGTTAAAAGATGTACAAAGTTTCTGGTTTTATTTATGTAATCTTAAGGAAAAAGCTCAATTGAGAATACAAGATTTTATTGGGGAGAATACAGAAAAAATACCCACTGTACTAAACTAAATTATAAAATCTAAGCGTCGTCTTGATTTAGCCATCTCGTCCAATATTTCTTCAGAGGTTATTTCCATATCTCTCTGGATTGAAAGCATTGCCAAGCCATTAAGTCTCGCATGAAAAATTGTTAACCATTATCAGTCTGTGTCAAGTAAAAGATACATTACAAAACATATTTACAGATACAGAGTTACTTACTTCCGTCATAGAATTTCTCAAATAGGTCTTGATCCGTTTAAAATTGGAAAAATATCTTTCATTAGTTGTTGTGGATACTAGTAACGTTGCTAATATTTGAAGAAGCCTTAGTATGTTAGGATAGATTTCTTTACTGCATGTCCTGAGTGGCAACATTAAACTAAAGATCTCTGCTGTCACAAAAAGCGACACTAGGAATTCTCCTTGGAGAATGGATGATCGAAAGGTGAAAGCATCCCTGGAAGAAGCTAAATCAGACCATTCGGAAATTATACTCAAAGATTCTAAGACAGGCTCTAACAGCTCAATAAAGTCACTGATAGAATGATATCGTTCTATCCAACGCGTCGCACAATTTCTTTTTAGAATTCTAGCACTAATTTCAAGCTCGCAACTTTCGATGCTTTTATTCAAAACCTCTTTCCTCTTTGGATATATAAAAAAGTCACGTATCTTCCCTACAATCACGATGCAATTTCTGATTGATTGAACTTCGCAAGACTTTGACACTGCTAAATTCAGACTATGTGCTGAACAATGAACATAAAAAGCTAATGGGTGAGTTTTTCTAGCATAGGCTTGCACACCAATATTTCCTGACATGGCTGCCGCCCCATCATAGCTCTGTCCACGTAGGTATCTCACGTCAATTCCGAAATTTTCCAAGTTAGTCAGAATACTTTTAGCCATTCCTTCACCTGTTAAGTCTGATATTGGCGCAAACTGAAGGAAATCCGCTCGTAGAACGAGTTTATCTACGTCGACATACCTTGCACCACTGGCGGCTTTTCGTGGAGGTCAAATGGTCAATGACCCTCCTAAAATATTCAAATCATAATTTTAGTAAAAATATTTTTAATAGTCTAAAATTAGTGCAATTTTAAAATCGTAAGGGTTCTGTATCAAACACGCTACAAGCAATACACACAAAGCTTGAATAATGCTAAATGGCCGTATTTGAAATTGACCTACAAGTTTCTTATGGCTTATAGAGAAATACCTGTAAAGAGAAAACGAGACGCTAGATACGACTTTGCCGTGTTGAAGTGAAAGCAACCTTTCGTTGCTATACTGTGCATTAAGTCGACGGCCGCATTGTTTAAATGCATACAAGGGAGGTTGCGGGTAGCGTGTTTGCAAAACGTAAACATCCGAAACTCTCTCGTGAATGCGTTATCGTCGCATTTTAGACACCTACGCATTAAGTTATATTAGTAGTTTAATTATGTTACTACAATATTAATTTAATATTTAATGCTTAATAGGTGACCTGCTGTTATTCTTGTGTAAACTGTAAAGTGTAAACGCGGGGGCGTATTTAATATATGCGCTTGATGATTGTTCTTGTGTAATGTTATGTTAATCTGTGTTAATCGTTTAATTTTGGTAGCGTGGATGTTTTGAATTATTGTGCGATTTTAATTTTATGAAAATGAGTGTTGTCGAGGATATAATTGCTCTGCAATCGGCTGGAACATTAACCCATGACCGCCTGCTTGAAAAAAAGGAACTTGGACGACCAAAACCAAACATGAATTTGAAGCAAACAGCGAAGGATCGAGGTAAAGATATCCAAAGATATTTTAAAGAATCGATGTATAATTTGTGTGATTGGATTTGAGGATGTAGTGCAAAAAATGCGTTTTTTTTTGCTACCCGTGTTTATTATTTTCCAATGACGCTGTATGGACTAAAAGCGGTCTAACCGATATTAAACATTTAAAAGACAAAATTAAAAAGCATGCTTCTTCGGCTACTCATATAAATTGTTCAATGAGTTATTCTAATTTAGGGCGTGTAGACATTAGACAACAACTTGATAGTGCGTATCGTAAATCAATTCAGGATTTTAATGAATCAGTTTCTAGAAACAGATATATTTTAAGTAAGATAATTGGTTGTGTAAAATTTTGCGCTATTTTCGAAATTGCATTACGTAGTCATGACGAAAGTGACATGTCTGATAATCCTGGAATTTTTCGAGGACTTATAGATTGTGTTTCGGAACTGGACTCGATATTTAGAGAACATCTAGGAAGAAATTCGGTGTTTAAAGGAATATCGAAAACAATTCAGAACGATATTTTAGATTCATTGCTGGCTGTTGTACACTCACATGTAACAAAAGAAATTGACGAGACAGATTTTGTGGCAATTCAAGTTGATGAGACAACAGATAGTTCCAATAAAACACAAATGATTTTTATATTTCGATACGTACTCGATGGTGTCGTGTACGAAAGATTTTGGAAATTTGGTAACCCTTCAGGTACCACAGCACAACATTTAATTTCTTTCAGAAAATAATGCCTCATGTAGACATTCTTTTTAAACAATTACAAATGCGAGATATTGATATTATATCAGTCAAGAATTATATAACGTCTTTCAACAGGAATATCCAAAAAGTGAGAAGTAGCATATTGGAGTCAGAAGAACCAAGCACATCATCAAAAAAACGACGGAAAACTAATGAGGATCCTAGACGTTTAACTGCCTTAGAAGTTTGCGACATTATTATGTCTGAAATTCGCCATAGATTCGATTTCAATAATTATCTCTTGATCGCACAATTATTCCTGACTGAGAAGTTTCAAGCATATAGTACCAACTTCCCTGAAAACATTTAAAAAATGGTACCAGCTAATTATCCTACAATAAATATTGCCAAATTAAGATCAGAACTTGAAGTAATTTATTTTCGGGAAGATTTTCGTAACAATGAAGTTATTAAATATTTTGTGTACATTACCAATGACTACCGTAGAAAGTGAGAGATGTTTTGCAACATCAAACCGCGTCAAAACTTTTTTACTTAATACGATGGGACAGTCTAGACTTACTGCTTTATGTATGTTGAGCATAGAGAAAAAGCTTGTCAAAAGCATTCCAAATTTTAACGAACAAGTCATGGACCATTTTGCAGAACAAAAGGAAAGAAGGATTGACTTAAAATATAAACGAGTTTGAGGTATGTTATACTTTAACAATACATTTTTAAAGTCTATGTATATATTTTAGTATAAATTATTAGACTGTTAGGTTTTCTAGCCAAAATGACCCCCCTGGTTATCAACCTACGCGCCGCCATTGCCTTGCACAAAGAGACATTTGTTCCTGATACATCAGAAGTCTCGTCAACCAGAACAGTGAAACACTTCGCTTTGTTTATATTCGTAACTATCTTCTTTAGCATAACCGTATTGTATGATTCTATAATAGCATTCTGACTAACTGGGCTTATATATTTATTTCTTTGTCCCGGTCCTTCCAAAAAGTCTTTAAGAAGCGGATCTCCAGCGCTTCGATAACGCAAAATTGCTCTAAAGTTTCCTTCGTTATCTCTAGGAGTATGTTCCAGCAAAATAGGACCAATGTCTCTATGTCCACGCAGAGCTATATCTTGTTTACCGCATAAAACTACTGCATCGATTGCTGGCTTTTGATTTTTTCTATTTTGCATAATTTGCTTATATCTTTCAGCATCAAGCATGTTGTCCACAGATAAGTGAGGATTTTTTGTGGATTCAATGAAGTGTTCAGCCTTTAAAAGTGCTTTCTTATGATATCTACTATTGTGATGTTTAGTGTACACCTCAACAGAATCTTTCCATTTGCAATTTTTTTTTATTAATGATCCAAGTGGTTGAAAATTTATAGAGCCGTCTCCTTTTATTGCGAAGACACTGCAGTATTTGCAGTAGGCTCCATCATCTTTGGCACAATACACTAACCATCGGTTAAGCCAGGAGTACCGAAATTTCAACTTTTTTTTCCGTGAATCGTGGCAGGAAAGACGTAATTTGAAGGTGGCATCCAAACTTTGTCCAAAACGTCTTGCATCTCTGATTGTTGCAAGGGCTTTTTTAAATAATTGCTTGTATCGTTAGGATTGACGAATTCACCTAATTCCGAGCACGATTCATGTTTTTGGAGATCTAAATCTGATATAGTATGTTCCGAGGTATTTTCAATATTACTCTTAGTACAATTGGTACAATTGAGTCTTTTTCTAAAGCAGCAACAACAAAAGATTCATTAGAACAGCTTGGGTAACAGTGAGAGGTTTCCATTTTTTTTATCCGTTTCGGATTATTCAAAAAATCTAATATGCTGGACTGTTGTTTCCGATCCATTTCTGAAAAAATAGAAATACCCAGTCATAGTCATAACAACAATATAATAAATAATAATGTATCAGTTGAAGAATATCGATATTTTGATGCATCGATATACATAGAATATCCCTAATTGTGACAATAGGTACCTAACCTACATGTAAATAAAACTAATTTTGCCTCGTTACTTTAAGGTAACATTATGTTACTAACATAAGAAGCTAAAATTAATCAAAACTTAAAAATGTATATACCAAACTTACATTCTTGTTTTGTCTTGTAGAAGTATCGGAACGTTCGCTGGATTCGTAAAAAAATTAAAATCTTACACCTTTCAGCCCTTTCACTAGCACAGTAACTAATTATTATACTTTACTTCTTAGTAAAATTAACATTAATCGAACGAGTTCGCAGTTCGCGCTTTATTATATGCGGCGTGCGCGTGCCATCGTGCAGTGTTCTCAAATGTTCCGAACTCCTTTCGAATCATATCGTTCGAGCCGGTTCGCGTTGATCCAGCATACCACCGTTCACCGTTAGTCCGTGGTCCGAGCGCTTATGACAGTAATTAAACTCGTTAACAAAATGTAATGCAAATAAAAATTAAGTAATAGATTAAAATATATTTGATTATTTGATTCGTAATGGACAGGCTCTCTAGGGGTGTCCACCCCCTAAATCGCCACTGGCTGTCACAATGTAAGTTTAGTTGTTTTGTTTTGCTCTCTTCACATGCCCGTTGTCATGTTTAGTTTTTTATTAATGTTATGTAGTATTGTGTTTTCGCTCACTTACGTATATTGGATTTAGGTTAGTTAAATTAGTTGTTTTTTTAGGTTAGGTTAACTTAGTTTAGGAATTCTGATTAATACTGATTGAGGATGATATTTTATTGATCTTTGACTTTCCGAATATAACTAATGGTACTGAATTTGACGTTATTTGTTTTTCTTTTGGCTGAATGTGTTTTTTTTTGGTATGAATGCAGCCGAGACAAGGTGGCAGGCGCTGGATTGGAAGAAGTCATTTGAGACACGGCTACCGGACCTCCCATCGCCGATGGGTGTTGTCCCGCGCGAGTAGTTTGTGTGGCGTAGGTGGTGGTTGGTGTGGGTGACTCCCTCACCAACTGCGGACCGGAAGCTTGTTTCTTATTGACGGTACCCCGCTTTGGCGGTGGATTTTGGACATTCATTGAGCGACTTGACCGCTTCCCGGACAGGCCATGTCTGAGTGTGGTTGCTGCCCACTCTGTTTTAAATTCGAGGCCCTATAGAACTCGGCTGTGCTGTATTGGCGGTAGTGCGGCAAAGTTGTATGTGTGTAATTATCATTGTCCCTGTGATGGTGATTGGAGCTTAACAACTCTCCATCACTCACCGTTAGTTGTGACCCCTGGAGTGTGTGCTTGTGTGAGTGTTTTGTGTATGTTGCATGATTGGAGAGAAGGTTGTGCAATATTGGTTGTAACGTTTCAAATGAATTCAGTAATTATTCTTTGGCTCAAAGGTGTAATATGCTGTGAACTAGTAAACATTATTCGTATTTAAATATGAATCTCATAATGGGAATTTATATATTTAAGAATTAAGATACGCCACTGGAAAAGGGGTTCAAAATGAATTGCGAATACATTGAAACATTTTGTATACTTAAATATAACGTAAATCTTATAAAATAAGTTTACAAGTTAGCATTCAAAACTATTAAATGAATTTTAAACCAAGTATACATTATTATTTATATTAATAATAAATTAACATTCAATTCAAAATTTATAAAAGATAACGAACCGTCACTGATCAAACCTTGATCCTTCTTAGTTCGGAGGTTACATGTAGGGGCGCCACTTATCGATAAAATTTATACTAAATTCAACAAAAATTGTTTAGGAATAAAACAAATTCAACAACGTTTAGAGATCATGTTTTGGTCAATCAGAATTAAATATTAACTTTACACATAACTGTTACCCACTATGTTATTTTTGGAAGAATACGTCGAGTTTTAAAGTGGATTCAATAGAAATTGATACAAAATTAATTTAAAATTGATGTTTTAATCGATTTTGATCGGGTAAAAAACCTAGTTCATTTATGTCAGGATATGTAAATTATATAAAAATTATTAGAATAGAATTTCACGGTAGTTCTAACAAATTATTTAAAATTTAGATCACGAGCTAGGAAATTAACCAAGACCTTCTAAAAAGTTGGATTTTTGAATTTTCATTGGTAATTTCTACATCTGTAACGGTGAACATCTATAAATAGGATCAAGGAACGAAAGGGAGTCAGTCTGCGGAAATGTCAAAACTTTAAATTTTTCGGCCATTTTTATTATTATAATTTGAAATAGTAAAAAATGTCAAATATTAAAGTTGAAAGTTTATTGTCGACAATCATTTAAACATAAGGTTGCTAAAATCTATTTGTGATTATATACTAGATTTAAAGGCCCCAAGTGTCAAATTCTGAGATTTGACTAAAATTATAAATGTTTAAGTTGAACAAGTGTGTAGGTATACAACAAAGGAGTGATCTATATTCGCTTTCCTTTAAGGGAACCAACAAATAACATAATTTATATTTATAAATGTAAAAGTAAATGGTGGATTGATATTATCAACAGTTACTGGGTTATACTCGCTTACCATTATATATAATAAGGCGTTAAGTACATACACATTCCCTGATAAGTGGAAAGTATCGAAAGTCACTCCAATTCATAAATCCGGCAATAAAGACAAAATTGAAAATTATAGACCAATAAGTATATTATTAGTACCGGCTAATATATTTGAATAAATCATATATCAAAACATTTATTATCAGGTTAAGAGTTTTATTTGTATATAGCAGCACAGATTTATTGAAAATAGGTCAACCGAAACAAACTTGAAGATATTTCTACATTCGATAACACATGCATTAGATAATGGCTGTCAAGTAGATGTGGTATACACCGACTTTGCCAAAGCATTTGATAGAGTAAATCAGGACATTTTATTAAAAAAAATGTAACAATATGGATTTTCATTAAATTTAATTATTTTCTTTAAATTTTACTTACAAAATTGACCTCAGTCTGTAAGTATGCATACAAAGTTACCGGAACCTTTCTGTACTTTATCAGGGGTGCCTCAAGGAAGCAACCTGGGTCCATTACTATTTGTACTGTTTATTAATGACCTTCCGCTAGTTATTAATACCTCCGACAGCCTGTTATTTGCACATGATTTGAAGATATTTAAGGAAATTCACAATATCAAAGATAGAGAATTACTTCAAACAGATGTTGACTGTGTTGTGGCTTGGAGTAATAGAAATAAACTGTATTTTAATATAAACAAATGTAAAAGCATGATGTATACAATGAAGAAAGTATATAATGAAGCAAACTACTGTATGGATAATCAAAAATTGCAATGTGTTAACTAATCAAAGATGTAGGAGTTCACTTTACAAATAACTTAAAATGTGATAAGCACACAAACAAACTTGTGAATACAACATTAAAAAGTTTAGGCTTCGTAATAGGTAATGCTGCAGAATTTCAAAATCTCCTTACTGCAAAAATTCTGCATAACTCTTTGGTAAGATTAAAATTAGAGTACAGTAGTAAAGTTTGGTATTCCGGATTAATAATACATCAAGATAGAGTAGACAGTCCAAAACAAATTTCTAAAATACTTAACATTTAAAAAAATATGGTACCCTCAATACGATAAATATCACGTAGTTCTACAGGAACATAACGTTCTAAAATATAGAAGAGAGGTGGCCGACGTTTCTTTTATGCATAAATTGATAAATAACAGAATTGACTGTCCAAATTTGTTATCTATTGTTAGTCGGTATATTCCAGCACACAGAACTAGACCAAAAAATATATTCTATGTACCAATATGTCGAACTAATTACAGACAGAACTCGCCTATGATAAGATTAGCAATAACCACAAGTCTGACAACAATATACTTGCCATAATTGTTTAAAAAAAGTTAATATGCAGTATTATAACAAAGTTTAGTTGGTCTATGTGCAGCTATTCTCCGTGAAGCATGAACCAGTAGTAAAAAATGTTTATTTACTGTTTTATGAATATGTGTTTATGTTCAATCTTTTAAGTTGTGTAAAAGAAAGGGGTTTGAATTACCAACAATGTAAAAGGGAATGCCCGTTTTCTTGGTATAAATAAATAATTATATAATTGTAAAGCCAAAGCCAAAGGATTTGTTAAACCGAATTTAAGCTTGAACTTAACAAATAAGAAGATGAATGTTGAACGTTTCAAATAATTGCATCTTAAATTCTGATAATATTCCAAAATAGTGTAGTTCAAACATACCTTAGCCTATCTTATACTTGCGAAACAGCTGATTAGTGGTTCGAGTAAAAAACAGTGGTGTTGTAAGTACCGACAGGAAAATAAATTGTAGTTCAAGGTGATTGAAACATTGTTATACCACACTTTTTTCGGATATACAGGGTATCCCGAATTGCAGTGTCCAAACTTTAACAGCGTACTCTGCGTCTAAAATAAGCCCTAATTCCCTATATAAACATATGTCGAGAAATCCTTCTTTTTCGAAATACAGGGTATTTAAAATTTTAAGAAAAAAAAATCATTTTTTATCATATCTTTCATATAACTCTAGATATCTCTATAACATTTAATACACATCTCTCTAGCATCAAAGAACATTTTTTGGTGTAAAAGATTTTTTAAAATGTCTACCAGTGGCGTCTGTACGGTATTTGAACTGAATATTATTGAAGGAAAAAATGGTACGCCACTGCTTTTTCTGAAAATAAAAATTATTATTGAAATCTCCATTTAATTTCGAACACATTTGATCCCCTGACTTTTTTCCGTACGACGCATTGTTTTCGCGTAAAAAAATAAAAACTATTTTCATGCATGCTCAAATTGATAAAATTTCAATTAATGTTAATTTCAGTGGCAAAACTTGTAAAACGATAATTAGAGTTAATTCTATTTCTAAAATGGTTTTAAAAATACTAGAATTCACAACTTTCATTAACATAGATCGTGAAAAATTTTACTGAGCACTATTAAATTATTTTGTTCAACCAATAAGAATTTTAATGTGGTCGCTAACGTTATAACCATTGCTCAAAGTGAGCTTCACCAACTTTTTTAAAAGTGTGTTTTGAATCTAATATGTAGGTTTCCGATATTCATTTCTTACATTCCCGCTGAGTTCATAATTTCTCAACAACGTGTGCACTGCATTGACCATAATTCCTCTACTGTCGAATTTTGGTATGCCATGGTTGCATTTTTATGACAATTAAACATTACTTTAAAGTATGACAGTTGCGTTTTTAGAAGTAAATTATTGTAAATAAATTTCAGATACTTACAGTTTGTACGAAAAAAGATAATTATCAGTCTCTGTAACATTTTTCACTATCTAAGTTAATGAAAGTTGTGAATTCTAGTTTTCGTAAAACTATTTACGAACTTAGTTGATAAAGAGTAGTTTTATAAAATGATGTACCATTCTAGAAATCGAATTAACTCTACCGTTCTACAAGTTTTTCCACTGAAAATAACATTAATTGAAATTTTAGCGATTTGGCCATGCATGAAAATAGTTTTTATTTTTTTACGCCAAGACGGTGAGTCGTACGGAAAAAAGTCAGGGGATCAAATTTGCTCTAAATTGAATGAGATTTCAAAAACAATTTTTATTTTCAGAAAAAGCAGTGGTGTACCATTTTTTCCTTCAATAATAATCAGGTCAAATACCGTGCGGACGCCACTGGTAGACATTTTAAAAAATATTTTATACCAAAAAATGTTTTTTGATGCTCGAAAGATGTGTATTAAGTTTTATAGAGATATTTAGAGTGATATGTGAAAGATATGATAAAAATTGATTTTTTTTTCTTAAAACTTTGACACCTTGTATATCGAAAACGAAGTATTTCCCAACGTATGTTTATATAGGAAATTAGGGCTTATTTTGGACGCAAAATACGCTGTTAAAGTTTGGACACTGCAATGCGGGACACGCGGTATACTAGTGTTGGTACATATAGGGGACCAAAAGGAATAAATATCAAACGCTGGATTATGACTCCAGTGATGTAAGTTACCTACCCTATGTTTTTATACATTATAATATTGAAATAAGTGGGCTGCATCCAAACTCGATCATTGAATCTGTATGTTACATGTACCTAGATTAAGTAGCTGTATTCAGGGATGATAGGCCTACATAAAAGATGTCTGATGTTATACAATAAATTTGTTACACTTATATTTAATGTTTAACTTAAATTGGTGTAGTCGATTTGTACCTTGAGTTCATTATTTCATCTTAATGCAAATTAATATGGATAGTACCACAGTATTAGGTTGGAAAGGAGTAATTTAATTTGTGGTGAAGAATAAAGAGTGATAGTTAAATTGATTTTGGCATAGAAATTCTCCATTTTTACAGTAAATTTAAAAGAGATGAATACAGATTTTCCAACACCTCAATTATGTTAGTTTTAAAGTGATCAATAGGCATAATTTATTTGTCATTGTTTCTATGTAAAGGGAGCGTATAACACACCGGTGTGTATAATTAGTGGAATCCATGAATAATTTGAATGTAAATCAATATTTATGACTAAAAGTCAGAGTTTAATTTAATTAAACTAACTGAGACAGGTGTTTCACAATATTTATATAAACATGTAGATTGAGCAACCTTGTACATTGAATTTTTAGAAGTAAATTCAATACTAACTTCAATTACAGTTCGCTTTATTGATGCATGATTCTTAATAGCATTACCAATGAAGCTTGATTCACAATTCAAATAAAGATACCGTATTAAAGTTGGTCATGGTTAGTTTCGATTAGAAATTAGCTTATATCAGTATCAATACTCGATATCGTAGATGTTTCGGCTTGCTGCACGAATACCCAGTGTTTCATTACATAGTGTGCCACACAACATTTTTAGTATTGGCCGGAATGGTTCGGCGAAGTACCTCACTGGAAGGCTGAGCTTATGTGAAATAGTAAGTAGCCATCTATGCGTCTATGCCAGCCGGCCAGGAAAATATTGGGTAATTTACGTTTTATAGTATGTTAGAATAAATAATGGCCAAAACGTAAATTTTATTGTAAATAAAACTACTACTAATATATATAAATGTGAAATAAACATAAAAACGCTGCACTAATAATGTATAAAATCACAATGATGTAGAAGTGGCTTTGAAGAAACAGGAAATGCAATAATTTTTGCTGCTAGCTATGCAATGGCGTGTCGTCCTGGGTGTTCTGTTTTCGGCAATAGTTCTTTCAAACTGTTTTTTATTGTTAGCACAACATGCTGCACATAGATTCTTTTTGAATTCTGTAAGCTCGTGTTGTTCAGATTTAGATGTTTGTTGCTGGACATTATTATCATTTACTTGTAAACAAGAGCAAGCTGTTCCCTTAAATCGGCTATTTGTAGTTTCTGTTGAGTAACTTCTTTGCACACTAGGAATGAGTTTAAAATAGCAGAACCAAATATCAATTCAACCGCTAACTTTCTGTACCACTTACGACCTTACCTGAGGCAATGAGAATAAGCTCTTAGCTGGTCAGATAGATCAATAAATGCCATTGATTTGGTTGGTTTTCTATTTCTTTACTCTGGTTGGTTTAGTCGTATACCGTGTTGTGAGCATAAGAACATTACGGGTATCTCTCCATGTGAGCGTCACAATACCGGTTCCACTTTCGTGGCCAAATATTTTGTTTTTTCAATTTTTTTGCACTACTTATTTCGATTTTAATTTTCGTTCCAAGCAAATATGTTTTTCTCTGGAGTAATTGAGATGCCAAAGCGACACTCGTATAATAATTGTCAGTGTACAAAGTACGCCCTGCGTCTAAAAGTCCGGCCATCAAATTCATAACATTTGAATGTATTACCACCGGGTTCAGTATCTCTTCCGCAACAAATCTTTAAGTTATAAGTATATCCATGTGTTCTGCAAAGCTTGTACAACTTTATTTGAAACTTGTGGCTCTTATTCTTGATATATTTTTTGAATTTGAGACGGCAACGAAATGGAACCAGTGTTTGATCTATACATACCGATGCGCCGGGAACTAAACCTGTTTGGAATATTTCAACAAATTTTTCTATCAAAGGTCTTAAATTTTAGAGCCTATCCTCTTGAAAAGTATCATCTTCGTTATTGTTACAATGCCACATTCTAAACAGTTGCTTCATATTGTTACAGTATCACTCCAATAGAATTTTATTTTGGGTACCTGAAGGAATCCCATCCACACAAGAATACCAAGAAATTTCTGCATTTCTGTATGGTTTGTAGGAAGCCATTTATTAGTGTGACCTTTTCTTGCCTTAGTATCTTTCTGCAGATGTTGTCCTGTATACAAATTTGTTTGATAGACCATTTCATCAGTGACGAAGATTTTGAATACGTCTAGTGGTTGTTTCTTCAAAATCTTTCAACGAGGACCCATCAACAGTAACCCACTTAATAGTCTTGAACACTTTTTCATCATCACTAACTCGTCAACGTGATCAGCTATAACACTTTCAATAATCTGATTGATCTAAAAATAAAATGTTTTTGTAATTTTTTTTTAATATGTGAGTAAATGTAATTATGAACGATACCATGTCTTGTCAACTTGATGCTAATAGTGAGCTAGGACCTGCATCTTGAATCGAGGCATTATTATTGGGTCAATCGACTTGATTACAAAAAATAAATATTATACTATTTTGAGAAATATTTCAAATCAGAACAAGACCTAACTAATAAGACTTATTTACTTACTTCCTTAGTTTTTTTACTACTACGTGGTACGTAATCTCGAGACGTTGATGGTTCACGCAAATTTCTATTTGTAGCAATGGTTTTTGCGATTTTTTTGGAATTACGTCGTCACTACTCCCCTTCGTCTCGAATTTGGTTCGTATTCGTCTGATAAATAAACGTTCTCAAACTAACTTCCATTATTATCATCGTCAGACATCACCTCTTTCCACAATACCATTAGCCTGTTTCGTGCAGCTTCGCATTCACCGATGTTATACAACATTCACTACTACAGACCACAAACGAATAACTGAAAACGGCAGGTCTATACTGATTGTGCCAGTAAACGTGCGAAGTTCAATATGTTTGGACAGGTAGAACTAGGCACGCGGTTTACCTCACCATCTAAATTGCAGCGTTACTTGAAACAGCCGGCGAGGTACATAGGTTGTGCCTAAAAAAAAAGGTTAAAATTATATAAACCAAATACAACAATTTTCAAATAAATTACTGAGCCACATAAAATACAATCCACCTAGATATGATAACCAAATAAGAAAATCCCCGTCCGCGATGTTCCCACTTTCAACTCCTACACCCGTACTATCTGGTGTGAACAACACACTACTTTCCAACTTATAAAGTGGACATTAAAAAAAAAACTTAATCTATGTCATGTGGACGTTTAAACCTTCATGTCAGATAGAGGTTAATAAACGTATGGATGTTAACTTGAAAAGTATTCCAAAGCTGCCCCATTTTATAAAAATAAGGATAATACAGTTTAAGCATTTTTAATCTTATTTAATTAATTCTTAAAGCTTACTTCGCTTCAAATTAAGAAACTTCATGAAGATAAGTATGTCTTGATTTTTCTTTAAAAAATATTCAGATATTGCATAATTTGAACAAACACTTAAATTCCACCTTAGGAATTCTCTCGCCGCCAAATTACATGTATCAAAAAATTGTAGAACAATTGTTTAAGGTTCGGAAAAATCGATGCAGAAGAATGGCATGGTTTTCTCAATCTGTCGTTTGATATTTATTGCATTACTTTATTTGGTTCAAAATGTAATGCATAACTCTTGTTTAAGGGTTTATATTAGTTTTCACATTAGCTGAATACGTAAATGCTAATGTTTACAATGTAACAGCTGGCAACATACCAATGAAAAAATGAGTCGAAATAATTTCAACTTGCATGCGCGTAATTTTTAATTATTACTTATTAGATGTGTAAACATGCTAAATTTCTTAATCAATTGAGGGTAGTTTAAATAAGTACAAACACCTGGGAAGTAGTAAATTATGTGCGTTTCCTAGTAGAATATTAATAAAGAATACAAAAATGTAGTAGGAAAAGTTAACATGGCCTAATTCTTCGAAGATGATGGCTTCAAACTGTCGACAACTGCTTGTTTTGTCGTCTGGGTCGTAACTAACATCCTGTTTGCTTCCATCACTTGCAGAAGCAACTGCTTTTCTTCTTCGTCCTTTGTTAAAAGATTATTAAACTCAAATAGTTTGACCCCACGCTTAGGTATGTCATTAACAACTTTGAGGTTAACTGATAATTGTTTCCTCTCTATGTAATTGATTTCTGCTTCATTCATTCGGATGTGTGGTCAGAAAACTTGCTTTATGTTCAACTTATCAAACAACTGGAATGATCTTTTTGAAGCAAAGTCAGCCAAAACAGCTTGATTAGTTAGAAGTGCCGAATCTCCTCTTACCTTCTGGTCTGCAAGCTCACATTTCATCTTATTGACAATTGCACCTTGTCCGCACTAGATACTTTCTCTGAGAATAAACTCAAACCAACTAGTTCATCCAAAAGGTACCAAAGATTAGGTTTTAAGGCATTTCTCACAACCTTACTTGTTTCAGGATCAATGTCTTGGTATTTTATCATGTCCTTCCACAGGGAAAGATCTAGCCAAGGAGCATTTGTAGTGAAAGGGGCTCCAATCCAGTACTTTACGTACACAAGAGCTCCAAATTTTACAAAGCGTTCTAACTGAGATTGTTCCTTTCGTGTGGTTTTGAAACCGTCTTTATCACAAAACAAGTAAATTTTTATACCATATAACAGCTTCGCCATCCAACTGCACCAGGAGCTCTCCAATGAACTTTGGCTGAAGTATGGCCCAGAAAAAGTAAAAAGAGCTCTATTAACTCCATGTAGTCATCTTTGGGTTGCTTCCTACGGCAACTAATAACAAATTGACTGCAGAGAGTTTAAAATATTCACTGCCAGGAATATCTCCCAAAGGCTGACAATTTTCTTGGTTTATACAATGCCATGCTTTCTTGAATCTTTTGAATAAATGGAACCTGAGAAGAACTTGCCTTGGTAACTGATTAAATACAGTTATTGGTTATATGCATGATACCCATCAAAGATACAGTGTCCGCTTTAGTTGATGGTCAATCCATATTTTCACAAAATGTACAAAACAAACACTTGTATCAAAACAGTCCTCACTAACAACTATTCACAGTTCTAATTTGTTCCCTTTTGTATACAAATTTCTTGATATTTATTCAACAAAAACAGTATCTGGAAAAAGAAAAAAAATAAAGAACATCGATATTTTGATAATTAACTACTATCCGCTGAGTAAAAAAATGAGTAGGTGCTTAGACATTTTTGCGCTACCATAATGAATAATTATAATCTAAAAAAACTTGTCTTTCAGCCATTTAGAAGATATATTCTACTTTTATGTATTTGATGTACTAAGGAACCGACAATCGAAAATGCAGAAATAATATTGAACGTAATTAAGAACCAATACAATTTGAAATTTTTTACTTTCTGTAAAAAATAATATATTTTTTTTAAATTAATCACTTGTCTAGAGTTGTTCTGAGAGATGTAAGTTTAACTGGATGTTCACTTAGAAACAAATTTGTTTCGAAGCTTAGATTTATTTGCTCACGTTTTTTAATGCAACACTAAATGCTATACTTATACTTTCTATGGAGATACACAGAGTAGACTTTAATTAATTGTTGGTAAAACATTGTATTGTCAGAAAATTTAAGCAACTTTCATGTAATGGATATTAATACACTTGTATGTTTTGTTGTAACTCACTTTATAGAGAATGGCGGGGTGTACGTGTGTCTGTTTATTAAATTTCTCTTGTTAATGAAAACTGGAATTGAGCTTAACATTCTGCAAGGTGTTTATTAAAAGGCTATAAATGTTTATTCGTTTAAGTGAGAAAAGCATGAGTATTTAATATAGAAAATCCTTTTTTTTTATTAGAATGTACGGAGATTGACCGTTAATATCATTTTCAAATCCATCACATACACTTTTAATTGTGAATTATATTATTTTAAATGATTACCTAAAATGTGTATGAATTAAGCTATTTGTTGTAAGGTTAATTTAGTATGGCAATAAGTAGGTATACAAAGTAGTTTAAGTGTTTCCATTTTAGTTTACATGTGGAATGATATCAATGGTCAATTTTTCCGCAAATTATTTAAGGGCTAGAGTGGCTATGCAACAGACACAATGCTCTTAATTAAATTATTCTATGTATTACAATAGATTCATTTGGTTACCTATCTTATGTTATGTACTCCTAAATCAGCCTTCAAAGTAATACATACATTGTGTTTTAGCTGTTCCACCAGATGTTATGGGAGGAGGTAAGTGAAGTATAATATCTGATAACTCATTAATTGCTTTTATCAGAAATTATTTCAATGTTTCCCAAGATATATATATATATATATATATATATATATATATATATATATATATATATATATATATATATATAATATATAATGTGGGCAAGATTTTGACCTTGTAATGCTAATTGTTTCTATTATTACATAAAGGATACAAACTCCTTTATGTAATAATAAAAACAATTAGCATTACAAGGTCAAAATCTTGTCCACATTTTGCTCATCATTCTGATTGCACTATTATTTTCTGAGTTTATGTTATATGTTCACCACACCATAGATATTCATCAAATGTAGTTTCTGGCAATGATAAGTGGAGGGATGATGCGTAGGAAACTAGGATAAATACAAAAATGTGTATATAGAAAATTGGTCATTACTTCAAATCTGAAAAATTTGTAAATGTTTTTGAGTTTATACAGAGGTTTATAAAATGTGGCAATACAATTATACCTGGTTAGCAAATAAGAACGGCCGTCGGCCATATCTTCAGATCGGATTATAATACAGCTTTGGGAAAAAAATTGTATAACAAAAGTGGCCTCAAAAAACACCTGGAATTTATTTATAGAATTGTAGGTCCAGCACTAGAGGGTGCTATCTTGGGATAGAAATAAGGTATCGACATGCGGTTTTCGC
The DNA here is from genome assembly GCA_036346205.1 of Vesta saturnalis. NCBI lineage: Eukaryota > Metazoa > Arthropoda > Insecta > Coleoptera > Lampyridae > Vesta > Vesta saturnalis. The sequence goes on along the minus strand of JARFJB010001119.1, from coordinate 215,023 downwards.
CATTTTGTTGTTAATTTGGTCTACTTTCATAATCCGTTGTTAAAACTGCATGCTTCCATTTAATATTTTCCAAAGAGAATTGGATTTCTAAAAAAAAAATAAATACCGCCCTCTAATCTGCACATTACTTATTAAGTTGCGTTGAGTATATCACTTACATTGGTGGAAAAGAGCTCTCTTCAGCAAGAGTAAGTTTGCGAAGATCGATTAAGCAGAACCGGTCTTTCAGGCGTTTTTTCATAACTAGGATCCCACTCTTGCCTACCTCTTATTTAAAAAGCTAGACTAAAACTTGTTTAATGAAAAGTACGCAGAATTTTCCGTATAACCTTCCGTGCCCTTTAATTAGGCAAATTTTGTAAAATTTGGCTTTTTAAAATTTTGGTATTCAATTACGCCCCCTAGCGGTGGACCTACAGTTCTATAAATAAATTACAGGTGTTTTTCAAGGCCACTTTGGTCAGTGTTGTGACAGATACTGGTTTTTTAATATCTAGATACAGATACAAATAACTTATAAAATATTTATCTAGATGCATCTGCAGATATATTTTTTCTACAGTATCTAAATATAGATGCAGATATTTTTTTTTAAAATCTAGATACAGTTCAGATATTTTTCAACTCGATCAAAAATGAACTTGCAGAAAAATTTACAGCCGAAGTAGGAAGTTCACACACCATGGTTTGGAAATCAATCGACATAAAAATATGAAATAATTAACATCAGAAAAAGATTTATTGGAAATTTATTTAAATACAATACTAGACTATGTATATTTTTGACTTATTATTTGTCTACGGACCAGAAAAAATAAACCCCTGCCTTCAAAAATATCTACTCATGTCGTCCAATCAGCGCAGCAAACAAATCAGCAAATGTCAAAGAAAACTTAGCAAATCTGCGGTTTTTGAAATTATATCAATACAAAAATTCAATTTCAAATATAGTGGGGTTTTTCTGGTCGTTGGACAAAAATGAACTGAACAATAACAAATCAATTTGAAAATGCAATACTAATTATGTATTGTATTATTTGTATTAGATAAAAAACGGCGGTTTTTCTTTAACATCAAATGCATTTCAAACGTTTCATCAGACATCCGATTGCGTCTCGGTGTGAATATTAAACCTCCAGTACTAAAAAGACGTTCCACAGGTACTGAAGAAGGAATTATAGTATTATATTTTCTAAATATGGACAGTATATTGCCATAGCGTAAAAGACTTGTTAAATCATTTGATTTATCATGTAGGTACTGAAGAACTTCGACTTCTATAGTAGTACCAGGTTGATGTTCCTGATGACCACTTGTGCTTGGACTTTGCAGAATGTTAAAAAACTCATCTTCAGAAATGGGTGAGTCATCGTTATCGGAATGTTGAGGTGCAAATATATTTATTTTTTCGGATTCTGATACCAATAAAGTTTTTATATGATCAGAGTAATGTTTTATGTCTTCTGGGGAAAGCCATTTCAGTTTAAATTTTCGAAGAGTAACAGACGCAATGAAAAATGGTTTTGATGCACTGCTACTAAAATTTAAAATATCATGAAATCGATTTTCCAAAGCACCCAACAACGCATTTTTCAAAGGTCCACAGTAATCTAAATGCTTTAAAGAATTTAAATAATGTTTAATTTGTACAAGAGAAGGCAGCACATACCCCAAAAAACATTGCTTTTCGCCTTGAAGAATATCGATAGCCTGAGCGAGACTTTTCATAACCGCCACAAATTCTTCTAAAAATTGCAATTAATTATTTTTTAATTTTGGTAACTCCAATTTCTCAAAAACGTCCGACAAGAATTATTTCAGAGACAGAATTTTAAGAATAGCATCGTAAAAAGAATTCCAGCGAGTTGGACACGGTACAAGTAGTTTACATTTGCAAATGGCCTCAACTTCGTCTGAAGCTTTAGTCGATGGCAAATGTTCCATAATGCAGTTAACTTGGCTGCTGCCGAATTATAAACTTTTTTGTAGTGCATGGTTTCTAAAGCCTTTTCAATACCTTTAGTCGCAATTAAATTCAATGTGTGACTTAAGGAGCGGTAATGTGGCGGAAGCAATATATCTTCATCTTCGTCACTTTCATCATTATGTAAATTTGGCATATATTCAATTACTATGTTATCATTTTCACTGTACAAAAATTCAAGTTTTCGAACTGAAATGTTTTCTGGAGTATGATAGATTTTAAACGATTTGGCGATGTTTGAAGCATTGTCCGTTACAGTGCCCACAATTTTTCCATTTGAAGACAAATTGTACATATTGTGAATACTAAATAAAGCTTTTCCAATTTCTTTATATGTATGAGAGAATTTTAGGCGCTTACAGGCTAATACTGCAGATTTTCTGTTTAACTCTTATCCGGGAAACTGGGGTCCAACGGACCCACGCGGTGTTACAAATGGGCATATCTCGATTATTATTTAATTTTTGACAAAATGTCGATATGGTTTCCATGGAAATAGTATTAATTAAGTTTTCCTTTTGTCAAAAGTGGGAAACTTGATCTACTTTTCAATAATTATTGTTATATAAAACTTACGTTACCGGGCAATGTGAGTTCAATGGACCCTCGCGTGGTGGTTACAATTGATGCATCTCATGTATATAATATTTTCATAGTTGATTACATATTTATCAGAATAATTAGCGGATTTGAGAGTTACTTTGTTTTCAAGGCTAATTGTTATGAAAAATGCAATTAGTATGGAGTTTTTGTAGAGTAATCTAAGTCATTTGGCAGTTAGATAATGTTCAAGTTAGTCTTTTAGTCATTACCTACTTATGGATTATGAGTAATTTGCTATTAGTGGTGAATTTAGAATATCTATTTGTAATTGTATTTTATTCAAGAATTTGGATTTTATTTTCAAAGAATGTAAGTAGTCTGGAATGTTGGTTATTGGCAAAGATAAAAGTTTTAGTTGAATAGTAATTACCTTGGAATTTATTTAGTATCCTTCCTTGCTGTGCACTATATATATATATATATATATATATATATATATATATATATATATATATATATATATATATATATATATATAACGAAGGCAAATAATGCAAGGACAACAAAGGCAATGTTGTGAAAAATGCTATAAAAATGTTTGTAATCAACATTCTGTCACTGCTATTATTATCTGTAATAACTGCAATAAATAGTTTTCTTTTATATAATAATGTTTATGTAAGCTTAATTTATAAATATATTCCAGTAATAACTACTTAGTACAAGAGAGTAATGAAAAAGGTATCTAAAGAAGGTGGGTCCATCGGACCCACACTGTCCGGTTGCGTTAATAAAAATACTTGCCCGGATAAGAGTTAAATTGTTATCGAGATAATGGCATGTAACACCTAAATAACTTTTATTATTTGCAGACCACACATCTGCAGTGGTACATACATGATCCACAACACTTAATTCATTTTTATATTACTGACGATAGTATCTCTTCGACTATTTAATTTTTTCATAATTGTTCTCCTACATGGAGGGTTTATACCCTCTGACAAGCCAATTACCTACATTTTAAAAGATTCCTTAAACATTGTATGCACCGGCAACATTTCAGCTTCTAAATAATTAAGTATAAGTTGGTTGACTTCATCTTGAGACCGTTTGCTTTGAATCTGACAGCGCTGAAATGGTGTTAAAGAACCGACTGATTTTTCAGACGAACCTCCATTTGATCTTCACTTTCCAACGGGCGTTTTGTGCTTTTGATTTACCAGTTTGTTTGCATTTAACTTTTCAATGATTCTGCCGATTCGGGATGCTTTCTCTAAAAAAAGTTGTTTGTTAAATTGTGAAAAAAAGAGCAAAATTTTTGCAAGCCCTGAAGTCTGACATACGTTTTATTTTCATTAACGCTTAAGCCACAGTTATAGATTGAACGCTCGACGTTGCAGTAAACCACACGCAGAAATAGCGATGATTATGCATTGTACATTGACGTTTAATTTGGGTAACTGTAATTCGACGTGAACTGCAACGTTTTCAATCTATAACTGGGGCTTTATACTTTATGGCGATGACAACGAGTCATACACTCATAGGTGAGCTCTGATAATTATTATTTTATCAGTGGCAATTGATGCAGTGAACATAGAAAATAATGACGAGCTTACCCTCAAATGAGCATAAAAATTGCCAGTCGCAATTCGACTTCCACATATAAGTTTTTTATTCGGACAAAATTGGCATTGTGCTTGAATTTGTTGTCGCTGATCAAAGGGATTACCATACTGTTCCTCTTCAGAAGTTTTAATTTTAAAGAATGATCCATTCAATACTAACGGCACTCGCACTGAACTCATTTCTGATTATGACGCTAAAAGAACCTAGCGATTCCTGTTGCAGAACAGTAAATTTAAGATTAAAATAAAAGACATGCTAAACCACTAAAAATACCTTACTAGTTATTACCCTAATCACTAATCAGTAATCAGCATTGCTAATCAGTGACAGTAATCATACTGCATACAGTATACATAACGAATTAACGATACACAAACATACCTAAGCATAAAGGATAACGGTACAAGAAAATAGAAATGCAAACTTGGCGCGAAATAGGCGTAAAAATAATTGCTTTATTTGAGGTTAGGGTTGTTTGGCTGTGTCTCGTGTCTCCATTGCAATCTCAGTGATCGATTAGTACATGTATTCAAGTTTTTGTACTGATGGCTTAAATTCGCTAATTGGCTAATGGCTTTAGCTATGAAAGCACAAAAGTATCTTAGTATCTCAGATACTCAGATGCTGTAAAAAATATAACTAGATATAGATATAGATAAATATTTTTTAAAATATCTAGATATATATTTAGATACACAAGAAATATCTAGCTACAGTATCTAGATACTTGTATCTAGATAAGTCACAACACTGACTTTGGTATGCATTTTTTTCCCAAAGCTGTACTATAATCCGATCTGAAGATATGGCCGACGGCCGTTCTGATTTGCTCACCTGGTACATTTTTTAAGGAACGCCCTGTAT
>JARFJB010001119.1:195000-197500 GCA_036346205.1 Vesta saturnalis | reverse complement strand
TTCTTTAGTAACTGGACAATCATAATATAAATTATTTTCAAAGCCTTTTAATTACATATTTTTGAAATTTCTTTTAATTTTATGCATATAGTTAAATTTGTTAAAATGCAAGATGCCTCGTAAGAAATTGTGCGATAGGCAAATTTTAATATTAATTAGCCTTTTGTTCTTTCTAATTTGGTTCTATTTTTCTTTCTTTTAAAGCGTCTACCCCTTGTATTCCATACGCTAATAGAGGTATTGGCACCAGTATATATAATTTTAATACATTCGAACTGAGACCCCATTTATTTTAGAATCTAAATTAATTAATTAATTTAATGCATTTTGTAGTGACATTGTAACATGATTATCAAACTTAAATTTTGAGTCAATGAATTCCTAAATATTTGATTTCATTTACTTTTCTTTCCAAAAAGTATACATTGACTTTAGCTCCATGAACAGATCTTTTATTTGAAATTAATATGGCTTTTGATTTTTTCATTAAATTCAATTTTGTTGTTAACAGCCCAGTCAAATATTTTCTTAAGTTACTATTTGCGTAGTTTTCAGCTTCAGTAACACTTTTCCCATACGTTAAAAGAACAAAATCATCAGCAAATGCAATTATTTCTGAATTATTAAACGTAAGATTTAATAACGAATTGTATAAAATTATCCAAAAGCCAACAAGCAAGATCCTTGAGGACAACCTTTAGTTACATAATCTTCTTTAATAATTGAGTTTAGTTGAATTCTTGCTTTTCTATCACTAAAATAATTTTTACTTAAATTAAATAGGTTTTTTGGACATCTAAATTCAAATAAAGCATTTAATATTGAAGGCCACCAAGCGGCATCAGCTCCTTTTACATCTAAGCTAACCATTATAATCACATTTTGTAGCTTAGTTTAGTATCAATGAATTTTTTAAAACCATAACAGCATCTATTGTGTTACTTTGGGTGTAAATCCAAACTGTCTATCATTTAATAATTTGTTAGTATATAAAAATGCATAATTCTGTTTATTAATAATTTTTCAAAATTTTTCCTCCGACTTTAACAAACTTATAGGTCGGAATTTTGAAGGGTCATCCGTTTTCTTTAGGTTTTATAATTGGTACAATTACTGACTTTTTCCATAAATTTGGAAAAACTCCTCTAAATAAACATTCATTATAATTGAAGTTATGAAAGGGTAACTTAACAAATGCCTCAGCCAAATATTTCCTTGAATACCATCTTCACCAGGAGATTTTTACTATTATCTAATTTGGTTATAACTTCTAAAATTTCTTGTTGTGTAAATTTTTATCATCTGTTGTGCGTAAATTTTGATTTATACTTTGTCTTATATTAATTGAGTAACATTGTCATTTTCTGGATCATCTTTTGGAATCATGTAATTTATTAAATAAATTATCGTTTCACTAAAATTTTGTAAGATCCATCTGGTTTTTGATGGTACTTAGAGTTTAAATGTTTAAACTTGTTAGCTGCCAGATTTAAAAATTCCACGGATTTGATACCGAGTTAAATTACAGTATTGTTTCCAGGATTTGTTTTTTCTTCATTTATTGACCTTAAATATCTTTTTTATAATCAATGTAAGTTAATCTTCTCTTTCTTCTAAGATCTACGTCATTCAAAGTTCTTTGGTAAAGTCTTCTAAAAGCGTTTACCCTTTTTCTTAAAATTTTAGTTCTGCATTCCACCATGGAACCGTTTTTCCTGGGTATTTTTAACTCCTAAACCTAATACTTTAAAAGAATATTTAAACGTTTGTTAATTTTCTTGAAAATTAATTAAAAGCGCATTTAAGTCGGTGTTTCTAAAATTTGTTTACATAATTTTGGTCTAATTCTTCTAAGTCATCTATAACTTTACTACAATGAATCATTGATGAAAATTCAATTTAATGGATTATCAAATAAATTATAATTTGCTTTTTAACTAGATATCTTATTCTTGAAAAGGTTATTTTGGGTTTATCGTTTTGCTGTCTTCTAAGCTGAATTGAATAAGAGTAATCAGAACCGCTTTCGATATCACCACATCTCCACTTTCTTATAAATGGATGTACTTGCCTATTCGCTATAGTTAAATCTATTTTACTGCTGCCTCTACTGTTACAAAAGGTCGGTATTTCATTAATTCCATTAACAATATTGAGATCATTTTAATTATATATTCTTCTAATTTTAAACCTCTAGAGTTTGTTATGCCATCGTTCCAAAATTTTGATCTGGCGTTACTATCAATACAAAATAAACATTTGAATTTCCCACAAAATTTAATATGTTTTGCATCTTTCTAAATTTATTTGTATATCTTCATTAATATCAAATACATACTAACAGCATAAAATTTAAAATCGTAATAATTTATTTCTATTAAAATGCAATCCTTGTTCGAAAATTGAGAAATAATCAATGCGTCAATTAATTTATTATTTATCAGTACCCATTGGTTTTGATTAAACATAAATACGAATATTTTTTTAATTCCTAATAGCT
>JARFJB010001119.1:35000-190000 GCA_036346205.1 Vesta saturnalis | reverse complement strand
AGTCTATCGAACTGTTGCCAGATGAGTTTACCACTTCTATAATCTAGCTGGGAGGTGGCTTTGGTCCTGGAGTCTTCGGCGTGTTCGTTGGCTTCTCGCGTGATTAAGGCGTTAAGGCGATTGTATTCGGTCTTGAGAGCCGGACCCTTGGATCGCAAGAATTGACGATAAATTCGTCTTTTCTGTGATCCAGTTCACAATGTGTTGTGGGAGCGGTTTGCTGGAAGTGTCGATGTTTTTTAGTGGGAACAGAGATATGGACCGCTTCCGCAATTACGGAAGTTAGGTCTCTAATGGCTCTCTCGAGATCATTGGTCGTTTGAAGATTGGGCGTAGGAAGGTTGTTGGAGATGTGTTCGGAGAACACATTCCAGTCTGCTTTTGAAAAATCTTTAATGACTGTATATTGAGGTGTAGGGGAGCTGGACAAAATGAAGTTTTGACCAGTAGGGGTATATGATCTGATGTGATCGTGGTGCCTAGAAAGCACTCACGATCGAAATAGTGAGCTATGGGTTCGGAAACTACGATATGATCTACTATTGAGGCACTTAAATGTTCGAAATATGTTGGCTGTGTGTTGGGGATTCGCAAGAGCTGCAACTGCAACAGACCGGATGATAACCTGTTACCGTTGCCATTAGTTGCGGTGTCACCGAATTGGATGTGGCGGGCATTGAGATCACCTAGGATTACTGCATTAGGGAGGCTAGAGGCGTAAATTGAAATGTCGTTGGATGGGGTGTTGTGACCGGGCGGGTTGTAGTATGAAATAAATACTATAGGAGTGGGAAAGTGCACCATCGCAGCAACGCATTCGAGATGCTGTAGGCGCGCGGGAAGTTGAAAAGGAGTAGATGGGAAGCAATTTTTAATTAAGAGGGCGGTTCCGTGTTGACTATTGTTTACATAGGTGTGAAATGTGTTGAAATTAAGTGTGCATCTGGGTGTGAGTTTTGTTTCTGTGGACGGAAAGGATGTGTATATTGTGTTTGTAAAAAGTGTTTAAGTAAGGGGCGTTTCCGACGAACACCCCTGGTATTAACTGTCCTTGCTAAGATATCCATTGTGGAAGGATTTAAGGATTGGGTTGGCGGATTACGGCGACCTTCATCCGCGTACCGGATACGCAGATGTTGATCGTCCGTTAGAAGAAGTTTCGGGATAGCGAGTCTAGTGTGCGGACAACCCTATCTCACCGGTCGGGGAACATCTGGAAGAGAGAGTGGGTGAGGATTTGAAGGAAGTCTTTGATCGATCGGGATTCGGTGTCGGGAGCGGGTTTAAGGTCTTCCGAGTCGGACTCTTCGGAAGACAGGATAGGTTTTAGGGAAGCCATCTTCGACGGAGAACTGGGAGGTTCCCGCCGCTTCCGGCACTTGAAGGAAAAGGTAGAGCGAGCTTCCCCGCAGTTACACCTTCGGATAGCCGAGGATTTACAGGAGGATCTGTGGGCTTCGCCACAGTTGGGACAACGGATAGAGCGGGTGAGACAGCGGTATGCCCCACCTGCTTGCAAGTGGAGCAATACTTAGGGAGAGGTTGAGGGATAAGGGAGCGTTCGCAACTGTAGTGTCGCCCGAACATGACGACACCGCGTGCGAGGAGGTATTCAAGGGTGGTTTGGGATGAGGTTATAATACGGATAAAGGATGTGGGGCTGTTGGTCGCCTTAGCGGTGATGCGAATGGCCTTCCTCACGTGTGGAAGATCGACCGCACCGAGGATCTCGGGTTCTAGGATGTCCTTATCTACGTGACGAATCACGCAGGAAAAAGAGGGCGCTCTAGAAGTGGTGTTGTAGGGACGTGGACTGGATAGTTGGGTAAGGGTGACGATGGGATCGCCGAAATGGTGCCGCAGCCTGAGCTGTGTAGCATGCGACATTGGAGAGGTCTCTAGGAGACAGGTGTGGTTATGGTTAAACGTTAAGTTTAACCAGGGAAGGTTGAGGGATTTAACGGAGTTGTAAAGGGATTTCTGTGTGGTTATGGGTTTCGGGATATTCCGGATGCAATACCTCGAGGATTGAGAGCGGGTTAGGATTAGGGGAAGTGGGTATAGAAATCACGGCAGGTACAGGTGGCTGGGAAGGTGTGGGTAAGAGGGCGGGTTTGTGTGGTTTTGTGGAGGCGGTGGAACGTGTAGAGATGTAGGAGTGAAATGGACGAGGCGTTTGAGTGGGATCGTATACGTGAGGATGGGGTGGGTGGCGAGGCGAGGGTGTGTGCGTATGTGAGGGTTGTGTGCTGTGTGTGTATGTGTAGGTGGACGTGCGAGCTCGGGCGTTGGGGATACAACGGTTAGGGTAGCACGGTGGCGACCGTGCTTAACCATCGCGGTTGTTAATAGTGTTTTGAAAAAGGAGTAAAGAAAGAAATTGTTATAAAGAAAGGCCGGGTCTCCGCCGAGGTGCAGTCTCACAACCCGAGGAATAAAGACTTGGAAATCAGAGGCCCAAATAGAAAAAGGAGGAAAACAAGTGTTAAAATAAAACAATAAATTAAAATTAATTAAAACCGATACCTATTACTTTATCCGACGTCGATCCTGTAGTTGGCGGTGGCGGTGTCCTGGAATCTTCTTTATGTTGTTCTTCGCTCCTGCTGTATTCCGGCGGCTCCTGCTTGCTGCTAGGCTGTGGCTCCTCTACTGATGAACGCTTCTTCGTATTATCTGTATACAAGCAGTGACGGATTTAACTCCGAAGCGGCGAAGATCACGATGCCGGAACGATGAGCGTAAAAACGCTAAGTTCTTTTTTGGAAATTAAGAGATTGTAATAAAAATCACAACTCTTACGCGAGAAGGGGCTTACGTTCGATACCGAGGTTCGGACTACCCTCCCAAGTGAGTGCTTTATTTTGTGTAAACTATCACAATCGGCCAATTCCAAGTAGTATGGTCGACAGAATCGTGCGAACATTTCAGAGAACAGGCACAGTTATAAATAACTGTAAGTGCAATAATGAAGTTCAAAATGAACGTCAACGCCAGAAAAATGACAGTAAGTTCAATGTTTTGGCTACAGTAGCGAAAAATCCCCACATGAGTTTAAGGGCACACGCAAGAACCTTGGGCTTGCATTACACTCAGGTGCTGCGAATTTAAAAAAAAGCACAAGTTTCGTTCCCATAAATACCAATGTCACCAAGTGTTGCGTGAGCATAACTTGGAGAGGAGTGCATTTTGCTTGTAAATGGTGGATAAATGTAACCAAGATAGGGAGTTTTTGAATAATATTTTTACTGATGAATGCACATTCACACTTCATGATGAACCAAACGTGCAAAATTGCAGAGAATGGGCTACCACGAATCCACATAACATTTTACAAACCAGGTCCCAATATCCCCAAAAAGTTAATGTTTGGGCGGGAATGCTGGGTCATCACATTATTGGGTCATCTTTCTTACATGGAAGCCTGACAGGTGTGCGTTTTTTTGCAGTTATTGGAAGGAGGCATAGGTCCGGTTATGGTTCAAGTTGCTAGAGGCAATAAAGAGATTTGGTTGCAGAGGATGGATGCACATAACAGTCGTGATGTGCGCCAATTTTTAAATTCCAGTTTTTCCAATAACGTCATTGATCCTAATTATGCAATTGATTGATTGATTTTTTTCTTCGGGGACGAAGATTTGAAAATATAGAAAATCTAACAGCTCGTATTCGAACCGAGCGTGAGGAAATATTGTGTTGTCAGTTAGCCAATGTTAGACGGAAATTTTACGACAGATTGGGTTATTGTTTAGCAGTAAGGTGCTTTATTTGATTTGAAGATTTGTTATAATTTGTTAATTTTTCTGCATTTACATTATGTTTGAATCCATGTTTTGTTATCGCGTTATACATGTTAAATTCTCCTTCAATTCAGTTTCTTTAATTATTCTGGTTCCCGAAAATTATAACGATAGTATCCACCGATGAAGCTTTTGATTCTGTTAAAACCTATTATAAGCTTAACCACCCTATTATTTCTACTTTTTCTTGAGTTTAGAGTTTTCTTTGAAAATTTTAGTACAATTTTACAGTAAAAACAAGTTTTTATTTTCAACAATAAATTTACTATACAGTATGAGTAAAAAGTCTATAATAATGGCTTAAAATTTAAACTATTAACTTTTAAGAAAATTCCAAAAACAGGTCAACGTTTATTTTTAATTGCACATTTACTGGTTTTATAATGAAATATACAGGGTGATCCATCTAAGAATAATGATGTCACTGTCAACTTTTTGAAATGACAACTTCCAATTTTTATTTGTTTTTTTTTTAATAGCCAGGACGATTGTCTAAATAACTTAACTTAACCTTCACGCCATTCCTTTGCGGGGTAGGCAAAACAATCCCTGCCTCTTATTTATTTTTCATTCACAATCGTTCTCCATGCTTTCCTATCTCCGCATACCTCCCTAGCTTCCGCAAGTCTCTGACATGCCCTTTTGTTTTAAAACTCCTTATCTTTCTTTCCTTTATCATAGATTCTACTACATTCAGCCAAGTTTTAGGCGGCCTACCAGGCCCAGCCTTTCCCCGAACCTCACCCATATATATTTGTTTCGTTAATCTTGCGTTGTTCATTCTCTCAAATGTGACCAAACCAACGTAATGTACAACTTTTACATCTATCCATCATCGTCTTTTCTTCACCACACTCCGTCATTATGCATACATTTTTTATCTTGTCCCTTCTCGTTTTACCACATGCGCTTCTCAGGAATCTCATACCCACGGCATTTATTTTTCTTTTGTGCTTTTTTTTGACATACCCATGTCTCACTTCCATACAGTACTTACGGGACGAATACGCCATTATAGATTTTTCGTTTCGTAGCTAGGCTCATGCTTTCATTTCTCATTATCGTCCATATACTTCAATCACTTTCCTTCCAGCATTGACCCTTCGTCCAATCTCGCTCTCAATTGTACCATCTGCAGTAAACATTCTACCGAGATATACCAGCTCGTCCACTTGCTCCACAATTTCATCTTGCAGAGTAAATACTCTATTCTCTTTTCCACCTTCCCGATTGAACTCCACAATCTTAGTTTTGTTCACGTTTACCTTTAGGTCCATGCTCTCACAGATTGTATCAAACTTCCTCAGAGCGGTTTGCAGCTCATCCGCACTGTCACTTAATAAGACTGTGTTATCTGCATACATCAGAAGTCGTACATTTACGTCACCAACCATTACACCATTTGTATCGGTACATGCTTGTCTAAGACATTTATCCATGTATACATTGAACAACCACGGTGACATCACACAGCCTTGTCGCACTCCTTGCTCAATATTAAAGTATTCATTCACACCTCTTGTCACCCTAACACATGCCCGACTACCGTTGTATACTGCCCTTATTCCATTTATTAGACCTTTATTTACGCCATATTCATTTAATATTTCCCACAGCGTCTCCCTATTCACTCTGTCATATGCTTTATCCAGATCTACAAACGCACAGTACAACTTCCTTTTTACCTTTAAACACTTTTCCATCACCTGCTGGACAGCAACCATCTGATCGACACATCCTCTCCCTGGCATGAAGCCACCTTGCACATCCCACATCTTAGTTTGTGTAGTTTCTCGTACTCTATCAATCAGTATTCTTCCAAATACTTTACCAGGCACGCTGAGCAAGCTTATTCCTCTGTAGTTCTTACAATCACTCTTGTTCCCCTTACCCTTATACAATGGTACAATGATCGCGCTCTTCCAATCACTCGGCACTTTTCTACATATAAGGCATACATTGAATAATTCACACAATCTTCGTATAAGCTTTGCACCACCATACTTGAGCATTTCACCAGTGATTTCATCTACGCCTGCTTAACCTTCCTACCGTTTTCTCTACCTCATTTATTCCAATATCCTTCTCAGTTTCATTCATCATTTCTTCTATATTCTCCTTATTTAACCCTTCAGTCTTACTTTCCTCACTACTGTACAGCTTTCCGAAATATTCTTGCCAGCATTTCATCACTTCACAATCGTCCCATACTATTTCGTTTCTAGCATTCATCACTCCTGCAGCGTTCTGTTTTGGGCACGTTTTGTGTTTTTGACCCATTTCCAGAAGAGATTCTTGTTTCCCTCAAAATCATTCTGCATTTTCTCTCCTTCCACAGCCATCACTTCCTCTTTACTTATTCTCACTGCCTCCTTCACTTCTTTGTTTCTTAATCTGTACACCTCATACAATCGCTTCTTCTCAGTCTCATTTTTTGCAGCAATCACTGCCATGTACGCATCTTTTTTCTTACATACTGCCTTATTTATCGACTCATTCCATCAAGCACATTTTTTCTGTCTACCTACAGTCACTCTTCCATATATTCGCACGGCACAATTGACAACAGAGTTTTTCAAACTTATCCATGCACTTTCAACGTCAGTGTCTTTTATTTGTTCGTTCCACACTGTTTCATTCACATTTAACTCTTTACTCGCAGCTTCTGCGTATTTCATTCTCGCACCATTATCCACTAGTTTGTCAACCCTAATTCTGGATGTTCGCACTACGTTTGCTTTCCTTCTCCAGAAGGTCCGATCCACACTTTGATCCGCGCATTACTTTTGTCTTTCATCAGGTTTCTAAGCCGTTCATCATACACTATCAAGTCTATCATACTTTTAGATTCACCTCTTTGCCATGTATACATGTGCACATTTTTATGTTTAAACCACGTATTGGATACAAACAGGCTTCTCCCCACACAGATGTTCAGCCGGTGTTCACCGTTCTCATTGAGTCTTTGGTCTCCGAACTTTCCTAGAACGCGTTCACCCACCCATCCGTTAATATCCCCCACTATAATCACTTTTGGCTTACATACGTTCAACACGTTCTCTACTTCATTCCAGAAGTTCTCACGCTCCTGCTCTCTTTCTCCATTCACCGGCGCATAGCACGCAATTAGAAACATTCTTCGAAACTCGACTTTCATTCTAACCCATATTACCCGGGGAGACCAATTCGTACTGTTTAACACATCTCTTCGCTCTTTCACTTATGATCATCCCAACTCCTTTTGCGCCATGCACTTCCGTCTCAACTCCTGACCATAGTGCCAGGCTGCCATCCTCCATCTCCACCGCATCCTTTCCTTTGCGCTTTGTCTCCGATACACACAGAATATCAAGGTGTCTTTCGTACATTACATTCGCAATTTCAAATTCTTTACCATGCATACCTCTAACATTTCACGTACCGACTCGCCATTCATTTCTTGCACATGCATACCTCTAACATTCCACGTACTGACTCGCCATTCATTCCTTGCACAGTCGTCAGCAACGGGGCCTGTCTGTTTCGACCTTGATCGCCCCTTGTAGCCAGGTCGATCCGAGGCAATTGTATTGTTTTCTTGAGTAATACCATAGCGAGCAGGCCGGGTACTGGCCAAATCGTGCCCCGGACGATGTAGCATTCCCTACTAACGGTATATCGTCCTACTACCGGACAGTTATTTGTCTGCTGTCACGACATAATAGATAGATATAAATAATAGATCGTATACTTACTGTATGAATCTCAAAATGTACGTATGTACATGTACATTTTTTTTTACCTACCCTTCAATCACACCACGCGTTTCAATCATACTGCTCTATACGCGATTCCTGGTTCTGCGCCCCTCACCGGACTTGCTGGTATTTAAATGATTCAATTATTATTATTATTATTTTTTTTTTTTAGCTTTTCGAGTTATAGTTATTTCAATGTCATTTAATATTTATTTATCAAATTAGTTTTATTATCGCCGCGAGCCGTGACAACTTAAATAAATATTTTATTAGTTATTAGTTGTCTAAATGACGTTATAAAATGTTTGCCTACTTTCATAAGGAAATTTTGGAGGAAATTAATTTTGAAAAATAAAAACAGCATTTCATTTTTATGTTACCATGACTAGTACCCGGAATTGTAAGCGCAATCAAGCAGGGAAATGAGCAAGCAAATAAGCACGTAAAATACAAAAAATAAGCACCAAAATAAGCACAATTCACAACAATTTTATTCAAGCTTACTTAAGTCTTATTTATTAATTTAATTTATTACTTTATTGCAATATACAAAAAAGGTCATTCGAAGATTTACCTGCTTGAAACTTCTTCGCCGATTTGTAAAACAGGATTTGTACATCAAAAATGTTCTTTCAACATAGCATGACGTCACAGGTGCCTGTGAAAAGCACCACAGCTCTTCGTCCGTGTATTCCTCTTCAAGCACGATGCTGCCACCAGAAAGTTTTTTGGAACTTTGGCTCAGTATTTTGTATCCGGAATTTTTCAATACGTTGGCGAGTTTCTCAAATGCAATTTTGGCTACACCATGCGTTTTCTTTGATTAAAGAAAGCTAATGTTGCAAAAAAAATTATCTCGTGCTTCTAATTACGTTATAGTATCAGTTATTTTAGAAAAGCGAGTATGAATGTACTGTATCTTTTCTAGAATACCATGTTTAACAAAGTATTCTTGCGCTGTTCCAATTCTGGCGGTGTGTTCTATATTTAAGGCATTCAATACCGTTTAGACTTCGCTGAAATGGTCCGCGTAGTAAGACACAGGTTACAATCGTGATTCCCATCGGGTTAAAATGGGCTGAGGTGGTAAGGATATGTTTGCAGCCAGTTTATGAAATTTTTAAATTCGATTTTGTGATTTTATAAACGCACAAAACTCCTAACTGCTTCCGCGACACGATGCAACCCGGGGGCAAGACACGTCACGTGAACTAATTTAGGGTAAAGCAATTTTAAGCCAGACCCTGTTTTAACAATATATGGGGCAGTATCGCTAAGAAACCACAGAACATTGCCGTACTCCCATCTGGCCACAAAATGTAAGGAGTCATTCAAAATGTTTGCTACAGTGGAATGATTCACACCATCCAGTATTTGTATATTAAGAAGAAATGATCGCCTACCTGCTTTCAAAGCTCCTACCGCACTGCATATAAACTGTCCCGCCTCATCGACGATTTCATCAATTGAAATCCAAATATATTCGTGTTTCAGTTGATCTCGAATCTCGCAAATTATATCGTGAAAGCACTGTTGCAAATACCTTTTGCGCAATGTAGGTTCGTCAGACACGTTTTTGTTTTGTTAATAAAAAGAAAACCTACCCAAAACAAGGAACATAATTGGTTAGTACACTTATCTAGTAAGGTTATTCCTAACGATGTAAAGCTAATTGTAGAATTAGGGCGCAATTATAACACCCATAACTGATACTATACATATTCCAGTAATTGACATAATAGGTAGTGTTGAAACAGTCATAAAAGACAAAAGCTGGTATTTAAATGATTCAATTATTATTATTATTATTTTTTTTTTTTAGCTTTTCGAGTTATAGTTATTTCAATGTCATTTAATATTTATTTATCAAATTAGTTTTATTATCGCCGCGAGCCGTGACAACTTAAATAAATATTTTATTAGTTATTAGTTGTCTAAATGACGTTATAAAATGTTTGCCTACTTTCATAAGGAAATTTTGGAGGAAATTAATTTTGAAAAATAAAAACAGCATTTCATTTTATGTTACCATGACTAGTACCCGAATTGTAAGCGCAATCAAGCAGGAAATGAGCAAGCAAATAAGCACGTAAAATACAAAAATAAGCACCAAAATAAGCACAATTCACAACAATTTTATTCAAGCTTACTTAAGTCTTATTTATTAATTTAATTTATTACTTTATTGCAATATACAAAAAAGGTCATTCGAAGATTTACCTGCTTGAAACTTCTTCGCCGATTTGTAAAACAGGATTTGTACATCAAAATGTTCTTTCAACATAGCATGACGTCACAGGTGCCTGTGAAAAGCACCACAGCTCTTCGTCCGTGTATTCCTCTTCAAGCACGATGCTGCCACCAGAAAGTTTTTTGGAACTTTGGCTCAGTATTTTGTATCCGGAATTTTTCAATACGTTGGCGAGTTTCTCAAATGCAATTTTGGCTACACCATGCGTTTTCTTTGATTAAAGAAAGCTAATGTTGCAAAAAAAATTATCTCGTGCTTCTAATTACGTTATAGTATCAGTTATTTTAGAAAAGCGAGTATGAATGTACTTTATCTTTTCTAGAATACCATGTTTAACAAAGTATTCTTGCGCTGTTCCAATTCTGGCGGTGTGTTCTGTATTTAAGGCATTCAATACCGTTTAGACTTCGCTGAAATGGTCCGCGTAGTAAGACACAGGTTACAATCGTGATTCCCATCGGGTTAAAATGGGCTGAGGTGGTAAGGATATGTTTGCAGCCAGTTTATGAAATTTTTAAATTCGATTTTGTGATTTTATAAACGCACAAAACTCCTAACTGCTTCCGCGACACGATGCAACCCGGGGGCAAGACACGTCACGTGAACTAATTTAGGGTAAAGCAATTTTAAGCCAGACCCTGTTTTAACAATATATGGGGCAGTATCGCTAAGAAACCACAGAACATTGCCGTACCCTGCCCCATCTGGCCACAAAAATGTAAGGGAGTCATTCAAAATGTTTGCTACAGTGGAATGATTCACACCATCCAGTATTTGTATATTAAGAAGAAATGATCGCCTACCTGCTTTCAAAGCTCCTACCGCACTGCATATAAACTGTCCCGCCTCATCGACGATTTCATCAATTGAAATCCAAATATATTCGTGTTTCAGTTGATCTCGAATCTCGCAAATTATATCGTGAAAGCACTGTTGCAAATACCTTTTGCGCAATGTAGGTTCGTCAGACACGTTTTTGTTTTGTTAATAAAAAGAAAACCTACCCAAAACAAGGAACATAATTGGTTAGTACACTTATCTAGTAAGGTTATTCCTAACGATGTAAAGCTAATTGTAGAATTAGGGCGCAATTAAAACTTACCCATAACTGATACTATACATATTCCAGTAATTGACATAATAGGTAGTGTTGAAACAGTCATAAAAGACAAACCTACTGAAATCAAAGACACAGTTAGAAACCATTTAACAAACACACACCAATTTCTATCACGAAACAAAAAATAGAAAAAATACCTCCCAAAAACATCAACGATTTCAAATAAAAATAAATAAAACTAAAAAGCTTCTAAATCTAATCCTGATATAATAATTGCACACCCTGACAAAAGTAATAAAACCGTGGTAATTGACAAAAACCAATATAACCAGAAAATGATGGAATTGTTAAACAACCAAACTACGTATTAGAAATAACCCCACAACCATTTTTCAAAAATAAAACAACGAAGTTATAAAAAAATTATTTGATCAAAAAAAGATCAGTGAAATAAAGCAATAAAAATTAATTATCAATAATGCACAACCACCAAAAATATACGGTCTACCAAAGTTACACAAACCTGGTATTCCCTTAAGACCAATTGTACCATACACTCAGTCCCTAATGTACAAATTATCCAAATTTTTATCCGAAATAATTAATCACAATACAGGAAATACAAATTGCCAGATAAAGGATTCCTTTGTTTTTAAGAAATTTATAGATGATTTTGAAATTCCTGTTGATTATAAATTAATTTCATTAGATGTCACCTCAATGTATACTAACATACTTATTGATTTAATTATTACAACGTTAAACTACAACTGGGATAAATTACAGATACTTACAAAACTCATAGTAGCAGAGCCCAAGAGCGGATTTGGGGATTTACTCGAGCGCGGCAGATGAACATAAGGGGGGATAACTTGCATCCTGTTGAGTACCTTTACCATATATAAGCCCTTTATATAGGATCGTGAGTCTAGGGCAGCCCATCAGAATAACAAAAAAAATCGGTCGTCAGAAATACTCGAGCGCGTCAGGTTAAGGTAAGGTGGATTAATTACTTGTTAAAAAGTATCGATTTCAATAATCACGATTTGAGCGTAAGGTAAGGGACTTGAGGGGTCACAAGCTAGCAAAAAAAAAACGTTGCCTTGATATTCTCGAGCGCGCTAGATTTTTTTTTATTTTAAAGGAAATAATGCAAGAATAATGTAAAAAATTTAATCTGCCGATTTCCGCAAGCCGAATTTCCAAAATCATCTATAAAGTTTACCGCGTGCAGCTGGAGCAAACCATGCTTCCCTTTTCCAGTTACTTTTCCCTATCTCTGACTCTCTGCTGATCACAATTAAATACAACGCGTTAGTGTTATGATAAGTACAACGTTTTGGCTTGTTTGTGTTTGAAAATGAGTTTTGTGAATAAAATTTGGTGAATTTAATATCCGTTATAAACATGAGTGATATAATATAGTGTGTCTTCTGTGAAGAAGATACACTTCAAAAAATTGTTAAAATAATGTCAGAAACTTTAAAAAAATGCGAGACGGTGTTGGAGTATTTTTCTAAATAAATTATAATTGTCAATATCTATAAAAGTTTCTTGCTTTCATTTGTCACATTTGGTTATTCAAAAAAACAAAAAAAATTCTTAAAAAAATTTTTTTCCTAACCGTCAGACTTAGCCTACCCCCCCGAATAATCGTCAGATTTTGGATTAACACGACTGGGACATCCATCTGAACCGTCTGTATAATAATCTGACACGCTCGAGTATTTCAATATGGCGATTTTTTTTGCATTTTCAAAAGCTCGCTACGTGCTTGCGTCACTTTTAAATCGTCAGTCTTTTGAATATCTGACGCGCTCGGATAATTTTTTTCTCATTTTCTACCCTTCCGTATGACCACCCCCAACATGCAAACCGGCAGATTAATATGCCTTTGCTATCAGAGACACGTTGGGACACCTGAACTATCAAATCTGACACGCTCAAGTATTTCCATGTGATTCCTTTTTTTATTGCATCCTGCATATTAGGTATACCAAATAGAACATCGAATGGAATACTTAACACTTTCAACAGCTACCACAACAAAATTCAATTTACAATAGAAGAGGAGACAAACAACGAAATTAATTATTTAGATTTAACTCTAATTAAAACAAATAACAAGATAAAAACAAAATGGTTCACTAAAAAAACCTGGTCAGGACGATATGTCAATTTTGAATCTAATCATCCAAATACACAAAAAAATAGCGTAATTATAGGAATAGTAGACAGAGCTTTAAAACTTACAAACTCCGGGTACAGACCAGACATGCTAAATAAAGTAACAGTCGACAATAATTATCCACTACACAAAATTAATAGTATTATTAAAAAAAAGAACAACAAGACTATATTATGCTCAAATACACAATACGCACTTACAAACTAGTGACACCGAACAACACAGAGTAGCATTACCATATGTACCTCATCTAACGTAAAAAATAAAATATAATTTTAACAAATACAACATTGAAGTTAGTAATAAAAGTCATAATACAACAAAATCAAAATTTTTTACAAAATTAAAAAGTAAGACACCTAAATAAAAACATAAAAAATGCTAATGTTATATATAAAATACCATGCGGAAATTGTAGAAAATATTACATTGGAAACACCACGCAATTACCATGTATTAGAATTAATGGACACAAATGCACAAAAAATTGTACAATGACACTAAAGAAACATGGAAAAAATCACTTCTTTGACTATAATAATACAAAAATTTTAGATCGGGAAATAAATACTCAAAAAAGATTCATTAAAGAAACTTTGTATATAAATGTCCACAAAAATAACACAGTAAATGATAAATCTGACATAGAACAGTGCAGCAAAATTTATTATAACTTGTTGCCTTTTCTTAATTTCAAAAATTGAAACATATTACTCCATCTATGATATGAATTTTAATTATGTATGTATTGTACATAACAAATATTTTTAACACTATTATTTAACAATACCAAACTACAATTTTAAGGTAAAGTCTCAGAATTGACACACAAACAGTAACTATAGTAAGTTTATTTATATTTTAATATATAGTATATTGAGTATCAAGAACTAAATAAACAAAAAGTCAAAAGTGACTTTTTAAATAGAAATGTCCAAATTTTTTGTTCTTATTGTTGTGAAATATAATTTTACGTTGGTAAGTAAAAGACGTCGGTAACATACTTACCGACGAGTTGGGCGTCGCAACCAGTAAACCTATCCTACTGTATTGGAAACAGATATGGTAAATAAACGAAAAAACTCAATCGTGCAAAAAAGATTTTAATCAAATTGCCATTTTAATAATTGACTTGAAAGTTTATGTGTATGATGTTTAAAAAATCTTATAAATGCAATTATAATAGTAGTTTTAGGATATCTTATATTATTTTTATTTCATTGTAGATTTCTGATATTCCTATTGTATATTTTTGATAATGCTACAAATTAGTAACGAAACGTAAAATATAAATATATTACAACTAAAGTATTCAATAATTTAAGAACCAACATTCCCAAATAAAAATCAAAATTATTATTAATATTAATTGGCTCAAGAAAACTAATATATATATATATATATATATATATATATATATATATATATATATATATATATATATATATATATATATATATATATATATTATATAGTGCGGCATTAGTGCGTCGAAGTACGATATATCCGTTATTAAAGGAGATATATACAGGGTATTTCTAAATTATGGTCCCAAATTGATATGGGAGGTAGATGTATAATAGTAGTATCTTATACTAAATCATTTTTCTCGAGAACGGTGCATATTATCGATTTTAAACTAAAGTACCTTTTTTATGTATTATTAAACAAACTTTAAGAAAAAATAATAAAATATTTATTTTGTCCACACACAAAAAAACCTACTGAAAAACTCTCTAGGCCACCCTTGTTACTTGGTTACCATAGCAACTAAAAATAATGTACTCATCAATTGTTGTTACACCTGACGGACATACCTTGTGTACCAACTTTCAATAAAATCGCAAAAGCCCTTTGGAAGAAAATAATAGAAGTATGTTTTTCCAAACTATTATAAAACACCTCGTATATTTTTAATTAAGCATTTTCAGACACATATTTATATAGAATTACGGCCTAAAATGAGGTAATCTACCTCCCATATCAATTTGGCACCATTATTTAGAGACACCCTATGTATATATATATATATATATATATATATATATATATATATATAACAGGGTGCGGCATTAGTGCCTCGAAGTACAATATATCCGTTATTAAAGGAGATATCAAAAAAAGTTATTTACAAAACTTATAGGCAACTTCAAACTTCACATTATAAAATTATTTTCGAATTTACAGGGTGTTACATATTACCAGGGTAAACCAAACATACTTTTTTTTAAATGGGATACCCTATATATTATTTCAAATTTAGATTAAGCTTATCTCCCTCATCCTTCCAATATAGGGTTTCATTACGTTATACAGGGTATTTCAAAAGTTATAGTCAATTTTACACGAATATCATTCTCATTTCAACGTCCTGTATACCCTAGACAGAACAATTTAACAATGATTTTTCCAGGCATAACTTTTTGACATATAATTTTATAATGTGAAGTTTGAAGTTGCCTATAATTTTTGTAAATAACTTTTTTTGATATCTCATTTAATAACGGATATATCGTACTACGACGCACTAATGCCGCACCCTATATATATATATATATATATATATATATATATATATATATATATATATACGGGGGACACTCCTACGGCCATCGTGAGCCCACAAGCAAAATCGGGACTCGTCACTAAACGCAATTCGATGCCATTCTTGCGCCCAATTCGCTCTTTCGTTGCCCTATTCTAGCCTGCGTAGATGGTTAAGTGGTGTAAGAGGGAGACATAAAAATGGACGATATGAACGCAGCCCTTAAGACCTTATCCGGCGATAAACAGATGACATTGACATTCTGGGTCCTACACCTCTCATCCAATCATTTGTAATCGATCGAGTTGTTGAAAATCTGTCTCTTGTGGCCAAAAGTCTTAAGCGACGTTCTTCGCGATCTATAGTCCTGCGGGGACGTCCAGATCCAGGGCGACGTTGTTGTACCCCTTCCTCGGACCATTTGGACCAACATCTCAATACCGTTGTAACATTTCGGTTTACACGACGAGCAATTTATCTTAGCGAAAGTCTGGCCCCTCTCATGCCAATAATACGGCCACGTTCAAAATCAGTCAATTGGGAAAAATGTTGATGTTGACGTACTCTTGGCATTGTTCCCAAGTTCAGAACGAAATTGAGAACAAAACATTTGCAAATTGATAATCACACACTGATTGGTTTATTTCTTCAAATTTATTGTTACTAATAGTACTCAGTGATATAGAAATTGCAACACCAAGGAGGGATTCGAATTTTCGTATGAAGTGTGGTCGGAATATTCTCTTGTGTTATAGTTATAAATGATCAAAATTTGGGACCAAAACCTATGTTGGAAAAATTTTATAATAATTGTTAATAATGTGGGGCCGCCTCTTTAATAATAATAATAATCTTTAATGTCCAAAAGATATAACATCCATTAACATGACAATGACACTAATAAAACTGAAATTACATTAACATTTAAACGTAGCTAGACTTAAACTAACGCAACTAAATATAATAGCATAAAATAAAACAAATACATGGAATTAAACAATATTCAAATTCAAATAAGCTGAAAATAAGGAGGAAAGGCTGGAATGGTTTATGTCACATATTTCGCTAACAAGATTAAAGTTCCGGCATATAGAGATAATGGGAGATCGGTATAAGATGCCAGTTCGTGGTGTATTGCAAAAGAAAGTGGCTACTCTTTGAGAAGAAGTTTGAGGAATTTAAAAATTTAGAAGTGCTAAAAGGTCAGGATCATCTATGTTATTGTGTATCAAATTATAAAGAAACTTTAAACGTAACATAATTCTTTGATTTATATATTCATTTACATGCCGTGGCATTGATTGAATGAGGTGGCTTATCTAGTCTTGGGCATTGCTTCCCATGTAAGTTGCATCCCATGTCTGAAACGTTGGCGGCTGGTACTAAAGGGCACAAGGGCACGTTCCCACCCAACCACCAAGATAAACACAGAAAGAAATTCGCATGTAATTCAGTGTATTATTTTGTTTTATTATTTTTCGTTTTTTATAACCATGGTATCAAAGTTTCCTTCCGCACATCAGGCGCACGCAATGCTACAGCTCAAAGCTATGTTCCGGGGAATGATCTGAAGTGCACATATTTCGAGTATCATTTGAGGAAAAACTTTTAATTAAGAAGAAAGGATGGCCTATTCCTGACCTTCAAATAAACTACACTTCCACAAGTAAAATCCGAAGTTACAATAGAGTATTTAACAAGAATATCTATGAAAAATACGAGTGGATGTGCGGATGTTGAGTAACATAAACTGTTTTGTTTTATGTGCTTAATTTTTATGATAGAGGTTAGTGCGTGGAATAAACAAGGGTTGAATGATTTAAAACACTTCACAGAGAGGGCAAAAAACAGGAAAATTCCGTTTCTCATATGAATGTATGCATGGATTTTAGTGTTCTATGCAAGGTGGACATACGTGAACAGTTAGACAGTGCTTATTTGCGACAGAAAATTAAGTACAACGAAGATGTGGAAAAAATCGTCATATTTTGCGCCGGTTAATTATGTGTATAAAATTCTGAGGAGCCTTTGAATTGGCGTTACGAGGCCATGATGACACATTGACGTCGAAAAATCCAGGTATTTATGTAGGCTTAATCAACTTTGCAGCTGAATTAGACACTGTGCTTGCAATACATATGAAAGGTTCACAAGTGTTTAAAGGCGGCTCAAAAACTATTCAGAACGAATCGCTAGATGCAAGAAATATTAAAAGAAATTAAATCTGCAAATTTCATTGCTTTGGAGGCCGATGAAACTACAGACACCTCTAATTGTCTGCAAATCGTTGTTATTATTCGATACTTGTTTAATGGACAAATTTTCGAACGCGTTTGGTCTTTTTAAGCCGGGTGGACATAATGCTGACGTGTTAGCAAAAATATTGCTGAATGAATTGCAAACTATTCTAAATTCTCCTTCTGGGTCTGATAACAATAAACTCACCGCTCAAAGTTACGATGGGGCGTTCGTGATGAGTGGTAAGACAAATGGTGCCCAAGCCATTATCAAAAGAACATTTCCACATGCACATTATATTCACTGTTACCCGCATCAATTTAATTTAATTATTGAACGAGCGGTTCATGCCACGTGTTGAAATATTATTTAATCAGACACAAATGCGCGGGATTGACAGTGCTCAAACTGCAAAAGGCAATAGAACAATTCCAACTGCAAATTATTCGAATTACTTAAGTGCAGCAAAATTATTTGATTCTCAAAATTTTAAAACTTATAGACATGCATTTCCACAAAAAGATTTTGATGAAATTGTGAAATCTTACCCTATGTTGGATAGTGTAAAATTGAAAAATGAACTTTCAGCAATTTATGACTGCGATGACGTGTGTAACGTAGGTGGTATTTTGCCACTTTTAGTGTTCATAACAGACAACAACCTAAAAAAGGTTTTGACGGAAACATACAAACTGTTGGATATTATTTGTATAACGCCCATGTCGACAGCAGAATGGGAACGATGTTTATCCATCCTCAAACGCATTAAAACTTTTCTGAGAAGCACAATGTCAGAAGTTCGACTGAACGCATTGGCGGTCCTATCAATCGAAAAGAAGTTCGTGTAGTCTATCTCGGATTTCGACAACAAAGTCATAGACGTCTTTTCCAACATGAAAAATAGGAGAATGGATTTTTTTGTACAAAAAATAGGTAAGTTTTTTCTTGTACCCATCCTCTTTCATACCTCACGAGCCGCCACTGGTCTGAAAGCCTCTAAAGTCAAAGGAGGGCGCTGAAAGTTTCGCAACCTTCTACCCATTATGTCCCATACATGTTCAATGGGAGAAAGATCTGAAATCTTGGAGGTCAGGCTAAAAGGTGAATGTGAGCCTGTTCAAGGAAGTTCAAGAAAAACTTGGCCACATGAGGACGTACATTATCTTGCTGGAGTAATGGATCTTTGAGCTCTTGTAAGTATGCGGAAGATGTGTTTCAACCACCTCTGCAATGTACCGGTGTGCTGTCATATTGCCTCGAATGAACACCAAGGGAGATGTGCCTGTTAACTGTAAATCGAAGATTCCGTCATTCACCTCTTCTTCTCGTAACTCTCATACGACCGTCGTACATGCCTAAACAAAATCTAAAATCGTCACTAAAGACAACATGGAGCCATTCAAGATTCCAATGAGATCTTTCATTACACCATTGTAACCGTTGCTGATAATGTTCCGCATTAAAAGGAAGCATAGGTTGCGGACGATATAATGTTAACCCAAAAGATCGGATCCGGCGATAAACTGTTCTAAGGGTTATACTGCGACCTTTTTCACCAAACCATTGGTCACCAATTGCCCGAGTAGAGGAAAACCGCTCTCTAAATGCCAGTTGTCTTAAGCAATGATCTTGACGCACAGGCGTTCTTCAATGTCCAGTTTTTCTTCTACGACGTTCGTGGCCATCTTCAAATCATGCACGACATACTCACCTTACCGTAGATCGATTTCGAATTACACGGTTAGTAGTTTTCCTAAATGAAAAACCAGTTTCCCGCAAACCAATAATTTGACCTATCTCGAATTCATTTAATTGACGGTAACATTCCCGTTGCCGTAGATCCGTACTCTAGGCATTATCAAACAAATAAAACATTAACAAAAGAACAACAACCAAAATAATTTTATTTAACAAGAAATCGTACGAAAAATACAGACCGCAAAAGTTAGCAAAGAAATAACAGATGTGACTATCACATTACCACTCGATTTCAAAAGTTAATTAATTATTACGTAATGGTGGCATCCGAACAAATCTACCAAGTTTGAATACAAAATTTCTACTCCTTGCTGTTGCAATTTCCATGTGACTGAGTATATATATATATATATATATATATATATATATATATATATATATATATATATATATACACACCTATATATATATATATATATATATATATATATATATATATATATATATTATATCAGGTATTATAAATTATGGTGCCAAATTGATATGGGAGGTTGATATACAGTAGTAGTATCTTATACTAAATCATTTTTCTCGAGAACGGTGCATGTTATCGATTTTAAACTAAAGTGCCTTTTTTATGTATTATTAAACAAACTTTAAGAAAAAATAATAAAATATGTATTTTGTCCACACACAAAAAAACCTACTGAAAAAACTCTGTAGACCACCCTTGTTACTTGGTTACCATAGCAACTAAAAATAATGTACTCATCAATTGTTGTTACACCTGACGGACATACCTTGTGTACCAACTTTCAATAAAATCACAAAAGCCCTTTGGAAGAAAATAATAGAAGTATGTTTTTCCAAACTGTTATAAAACACCTCGTATATTTTTAATTAAGCATTTTTAGACACATATTTATATAGAATTTCCGGCCTAAAATGAGGTAATCTACCTCCCGTATCAATTTGGCACCACCATTATTTAGAAACACCCTGTGTATATATATATATATATATATATATATATATATATATATATATATATATATATATATATATATACTAGTGCGGAATTAGTGCGTCGAAGTACGATATATCCGTTATTGAAGGAGATATCAAAAAAAGTTATTTACAAAAATTATAGGCAACTTCAAACTTCACATTATAAAATTATTTTCGTGTTTATATGGTGTTACATATTACGAGGGTGAACCAAACATACCTTTTTTAAAATGGGACACCCTATATTATTTCAAATTTAGCTTAAGCTCATCTCCCCCATACTTCCAATATAGGGTTTCATTACGTTATACAGGGTATTTCAAAAGTTGTGGTCAATTGTACACGAAAATCATTCTCTCAACTTTTTGATATTGGTACAGTGTTATGAGAAAGTGTCATTCCTTTTTTATTGCACCAATTGAATATAAAACGAGCCAAAACTCGAGCACATGATTTTGTCAATTTTTTCAAATGAATCACTCTGTATTTTGTTTTAAAAAGTGAAAATACACTTTATGTTCTTTCATTTTTATTAAGGATAAGTTATATTCTTACTTCTCATAATATTTAATTTTCTCTTTCAATAAATTTATTTAACCGCAGTGTTTCTTATTATTACTGAAGACAATTTCTTTTGGCATTTTTTTTCTATATATTTAGAAAAATATAAAATTGATTTAACACAATTGAGCTTTCAATTAAAGGATTGCCTCTATTTCAATAGAAGTATACATCAAACAAATAATAAATGAAATTTAATTACTGCCTACATCAGTATGATACAAAACTTCAACAATTATTAATACCTTCGATAATGCTTCTGCTACATAAGGTGATCATATATGTTGTTTTATATAAAAATAAATTTTATACAGAACTTTCATTTACATACAGAATTTCTTTAGTTATCAAACATTCTTATATAATTGTAAATTTTGATGCTGTTATTCGACCAGCCCTATATCGTTAACAATATTACAGAACTTCCTTGTTTGTTTGTTACTTAAATACTTTTTGGAAAATAAATACTTTTTAAAATATTTAAATACTGAAAGTATTTAAATACTTTTTTAAACTATTTTTATATTTAAATAATATTAAAAGTATTTAAATACTTTTTATAGAAATAAATACTTTTATATTTTTTATACGTTTATTTAAGTAGATGTACAAAATACTGAAACTATTTAATAAACAGGTATACGTTTCTTACAAGTCGCTTGTTCAACATATCAAATACATAAAGTAAATGACTTCGTATAAGCACAAAAAACGGTGTTAAGTAAAACGAATTTTATAAAAGAACCTCTAACAATTACAACACATGTATTTATTAAAAATATGTTTTACAATAAATAATGTATTTACATTAAACATTATTTGCTTTTAATAATACCAAATTTTCAAAATTTGAGTCTGTCAACGCATGTCTTCTTGGTGCGTTGATAAATGTTGCATATGAAAACATCCTTTCAACAGGCCCCGATGATGGTAATGTTGTATTATATTTTATAAAAAGTTCTTTTATATACGGATACTTATTCAACGATTTTAGATCAGTTTCACAATCTTGTAAATATTGTAAAAACTGCAGCTCGCCTTCACCACTTTTATATTTATTGTCACTGTCAGGCAGTGATGTTGACATTTCACTCATTTCAAATTCAAAAAATTCTTGACCAATCCCAGTAATATTTGACTGCGTTAGGTTTGTTTGCTCTGCTGTTTTATTTTGTTTGCAAACTCCGCTTGCCACGTGAATAATAAGTTTCTTTATTTCTTTTATTTTGGTATCCAGATGTATATCTACGTCATCTTTATACATTGTTACCTATCGCAGTTTAAATAGTGGGTGCGTTGTTGTTGCAATTATTGCATCTTGCGACTCATGCGATAATGATAAATAATTTTTAAATCTTTTTTTAACTCCACATATGCATGATTCTAAAACTGCGTTGAGGTATTTAAATTTTTTGGATTTTAACTTTTCTAATTTAATTTTTAAACTAGCAATTGTAGGGATAACGACACCGAAAAACATATTGCGCTCTCCTTGCAAAATATCGATTGCAAGGGCAAGTGGTTTCAATATCGCTGTATATTCTACGAGATACGCCAAATCAGCTTCACGAAAGCAATGTTATTTTATATTAAGTTTTTCAAACAACGCCCTCAGCGTTTCCTTTTCTTTTAAAATTTGATTAATGGAGTCGTAGAAGGAATTCCATCTGGTAAGTCCTGGGTAACTTAAATAGTGCCCTAGTATTTCGTGTATGATTTCTGCCGTTTTGGGTCTACCCGCTTTGTGCGAGCATTTCGACATAATTAATGTGTGTTTTGTTCTGTATGATTGGTTGTTGTTAATTGTCTTCATTATATCTGTAGTGGCTATCAAATTAATCGTATGGTTTATACAGCGAACGTGTTTAGGCAAATAAGTATCCGCAATTTGTTCACTTTGAGTCATGACTGGTTCGAACAAGATCTCTTTTATATCATCGACATTATCGTTAGAAGTTGCTATATGTTCATTTTCATTATCATCTGATACTGGGTTGGATGAATTGTCAGTTAAAGAAGAAAATAATATATCTTCGGATATCCGAATTCCATATTCTCTAAATGATTTTACGAAGTTTGAACCGTTATCTGTTACGGTTCCTACAATTTTTGTTAAGTTGAGCTGAAATTTTGCATGAATTTCGTCTAACAATTCTCCAATTTTTTCATAGGAATGAACACCATTAAACCTGCGGCAAGCTAAGGCGACTGACTTTCTTTCAAAAGTTTCTTCGATCCAGTGACAAGTGACCCCCAAAAAGCTTCTTTTCTTGGACGACCATATATCCGCTGTTGTACATACATATTGTACCTTATAGAGTTCATTCTTTATGTGATCTAGATTACTTTGACATAACTCTTTTATCTTCTTTATTGCTGTGCCCCTACATATGACCTTTAAGTTCATTCCATCAAACATTTGGATAAAACTAGGATTCTCAATTATTGATACAGCTGACATTGTATTAACAATAAACTTAAGCATTCTTTGGTTCGAATTCTTTCTGACTTGATTCACTAAAGCTTGTCTTGATGTCGACTTGTTTATTATTAATACTTTGCAATTCTAAATTTGACTTAACAGTTTTTGCTTGACATGATTTCTATTGCTTTTTTACAACTTTATAATTTATGTAATCATTACATGCAGAAATGTGCTTCGTTTTTAAATGTTTCAAAAAATTAGTGGTGGATGTTAGCCTACCTTTTATATACTTTGTAGTCGGTAAACAACTTTGGCATTCTGCTTTCAAATCTAACTGATTGTCACCATCACCTTTCTGAACAATTTTGAATAATTTTCCGTCAAACAAGGGAGTACCGCAATTAGTACCGACATCAGTATTAGTTCATTTTCGTAATGTTTCTACTTCTACACTTAAACCGTTATTACAGTGGGATGTGTGTGGTTGTGGCCCATGTGATATAAAAATTTCGAACATTTTCTTTTTAGGGTCGTCTGCTTTCGGATCGTAATCTGGATCATTTTCATCACCCGTTGGACAAAATGGATCTTTTTCTTCCTGTTCCTCATCCATAAAAAAATCAGTCGCAAACTCGTCCTGTAAAAATCGGTCGTCCTCATCCCCAATGTCCACATCCATTTTGGTGGATTCCTGAATAACACATTTTTATGTAGGTAAATCATTTAATGGGTAAATCAAATACAAAATGATGAAAAATCATTATACGATTTTTTCATTTTAAAGTGCAAATGCATACGTAAGATACATTATATTAAAAAAAATAATTCTGTAATTCTTCTATAGGAAATTAGTCAAATTTTAGAAGAAATTTATGGACGATTTCTTCAAACTTGCAAATAAGGATTTGTCAAAAGGCCACCCATAACTAATTAAAGCTCATAAAGAGATCGGTAAAAAATGGTCGTCATTCTGTCTACAATACATATTCCTACCAAATTTGGTTGCAATATCTTCAGTCGTTTTTACGGCCTAGCATACTCTAAAAAGATCCAAGTATCGAATTCAAAAAATATGAGTAATTACTACTTAAAATTTGTGTTTCAATCGGGTCAAATGCATTTCCCTTATTATTAAAACAAAATCTAATTGCCCGTACATCGTTCGAAAGATCTTATTACCATCATCAGGCTAAAAGTCACCCGAAGTGCTTTAGCTGTTGATATTTGTTTATTGTAATAGCTGTTAATAAATAACCAGACTACAACTATTGCAATTGTAAAATTTTCATGGATGTTTAGATGTTATAAGAAAAAGAAATAACTAAGTTAAGTTAGATATAACGCCCACTCCGTCCATATTGGTCCGATATGGTCTATTTTTTGTTTGTTCGTATAACAGAAAATGAGTAATGTAACTGTCCAATTGTAATGAAATCGGGTAGGAAATAACCAAGTTAGTTACATCCACCTCCTTCATACTGCCCGAAAACATCAAATTTTTGTTTGTTTTTATTTTTATTTAACAGACCACCAATGGCACCAATTACTTATCTTTCAAAAGCACCAATGCAAAAAATATTTTTGTATGCAGCTATAAAAAAAACGTCACATTTTTTATCGGTTGCACTTTTACTACGTGGCCGATAAAGCATTTTTTACGAGTCGTAATCTAGCAAGCAACAAATAGAAATAAATAATCTTTAGTTACAGTAAATCAAAACATACTTGACAATTTAATTTCGCGTTTTTCACTTAATTAATTCGATTCTGGTAGTTTTTTAACAGTTGTACACAAAATGTTGTATGAAATTCGGTCGTGAACGGTCTTTTTTTACTCAGGCGATTATTTGCGTTTACACTTTTGGTCCAGATAATATAGGGAATAACCAAAGTAAAAATTATTGAATAAGAATTAGAAATAAATGAAATTATAAAATTACTTACTTTTATTATTGTGATGTCTGTCGTAAAATTCTTCGATGGTTATATCTACTTGCTGATGCTGTTGCTACACACAATCAAAAAATATCTTCACAAGACTCGCAAAAATTATTACGATAAAGTTAAATGTACGAACACAAAGTAAAAAGTATACACATTTGATTAGGTACACATGCACATGGACAGATACAATAAGAAACTAAATTGAAATTGCAGTATTTTACTAATAAAGCAGCAGAAAATTTAATTACTTTTATCCTCAGGGCGTAGTTAATATAAGGACATAGGTAACAACAGACAGTAGCCAATATCTTATTGCATTTTGTAATTAGAAATTCATTATTAAATTAATATTATTATAGATATCTATTCTAATCCGTTGTTTCCGTCTTAAGATTTTAATTAAATCATATTTTTTTCACTATTCAAACTCAAACACATCCGGGTCCTCCGCTTTCGATTGATAGTATTTATTACTGTAACCATTTATTGGATTTCCTATAAGTAGAAGAGAGGCACTATCCCCACCCCTCCTTTTTACGTTACAAGCCCCGCCCCTTTCACTTTTTTATATGCCCACGTGGGGGACCGAATTTTCCACCCTTATTTTTACACGCTTACGTGTAGGACATGTTTTTTCACTCCTATTTTTTCGCATCCACGTGTGAGACAGGATTTTCCACCCTTATTTTTATATACCCTCGTGTGAGACCGGATTTTCCACCCTTATTTTTACTCGCTTACGTGTAGGACGTATTTTTTCACCCCTATTTTTTGCACATCCACGTGTGAGACAGGATTTTCAACCCTTTTACACATCCACGTGTGAGACCGTATTTTTCATCCCTAATTATTTTTATATACCCTCGTGTGAGACTGGATTTTCCACCCTTATTTTTACACGGTTACGTGTAGGACGTGTATTTTCATCCCTATTTTTTACACACCCACGTGTGAGACCGTGTTTTCAACCCTAATTATTTTTACTCGCTTACATGAAGGACCGTATTACCCTTATTTTTATGATTTCTTTTGGGGTTAAACCTTATGGTTGTATTAAGGACCTTTTGACACTTAGGACTTTTGCTAACGCAAGGACAGGGGTGCGGGCTGGTCATGGCTTAGAACTGTACTTAGGGCAGGGGCTGTATGTAGAGCTAGGGCTGGAGTTTAGGGCTGTATTTAGGGTGGGGGCTGTATGTAGAGCTAGGGTTGGAGCTTAGGGCTGGTCTAGGGATAAGCCTTAGAGTTTAGTCTTGGGGTGGGACCTGTATCTAGGTCTTAGGGTTATTTCTGATGGTATTAAGGTCCTTTTGGTTGTAACCCTGGAGGTTGCACACGCATACAATGTTAGAAATTGTATAAAGATTATTATTTAGTCTATTGCTTTAAAAAGGGGTTAAATGCTATTGGAGAAAACGTTTCTAATAATGATGTAAAATAGCAGTTGTATTAGGATTAATCATACTTGGGGAATTTGAATGACAGTAAAATTTAATTATAGAACACTTATTTTTTATTGTAAATTGCATACTTATCCTCAGTGAACTATAAAAAAAATTACTGACATTCCTAATGAAACAATTTTTTTATTAAGTTAATTAATTACATTAACAGTTTGTGTTTTCTAAAGCGAGTATTAAAAAACATAGTTTACCTGCATTGAAATAATATCTATCCGTCCGCTAAGAATGTTGTACGTCTTAATATTTTTTAAAGAAACTTAATGCTTAGATGTTAACTGTAATTAAAAAATCTGTAAATAAATAAAGGGTTAACACCACACTTACCAGCTCTGTGGCGTTTTTTAAGGCACTGATTTACGCGTGATAGTTACTGTTTTGTGTTGCATGTCAAACTAAAGAACAACTTTCTAGATTGTGTAAAAACCACCTATAATTAGAGTGTAAAATATACAAATAATCTCATTGTCTTTATTGCACTTACAGCAACATGCATTTACCTTTCTCTTAAAATAAAACTGTTTTGAAAAATATTCGTATACGGACACACAAATTGTTTTTATAAAAACCATATTAAGTGTTTGGAATGTTTAAAATATGTAGTAAGAAATCACTGTTCACGTTTACTTTTAACTAATTACCGTGTAATTATATAACCTTGTTAAATTTAATAGTCTAAAAACCAGTATAAATGGTTAATATAATTTCTTTTTAAAAACGTTAAATAATAAATTTTATGTAATACGATTTTTAAAAACACACATGCCGAATTAAAGGAAAAAACAGTAGGTATTACGCAATTCTTAATTAAAACAATTAAGGTACTAAAAATATTTTTATTTATCAGAATTGGATGATTGGGTAACAGACATTAAACAATATTTTAATTATCTCATCATTTAGAATTAAACATGTACTAAAATAGTTTTTTACAAAATCAATCATTGATAAACTATGTAATCTAAAATATAGAAACACTAAGACATAAAATCCACATACATCCGAATGATAGTCTTGCAGAATTTCTTTATTATATACGAAGCATATGGAATTCTTCTCTAGGAAATGTAAATGATATCCTTGCGGTACTCGCCCAAAGGAATCAAAATACTCGCCATAACCATTCTCGTCAATGTAGATAGCGGCCCAATGCTGACCAGGCTTGTTTGCAGGATCCGTGTTTACGATAATTGCACATGGTCGAGGTGCGTGTTTCGGTAATTGATTAGAAGCACATACAAGCCGAAACACATTCTTCTTGTGGCTGTGGATCGATTTCAAGCATCTCAACACTTGTACCGCATACATCTTTGGAATTGGCATGTGTCCAGTCTTGTAGTAGTAATGCGTTTTCCAGCGCACACATAGGCTCAGTGATGTTATGACTTAAACAGCTATACGCTTTTGCTTCCTTTTTCAACTGTTTAATCGACGGACAACCACTCTCCTCCAGGTTTACTATTGGTTTGTTAAGAAACCTTAAAAACTGTTGTTTTTCACTACCCTTGACGTGAATCTTGTTAAATGGGCGCAACACTCTCATCAGCTCCTCACGGAAATTGTTTTAATGTACATGGCCCCACCACCATTTTAATCCATGATAATTATCTTCCATAAATTTTATCTGTCGTGACATGGGCCCTGATATAAAGTAGCCTCGTGGTGGTTTTATGAGCATCAACGATAAACGACCGTGATCTGTAACCACGGCAATTTCTTTAGGTATGAATTCGTTGTTAACACCACTAAACCCTTGCATGTCCAAGTATACGTCCATCTTCTATCGGTTGCTGCTGTACACTGAAGCTTTGCAGGTTAGAGCTACCACTTTTAACAGCTAAAATCCACAACGACATTCCGATGTTTATCGATCTCGATCACATTATCGAATTCTGCATACACCAAGCAGTTAACGGTTACGGTGAGCGCTTCTTCAAACCCTACTTCCAGTCGAAGGGACCCGTTTCTAACTAAATTCCAGTGCGTGCTAGCGTTTGCAGACAGGTCAGGTGTTAGGTCAAAGGCCATTAAACAGTACCCGTTGGGATAATCACTTCTTGATATATCGTTACCTTCATTCAAAAAATGAATACCCGTACCAGAGAATAAGGTGTGGTACGCTCTTACGTATAAACCATTAGCTGTAAAGTCTGGTTGTAAGGCCTTCGAAGGAATTTGTTGTCCGTCAATATATAATGACATGTAGTTAATATTGCAGTGATGAAAATTGAACGAGTTTGAGGGGTAGTCACCGTTGAAGGCTTTATTTGCTACAAAGCCTACGATGCATCGTTTAGGTAACTGACCCAGGAAAACATTATCCAATGATTTTCGCTGTATGCCTGCAGGTATAGTTAACACTTTTACGTCGGTCCTTGTAACAGGATATTTTGCGGCTGTTGTTTCTAAAGCTTTAGCGTGCGCGATTAGAATAGTTGGATTGATTCGCACGAAACTTTTCCTGATTAAACAAGTCCGAGTGCACGTGACCAATCATCTCTATCTGTTTCCCTGTAGCCGCAAGCGCTTGACGCTTCGAGAAACCGATATTAGCGTTTCCCAGTGTATTCATCTGTCCAGCTGTATCATTGTGCCATAAGGTACATCCTAGATGTGAACTCTTGGCATCCTTTCCATAATTTAGCAGCGTTTCGATATATGAACGGTAGGCGTAGGTGTTGTTTGGTTGTGACACCATCTTCTGATTTAAGTAAACCTCCACCTGTGAGAAAAGCGAATGCATCCAATTGTTTACCTGTGCTACAACATCAGCGTCTGTAAGTGCTGTATCATCATGCTTTAGAACTTTAGCTGTAATGTACAGCATAGTTTGGCTTAAATCTATATAATCATTTCTATTTCCGGGGACTACAAATTCTATTGGGGCGTCATCACTCAGAGCTGATAAAGGTTTGTAAAATATCCATTCACCACTCTCGATATTTGCCTGCGTCGCTGGTAGAGCGAACAAATCCAATTCGGACTTGACGCATTCACACGATTGTGCATGTAGAAAAGCCATTATCTTGAAAATATATCGTCGTAAGCAGGCTTCTTCTTAGCAACAACTCTCAGATGAGACTGATTATTATCGGACAGACGTACTCTTTTATAACCCGAACCCTCCATCATTTTATCGATTTTCTCGTCGGCTTTACGCTTAAGGTTTCTACCTGCCTCGTGAAATCTTTCTTGAAACGAATCCTTAATAGGTCGATCCTCTATGACATCACCAAGAATATTAGCACCCGTTCTAAGAGCTTCTTTACCAATAGCCTTTGCGCCAGACTTAAATAACGGTATTATACTTCTAAATATACCGCCTAACCAACTCCCTATTCCATGACCACGTTGATATGGCGCACCTCTGTAAATAGAGCCGATACCGTTACCGGCCTGATTCATGTAATATTGCTGGTAAGGGCAAACCATTATTGTACTTTCTTAAAGTGTAGCTTCAGGCACGACGTTCCAAACTCAAATGGCATTGCAGCACCTGTATCTGTTTTTATATTAATCTCGATGTTTTCAAATTCCCGCGTCATTACAGGTATGTAGTGTGTAGGCGAGAAAACCACATCTTTATGATCCCCATAAGCATAGTTTTCTGAAGTAATATTTATTATACGCATAAGCGGAGAGAAAACATCACCTACAACTTGCGGTTCAACGATGTCACAATAAACAAACATCTGAGTTGGTAAGCCTATCCATATACTAGCGGGGTGAGGGGGTATCGCTTCCATAGCTTTGTTCTGATACGGTCGATAACCCAATTGTAAGGCTAGACGTTGTGAGAATCCGAATAGCGAGAGCCGAGTTTTTAATCTCGTAGTGACGCGTTTAGTTAGATTATGATACTCGATTGTTAGCAATTTACTTATTAGTACATGGTTATTTAGCTCGCTGGTAATTTCTTCTATGCTGGCGTAATTTCCCGAAGCGAATCGTATCACGTACCAGCCATCTTCAATATAAATGATCTTCTCGTTGTCGAGTTGAAAATATTCTGCGGCCTTTTTTAATATCGTTTCTAACACGTTCTCGTCGTCAGGTGGCTCTGTTCTATAATAAATTAAATTATCTGTTGCACTTACAGCGGCAAAGAACATGGGTACTGAATTTCCGATACCCTACAACCCACGAGCCCGTTAATCTTATTCGTTTTGGCAGTTGCGTAATAAAACTTGACGTCATATTACCTGGAAAATACGTCATAGAGCTATTACTCAATAAGGTAAGATAAAATTCCATTTTTATATATCTCTCAGCTGCGAAGCTAACACCCAGTTATTAAATTTGTCACTGTATCCACGCCACTTGACCAAGTATTGTTTATTCCGCCCACGACCCTTCTCAGCTAGAATCTTATCGACTTTGAATAGAGTATCTTTATCAACCGTAACAACTTGCAATTCTTCTTCGTAAAAGGTGCCCTCAACAGGATCGTTATTAAGATCGATTATTCTATAAACTGGCGATCTTCTTTTTATCACCGCACTAATTGTAAAAACTTCCTCGCTCCAATTCGTTTCATATCCCTTCTCAAAGGTGTACTTAGTTCTGGCTATTCTGACATGCGCGCCGACTTTATATTTAGGATGGCGTACTGGACCTAAACCTTTCGCGTACAGGTTATTCCACACTTCCAAAATGTTTTTATCGTTTACTGCCGCGGGGGCCATCTTTATACTTGAATGAGGACTATTGTTGTAGGCAGTCACAAGTCTTTCGAGTACATCAATATATCTGTAGGAATTTTTGTAAGTGAAACAACGCCACATCTTTGTTTTCAATGTTTTATTAAATCTTTCAACTACAGATGCTTTTACATCAGGGTTATTTGTAACATAGAAATTGATATTTTGTTTCTTGAAAAGTTTTGTACACTGCCTGCCACAAACTCTTTACCTTTATCCGTCTGTAGATTTGCTGGAGTATTGTCGCAATCCTTAAGAATATCAGCGAATGCTTCAATTACAGATGAAGCTGTCTTCGTTTTAAGTGCTCTCGCTCATGCCCTCTTGCTAAATACATCAATTACCGTTAGTATGTAGTTGTATCCGCTATTGTGTTCACTTAAAGTCCGCATATCACAAAGATCCGCCTGCCACAATTCGTAAAGGTTACTCACGATATATTTATTTCGTGGAAACTTTTTTCTGACTGGTTTATGTACCGTATAAGCTTCCTGTGTCTGCAACCAGTTTTTTACTTCACCATATTTACCCTTTACAGCATTAGTTAAAGGTGTTATACCAACGAACCCTGCAGGGTGAGAGGGATCATAGTATACAGCATCCATGTTATGGCCGCCACGAATCCCAATCTAGTGAAAGTCCTCTTCTTCTTTGAGAGATTCTTCTCGGTGTTTCTCGCGTTTCACTATCAGCATCGTAATTCTCACCTATAGTTGTGAGGGTCCGTTCAACGTTGGGTGATACAGAAACATCATACCTTTGCGTATCTCCGATAAACGCTCGTGGTATATTTATCTCTTTAATGTACGTCGCAAACTGACGCCAACTGCGCGGGTTTGTGGTTTTTCGTTTTCTTAACGTCTCGTGAACCAGATCGATAATGTTGGAATGTGGTATGATCTCGCCTTTTATTGTGACAGTACCCCTTTTATCCCAAAAAACATCACTGTTCGTATTCAGTATATGTAACAAATTCGCGCCTTTTCTCTTATATGAAGGAGGAAGCGTTGATACTATCTCGTCGTCTGTCAGACCTTTGCGTTGCGGTAAACCTCTAACATCATCAGCAGCATCGTCACCGCTTATTGTTATACTGGTCGGCTGACGTAACTGATTGGAAAAGTGTAAATACCTTTGAAGGACTTGGTTGTACTGCTGCCATTTGTCATGGTCGGTCATTTTAGTTTTTAAAACTTTATCCATATCGTTACCCAGCTGCGTTAAAATGTTGTTTTGTGTAACATCCGGTGCCTGCAAGCGCTGTATAAAGTCCATCGGCAGGATAATCATCTTCTTCAGAATGTGGTCCATGGTTATTGGAACAGATTACCCAGAATTCCGCCGAGTAATGGTCCTAACAGCAGTGGTAGAAATGCACCACCTTTCTGTACAAGAGACTGTTTCTTCTTTTTTATAGATTCGCCTCGCTGTGCCAAGCGTCTTAAAGTGTGCTTATGTTGAGAGAGTCGCTGCTTCTGATCAACTGACAGAGGTACACGACCTTTTAAAATGTTATGTGCACACTCGCAAATACACTCTACCTGTTTACTATCCAAACATTTCAATAAAGCGTCACGTTGACTTTTACTTAATCTAGCTAATGCATGTAGGATATCAGTGTTCTCGCTTAAAACGTCAACCATCATATATGATGTAATCTTTATGACTGTGAGACTTAAACCCTTTTTTTCGCTATATATACCTGGCAGATACCTTGAGGCCCGAATATGTTTGTTCTATAACGTAGCACATCCGGTGTATTCTGTTTTAAATCGAACAATAAATACCCGTGCGGGCTTGAGGTAGCATCTTGGTATGCAGATTCTAAAAATTTTGGATTGTCCGGTGAAATTTGTCTTGCTAAATGCTGTATCTGAGCTCTGTCACGTGGGTTCTTAAACAAAATTATGTAATGTGCGTTGAGAGAAATATCCCGCTGTCCACGTCCTTGATGAAATATGTTCTGCGTTAAGAAAAACACACTTAGATTTCGATGATGACAGCCTTTTGTAAAAATATCAACCACAGAGCCGTTAGTTTCGCGCATTAGATCGTCAATTATTATTAAGACAGGTTTCTCCCCGTCAAACTGCTCCATATCAGGTAAACCCTTTTGAAACTCTACAGAGAGATCTTTAAATAAAGGCTGCCACTCACTGTAAAACCAGATAATTTTTTCAAAACCTGTATCGCAAGCGGTTTCGATATTTTTTAGAAAATCAACTATAAAATACGATTTCCCACATCCCGACGGACCTGCAACTATAGCCGAAAAGGGGTGCTTAAACTGACCTTCCATCTTGAATCGCTAAACGATACTAACAGATACGCCACCAAGAGCTTCGTTTAAATAGACAAATGCCTTGCGGGCTAATAATTGTGTTTGTGAGTTTCCGTGTCTGTGGTTGTGTGAAGCGAGAGAGAATCGAGAGAGAGAAAGAAAGAGAGAGAGAGAGAGAGAGAGAGAGAGAGAGAGAGAGAGAGAGCGTATCTTACAAGATATATTTTAAAAGAGCACAATTGCCTAACATCCAGGGTTACAACCAAAAGGACCTTAATACCATCAGAAATAACCCTAAGACCTAGATACAGGTCCCACCCCAAGACTAAACTCTAAGGATTATCCCTAGACCAGCCCTAAGCTCCAACCCTAGCTCTACTACAGCCCCACTAAATACAGCCCTAAACTCCAACCCTAGCTCTACATACAGCCCCACCCTAGACCAGCCCTAAGCTCCAACCCTAGCTCTACATACAGCCCCAACCCTAAATACAGCCCTAGCTCTACATACAGCCCCTGCCCTAAGTACAGTTCTAAGCCATGACCAGCCCCCACCCCTGTCCTCGCGTTAGCAAAAGTCCTAAGTGTCAAAAGGTCCTTAATACAACCATAAGGTTTAACCCCAAAAGAAATCATAAAAATAAGGGTGATACGGTCCTTTATGTAAGCGAGTAAAAATAATTAGGGTTGAAAACACGGTCTCACACGTGGGTGTGTAAAAAATAGGGATGAAAATACACGTCCTACACGTAACCGTGTAAAAATAAGGATGGAAAATCCGGTCTCACACGAGGGTATATAAAAATAATTAGGGATGAAAAATACGGTCTCACACGTGGATGTGTAAAAAATTAGGGTTGAAAATCCTGTCTCACACGTGGATGTGCAAAAATAGGGTGAAAAATACGTCCTACACGTAAGCGAGTAAAAATAAGGGTGGAAAATCCGGTCTCACACGAGGGTATATAAAAATAAGGGTGGAAAATCCGGTCTCCCACGTGGATGCGAAAAAATAGGGGTGAAAAAACACGTCCTACACGTAAGCGTGTAAAAATAAGGGTGGAAAATCCGGTCCCCCACGTGGGCATATAAAAAAGTGAAAGGGGCGGGGCTTGTGACGTAAAAAGGAGGGGTGGGGATAGTGCCTCTCTTCTACTCCTATATATTTTTATAAACTAGGACTAGAGTCAAATACAAATAATCCCTCAAAATTAAGCCCCCATAAATTAAATAATATGTACGTAGGTAATAATTTTAATTATCTATAGCTATAGTATATGGAATACGATAAGGTGATTTATATGAGGTGATGTATATGTAATAAGTTTCTATTTTAATTTGGAATAATCCATACTGCTCATTACTCAATAAGTTTGATTACATTAAAAACAAAGCGGATGGTTGCAAGTACAATATTTCAATACAACTTGTCACCTTCGTTCAAGCACGGTATAAAAATATTATTGTTAATTGTTATACAATTAACACTAGGTAACCTTTTTCTGACAATACGCTGCTAAGAAAAGAACTC
This sequence comes from Vesta saturnalis, assembly GCA_036346205.1. NCBI lineage: Eukaryota > Metazoa > Arthropoda > Insecta > Coleoptera > Lampyridae > Vesta > Vesta saturnalis. Next base: position 154,573 of record JARFJB010001119.1, on the reverse strand, counting down.
ATTATTTTATTATTACAATTTACATAAATCTTTTTGGAAGTATTTAAATATTTCTAAAAGTATATTAGTATATAATATTTTAAAAGTATTTAAATAGTTTAAAAGTATTTAAATACTTTTACAAGTATTTAAATATTTTAAAAGTATTTAAATACTTTTACAAGTATTTAAATATTTTAAAAGTATTTAGATACTTTTTTAAATATAAGATACTAAATACTTTTGAAAAGTATTTAAATCTTAAATACAAGATACTTCTACAGGAAAGTATTTTAAATAGAAGTATTTAAATACTTTTTAGTATTTAAATACTAAAAAGTATTTAAATATCAAAATACTTCCCAGCTCTGGTTAGCGTATGTTTAGTTAAACTGTAGGTTACTTTCTTCATAATCATTTCGTATATACTTGGTTCTCTTTTTCGGAAGATGTATTTTCAATGCAATGCTTTATCTACATAGTATATAGCCAAAGGGTACAACCAGCACTGTGGTTATTTTTTTTTATCGTATTTCCTTTGCCTGCTCTGTCAGTGTCACATCAGCAGATTACGTTTATCTCAGTAGATCATACAACTTAAAATCTTTCAATTCAGTGCTGCTAACTAACTAAAGTAAACAATGTTCAGTAAACATTTTTAAACTTAGTCAATGAAGTATGGCGGAAAAGCTACCATTTGTATAATAAATGTAAATTTTTTAATTCCAAAATGATTTAAACTTGATTTAATCAGGTTGACGTACCCAAAGGATTAAACAGTGTGTTGACAATTTGAAGCATATACAAAAATTGATGAATTAAGAGCAGAAAATACTGCAGTACGTAACTCAATAGACTCTTTGTCGACTCACCTTGAAAAAGTTGAATCTATTCAGGTGCCCGTGGTCTCCACTAATTTGTAATTTTCTTTAATAAAGAAGATCGCAAAAATAGGGAGACAAATATTATTGTTTATAATCTGCAAGAATCTCTTTTACCTGACATAGTAGAGAGACGTAATGATAATATACAAAAGATGTAATTCCTACAAACATTAATGTTAAAGCGTTATTTGGATTAGGTAGAAGGTGTGACAATCCTCGCCCGTTAAAAGCTATTTGTAATAATGCTGACGCAGTCAGCGTTCTTAACCATCAGAAAAATATTGGTAATCTCATAAAAAATGCATGCTGACCATACATAAATGCAACATGATGAATTAAAAGCTGTATTTGATGAGCTAAAGAAAAATAAAGAAGATCTGCTGATTTAGATTTTACGATCAAATGTATTAACAACCGTCCAGTTATAAAGTGTGAGCATAATAGTACAAATACCAGTAAACTCCCAGCAACATCAAGACAACTTTATATGTAAGAATTGAACTTTCACCATTTGACATGTTCATTAACGCTTTATATGGGAAAAATGAAGTAATTATTTATTCGCAAGCTTTCAGACATATACTCTCCTCAGGCATAATATGAAAGTGACAAATATTGACCAAGTAACACCAAAATGACAAACATTAATATTAATATTTGTCATTTTGCCATTTTTCCCAAATAAAGCGTTAATGTGTATTACCAGAATGTAATGTTAAGTTTTGTAAATAATTTTATATTAACCAGAGTAAGATGAACAATTGTACAACTTATGAAATTATATTTTTAATTTTTGTTTATCACGTAATATAAACAATTAAAAATATATTGTCATAAGTTGTGCACATAATGATAATATACAAAATATATCACATGTAATTCCTACAAACATTAATGTTAAAGCGTTATTTGGATTAGGTAGAAGGTGTGACAATCCTCGCCCGTTAAAAGTTGTATGGTGAACAATTGTACAACTTATGACATTATATTTTTAATTTTTTTTTTTATTACATAATATAAACAATTAAAAATATATTGTCATAAGTTGTACAATTGTTCATCATATTCTGGTTAATATAAAATTATTTACGAAACTTAACACGTTATGAGCTCAGAGTAAGTGAAAACATCACGAAATCGTGTGTGTATTCAAGTTTTGAATATTTTTTTATCGGGAGCAATTAACATGGCCAAAGTAACTTCAGCAGTTCCTATTTTAATCGGGTCAAATTACAATAATTGGGAATTCATTATCAAAACAATATTAGAAAAGGAACAAATTAAAGATGAAATTACAGAAGAAATACCTGCAGATAATACTGAGAAGAAGACATTCTTGTTACAAGATGCAAAGGCTACATAATTATTGAGGGACTTTCTGATAAACATCTCGACTTAGTGAAAGATTGTGCAATGGCAAAGTTAATGATAAAAGCCCTAAAGGATGTTTTTGTGAGAACTACAGCTTTTTCTAACTTGATGTTACTGCGTAAGTTACTTAATTTAAAATACTCTATTATTGACAGTATGGAAGATTATTTTTTAAAGTTTGACATTATTATTATTTGTAGACATGGGTTCCCAATTAGTGGACGAGGAGTTGAAAATAAAAACTAATATAAATTCATTATCAGATGAAATTTCTTTTAAAGCTAATCAGAATAGAAGTTTTTTTCAATGTGGGACAAAAATCACTTCAAGACGAATTGTCTTACACTCAAAATCGAATATTACTCTGTTGTTGGTTTGTTGGTGGCACTCAATTGTAAAGTTTTTTGACAATGAATTTTTAATAGATTCAGTTGCTAAAAAGTCATTTATTAAAGGGAGATCTGATCCCATTAATGCATGATATTAAAGAGCTAGATCATGAAGTGACAATTCACATGGCTAATGGTGATAAAATATTAGTAAACAAAAAGGAATTATAAAATTATTTACGAAACTTAACATGTAAGAGGACTGACTTCAAAAGCAAGTGATTTGTATGAAAATTTACTTATATCTAACTTTGATATCATTTATTTAACAGAAACTTGGTTACCTGATGGCATATTTAGTGTAGTAAAGGTGGAGGTGTTGTCTTAGCGGTGAATAGTGATAAATAGTGTCAGACTAGTAAGTGAAAGGTATCAAGTTCGAATCTGAGAGTAGTCAAGTGCTTGAGAAAAAATTATATAACATATGAATTCGACTCAAGTGCGAAGACAGTCCTTCTCAGGACTAAGCCTGATGACGGAAGCAGAGTCGCGCTCAAAAAGCAAAAACTGTGGAAATAGGCCGATCAACTCAATTAATATGAAACCACAGTTACAAAACACTTATAATACAGGAATAGTGATAAAGTGTTATCTGAAGAAATACAATTTAAATCAACTATTTTACAAGTTGAACTTGATACGTGCAAAGGTTAAATTCTGTAAAGAGTCAACTATTTTACTTTGTGTTTATATATCTCCCAATTTAGCTTTTCAAATATATGATATTTTTTCCTAAGAACTAGAAGACCGTTTTGGTAATGAATCTAGTGTTGAATTGGCCGAGTACAATGAAAATAATTCAAGGAGAACTAATAAAATTGATGCTTTAAATAATTTTTAAACTTTTGTGATTTTAAACAAATTAACATTACACAAAATGCATACTCCAGAATTTTATGCTTATCTACAAATTTATCATATTCTGTCTACAAAGTATTCTATCCTCTTACATGTGAAGATAATTACCGTGTGGCCTTACATATATCATTGTTTGTTAAAAATAATATTTCTACATTTTGTAACTCACATGAGTTCTTTTATTACTTTAAAAATGCTAATTATATTCAATTATATCAAGATTTATCCATCCAAGACTGGAAAGATGTTTACACGTTGAGAACGCTTGTCAACTTTTATATGACTATCTCTTTAATTCGATTAAATAATACACATCAAAACGTAAAAGATCTGGTAATATTAACCACCCTCCTTGGTTTTAGTCTAGTATTCGTCAAATGCTTAAAGGTAAACACACAGTTCGAAGGTTAGCTAGAAATGGTGACTCACGGTTTCATGGTTTATTTGTGAAAGAAAGAAGGAGAACTGGGAGCGCTGTTAAAGTTGAAAAATGTAATCATCTTTGTGCAATTCAGCTTAAACTTATTGAAAGATTGCGCGTACGTTTTATACACGGTTCTGCAATCGTGCGTCAGGCATCGATAGCTCCTATTAAGTTAGGAATTTCGTCCGAACGCTGACCTATGCTGTATACATGAGTGTATTTCGGGAAAATATTTTCGCATGTACAGGATGATCCAAAAAAGTATCACGACAAAAAATGAATTTTTTTATGGTACACCCGGTATTTTTTGTGTATTTTAGTTCTTTTTTGTGTTCTTCCTTATTTCGCATATTTAATTTGCTTTAGTAGTTTACGTGCAATAAATTAAAAATAATAAAAAATCGTTTGCATCCTGAGAAAAAATTATTAAAAAAACCGTCTTAGATCTGTTTTGTCCGAGTTACATAGTGTAAACGTTAATACAAGAAGTCTAACGGTACTTGACATTAAATAGTGTTTTCTTGTTTTATACAGGGTGTCCAAAATTTGGTTCCAAAAATGACAAGTTGCAAACCAGTTTTTCTTAAGATTTTCAAATGAATTACACAGTATATTATTTCACTATCTAATGCAGAATGTAAATACAAATATTTTTTGTATTACAGGTGTATTAAAATTCTGGACGGTTATCCAGATATTTACAAAAAACCACAACTATGCCCATTTTTATTAGTAAAGTATTAAAAAAATGTAGTAATTTTTTACAGTAGCTCATTTATCTTAAAAGAAGTTCAAAATGTCTTCCATTTTGTTCAAGGCATCTGTCTATACTTTCTTGAAAGGACCGTTCTACATCTCCGAGCATTGCGGGTGTAATTATTGCAAATGCGTTGATTATTCTTTGTCGCATGTTCTGCTCAGTTGTTGGATATTCCATATAAACAAGGTCTTTTACATACTCCCATAGAAAAAAGTCGAGTTTGGTTAAATCGGGCTACCTTGCGGACCATCTAACTGGTCCCCCTCTTCCAATGTAACGATTTTCGTAAGTGTTATCTAACAAAGCTCTGACCTATCATGAAAAATGGACTGGTGTTTCATCTTGTTGTACCACATATTATGTGCCTGCATATTTGGTGGTAAATTTAAAAGCAACGCAGGTAAATCTTTTGTTAAAAAATTCGACCGGTAAGGTGACCGTTAAAAAAGTAAGGGCTTACCACATGTTCTTCAACAATTCCTCCCCAAACATTTATGGACCAACGTTGTTGGTAGTCGATTTATCGTATGATTCTTGGATTTGCCGTAGCGTAATAGTGAAAATCGTGCGTGTTGACGCATCCATTGTTGTGAAATGTGGCCTCATCAGAAAATAAGACGTTCATAAAAAAATAATAGATTTTTCTTGAAGGCGAAATCCAGCTCACTCACAAATCTCAACTTTATACTGAAAGTCATTTTTACTCAGCCTGGTGCAGTTGAATGTGATATGCATGAAAATGATGTTTTTAAAATTCTCTGAACTGACCGTTCACTTATTCCAACTTCTTCTTCCACACGTACCTGACTGACGTTTGGATTTTCTGTAACTGTCGACAACACTGCTAATTGATTTGCCTCATTTGTAACTGTTTTAATCCTTTCTTCCTTTTTGTATTTAATCTATGCTCCCTGTTTCAAGAAAACGCTCGAGCAGTCTGCTAAAGCTTATTAGTTCTGGATGGCGCCTTTCGGAAAACTAAGCCGCCTACATTCTATTTGCTAGAAAACAATTTTTATCATTATTACCCAATACAGAAATCACGTCAAAGAGATCCCTTCCTCTGACAAATTCATTTTTTAAAATAAAATATCCGCTAATATACTTATGTATTTCGTAATCGTAATGTCATTATTATTTGTTAAACATTATTGTATTTTGTATTTTGTATTAATGGTCATATTTGTGGTTTTTGGAAAATATCTTGATAACGGTCCAGAATTTTAATACACTTGTAATACAAAACATATTTGTATTTAAATTCTGCAGTAGATACTGAAATAATATACAAGGTGATTCATTTGAAAATCTAAAAAAAAACTTGTTTGAAGTTTTGGAGTAAAATTTTGGACACCCTATATAAAATAAGAAAAAAACTATTTAATGTCAAAGTATCGTAGACTTCTTGTATTAAATCTACATTATGTAGCTCGGACAAAACAGATCTAAGAAGGTTTTTTAATAATTTTTTCCCGGCGTGCAAGCTATTTTTTATTGTTTTTAATTTATTTCTCGTAAACTACTAAAGAAAATTAAATAAAATGTTGCGAAATAATAAAAAAAACACAAAAAAGAACTGAAATACGCAAAAAACACAGGGTGGGCCATTAAAAAACCCATTTTATGTGGTCATACTTTTTTGGACCACCCTGTATTTGCGAAAATATTTTCCTGAAATACACTCATATGTACAGTATAGGTCTGCGTTCGAACTAAATGCCTAACTTAATTGGTGTAGGAGCTATGGATGCCTGACCCACTATTGCAGGATCCTGTATAATCCGTTATGCCACATTTTCAACCAAACACTAAATTCCGGAGAATTTCCATCGTATTGGAAATATGTTAAAATCTGTCCTGTGCATAAAGATGGTGACAAGTCGTTAATTGCAAATTACCATCCTATTGCAATAGGAATAATTTCTCAAAAGTACTTGAGTGTATTTTAAGCGAGTCATTTTAAATGAAAAACTTTTTAACTTCCAACACTGTTTTATTCAGATGCGTTAGACTACTACAAATCTTTTCAATTTCACACAATTGATTGCTCAATCTTTCGATAATCAAGAATGAGTAGATGTAGTGTACACCGATATAAGCAAAGCATTTGACAAGATACAACATGACATTTTAATTAAAAAATTTCATCGGTTAGACATTAATAACAACATTATTAAAGTTGTTCAATCGTAGTTAAGTAATAAAGAACAATTCGGTGTGTACATTAACTACAAATCTCAAGGTTGCATCTCAACTAGTGGTGTACCTTAAGGAACCAATGTGGGACCTCTTCTTTTGTAATTTAATAAGCTATCTTTAAATGTTAAATAATGACGAGTTATGTACACTCGAAAGGTTACCAGTACTTAAACTCGGTTACAATAGTGAAAGATCTTAAGTGTTTCTTATGATACAAAATTATTGTTTTCTGAACATGTAATTGTGGCCGAGTGCTACAGATTTCTTGGGTTTATTATGAGGAATACAAAAGACTACCATATTTGATGCAATAATTTCCCTTTATAATGCATATATTTTAAGCCGACTAACCTAGTGCTCTGTTATTAGTGTTATTTGGTCTCCGTACTATTTTAAGTATCTAAATAAGTTACAAAAAGTTTAAAAGCAATTTTTAAAATATATTTAAAGTGCCACAATGTATACCCTTCACATACTATCTCTTATGCAGAAATATTGCAATATTCAGGTTTCTTTCTTTACGCCAACGACATTTATTAATTAATGTATATTTATACAAATTAATGCATTATTTTTGCAGCTATGTCAATACACTCTATACCTTACAGTTTAAAGTTCCAAGGCCTGGATTAAGAAACTCACTCATATTTAATTGTAATTTCTCTAATACTTTACATCATTCATTTTCACTAATTCATAAAATCTGTAAAACGTATCATCTTGTACAGTACAATGTGGACATATTTTACAATCTTTGTTCATTTGAGGAAAGCATAACTGATTGTACAGTTGACAGAAGCAAACATGATAGCTGAGAGGGCGGAGCTAGCGCTGTAGTCTTGTCCAGAGTACATTCAGGCTAAGAAGTATTTCGGCGGTTAATTTAAATATTTGAAAATTGGTCCTTGAACCGCAACACTAGTACTTTCTGGTCAACTAAATGTTATATGTCTAATAACTAGATCGAATTAATAGAGATGTTATTGATGTCAAAGAATTATTCATCACAAATGAAACGATTAAATTTAATAAACGTTATTACAAAATAAGTATGTATAAAAAAAATGCATAACATATTACAAAATAAGAAATTCAAAAATTATGTATGTTATTACAAAATAAGCATTTTAAAAACTGCTTACCATTCACCAGCAGCTTTCTATCTATCGAAGAATTCAATAACATTACTAATAATGTTTCGCGCTTCAGAATGAATACTTTTCTTCGATTTAGGATCCACATTTCTAACCTAAAAGACAATTTATTAAAAATAGGATTTTAGCTAAAATATTTATACATATATTTTTACAAATATAACTAGCAATATTGCCTTGATAAAAACAGATTTTACTAACGAGTAACGCAGATTAAGAAAGAAATTAACACAACTACAAACAATACTGTCAAGTATAAATTTGATTTGTGAATGTACTAAAATAAATAAATAGTTTTGTCTAATTGGCTAAAAATCTTGCAGCTTCAAATATTTCAAATAAAATTCTTTTAGTTCACATATTTTCCGACTATCTTGTTAGCTTCGTATAAACCTAATGTAATTCACCCTTGCTTATAGTTTTATATCCATTATTTATTTTGTTTCTCTCTTTTCACACTATTGTTTTTGTGTTTTTGCTCAATTTTTAATTACTCACTTTTGCATAATTTGTATTTTTCCCTGTAATTGGCATATTGTTGTTGGGAAATAAACATTATTATTATTATGACTAGAAATTATCCTCTTACAGATACAAATTGACGAGACCTTCAGAATTTTTAAGATAAAGGCTAATTTTCAACTATACTATTAACTTCTAATAGGGAAAAAATTCTAAATTAGTATGTAGCGATAACAGTATATAAATCTCCACACACTATCACAGGGTATTTATAAATCGACATAAGTCAAACGGTTAAGTAGGAAATGATGACATTTAAATAAGTTACCTAGACCTTCCATTATTTTCGTAAAATTGACTTTTTTTGTAGGGTTTTTTTTTTATAAATAGCAGATGGTTTTTTATTAATAAGTGCAATGCGAATTTTTGAAAGGGTTATTTTCTCCCGGAATTGTACCTGTATCATTGTACTGGAAATTAAAATGATAATGCTTGTTTGTATATTTTTGGTATTTACTGTGAAGTACTTCGTAAATGTAATTAAGATTAAAATTATCCTGAAGGCACTTTAACGAAAAGACATAAAAAAAGAATCTAGAACGACCTAAAACTTTTGAAATTCTAAAACACAAACATGACAAGATGAAATATTTGTTGCTGTAATTTTGGTGTTTTAGACTGTGCAATGCACATTTTACTAAATATTTAGATTCATTGCTATATATAAAAATGAATTGTCTGTTTGTCTTTTATGCAGTTCTGTATAAAAGTGTTTGTTAGTCTGTTATGGTTTCTACTTTATCAATTCAATTTTTTTGTATAAAGAAATGGGGAGAATCGATAAACCAGGAAAGGGGTGAACCAATTTAAATCAAATTCGGTATGTAGGTGCTTTTGGGTACAAGGGGTTTTTTAATTAAAAAAGGCGAGGGGGATAGGTTATCGACATACCGAGAAAAAGCAAGCCGAGATTGCTATTCTTCTTGATATTTATTATGTTTGGTTGTAAGTATACTGCAAGGTAACAGTGATTAAAAATAATAGGTAATGCAATGTAATTGTAATTAAATTTTTTTATTAATTTTATTAAATACATAAATAAAAAGACTACCTCAAGTAAGATTTGAACCTACGACATGTATTTACCTAGAGTACCGTTCTAACCAACCGAGTTATCAAGATACAAGCCCCATTCGATGTAAGTTTTGTCTTGGATCTCAATAATCTCAATAGCTCAGTTGGTTAGCGTGGTACATGTCGTAGGTTCAAATCCTACTCGAGGTAAACTTATGTATTTAATAGAATTAATAAAAATTTTTAATTACATATTTACTTTTGAACTTATTCGTGCATAACAAAACTTATAATAATTCAATGTAATTGTAATCTGAAACATGTGCATTTTGAACGTTTCAATGATAAGGATTTTTTTGAATTAATTCAAAAAATATGTACAATACGCCAACAGTTGTATGTTTTTATTAAGTTATTTATTCCATAACAATGTGCTTCTACGATTACTTGTTCGCTGCACCTCGCCTTCTCTTGGGATGTATTAATAGCTATTACGACTGTTGCATAATACAATATTGGTATCACCTTTCGTAAAAATGTTATTTTAACTCTCGCCGAATGTATTTGGTAATGCTGCTTAATATTGTTGATAGGTTTTAACTTCGTTTTTTTATACTTTATACAAAGAGGGCCGTCCGTTAAAAATACTTCCCTTGGAAGTTTTAGAACACTAATGTTATCTGATTGGACTGACGTATTTAGGCACGAATTTTACTATTTCAATTGTGGACATGTGTTATCCAGGAAAATCAACTTTATAACAAAGTAATTATAGTACTAAACTTATTACAAGCGAAACTCTTTCAAAGTCGTGGACAAAACTTAACTGCAGAACTGTAAATTAAATGTCAGGTATAACTATTTAAAGTTTGTATAAATTAACATCATACTTGTTGATGTGTTACTGACCTCAAATATTTTCTAGTACATATCTATTACCACTTTCTTCTACTTTACCATTTTTACGACCAATAATTCTGTATCTACCTAAATTGTGAATTGTAGCAATAATTGTTAATACATTCTCATTTTTGTTTGCTGTCTGTGTCAGGTGATTACCATAATATAATCTAATATCTCTATATGGTATTACTGGAAGAAGTTGACGGAGCGAAATGTAGTTAGATATTTTTTAGGAAATGTTTCAAACTTTTTAATTGCATCAACTTCTTCCTATATGTAACATGTAGACCTTGAAAGTCATTTCTGGATATAAATGTTGTGTATTACAATTAAATTATAGTCAATGTATGTTTGTGAAATAGGTGAATTATAAACATCAAGCTGAGAGCTTCTATTTGAGAAATTTAAACATTTAAGTACTTTGATGTGTGTCGCATTTCACAGAAAGAGAAATGGCGAGACAGAAGGAACAATCGCGACTTGAACGTGAACGACGCCATTTAGAAAAACAAGCCAAAAGAAAGCAGGAGGAAGAGGAAGAAGAAAATTTTCATAAACGCTTACGTTCGGAAGAAGATAATGTTGTGACAGTTTCTGATAATTCTGATAATGAAGAAACTAATTATATTGAAGATGATGATGAGAAAAGTTATCATAGTGATAATAGTATAGGAGAAAGTAGTAATGAGTCAATACATAGTGTAGAACATTCAGAAAGAAAAAGCCGTAGTCGAAGTAGGAGTTCTTCAAGGGACGTTACACCAGAATCTGATGAAAAGTCTAGAAGTCGTAGTGTTAGTGTTGAACGGTCTAATTCAAAATCACCGAAAAGTAATGGCAACTTAAATGTTAGAGATGATGATAAAAGTGAGGAAACCACTGTTCAAGAGGAAGTTAAGAAAATTGTTATAGATGAGGACTTGCCCCCTTATTTTCCAGCTATACAAGGATGTCGCTCTGTTGAAGAATTTCAATGTTTAAATCGTATAGAAGAAGGGACTTATGGTGTTGTTTATCGCGCTAGGGATAAAAGGACAGAGGAAATAGTTGCTTTAAAGCGTTTAAAAATGGAAAAGGAAAAAGAAGGATTTCCAATAACGTCATTACGAGAAATTAATACTTTGTTAAAAGGACAACATCCTAATATTGTTACTGTTCGTGAAATAGTTGTTGGTAGTAATATGGACAAAATTTTTATAGTTATGGATTATGTGGAACATGATTTAAAGTCCTTAATGGAGACTATGCGACACAAAAACAAACTTTTACGGCGGGAGAAGTGAAGTGTTTACTAAAGCAGTTACTGTGTGCTGTTGCTCATCTTCATGATAATTGGATACTACATCGTGATTTGAAGACTTCTAATTTATTATTATCTCATAAAGGCATTTTAAAAGTAGGAGACTTTGGATTAGCTAGGGAATATGGATCGCCACTTAAGGCATACACTCCAATAGTGGTCACATTATGGTATCGCGCTCCAGAGTTACTTCTCTGCACATCAGAATACTCGACACCAATAGATATGTGGTCTGTTGGCTGTATATTTGGTGAGCTTTTACTTATGAATCCAGTATTTCCTGGAAAATCTGAAGTTGACCAACTTAATCGAGTGTTTAAAGTAAGTATATCATTATCTATTTAATTAGATGAAAACGCAATTTTTAGGATCTCGGTACTCCTAACGAGAAAATTTGGCCAGGTTTTAATAAACTACCTGCTGTTCAAAAAATGAAATTTACTGATTACCCAGTTTCAAATTTAAGATCTCGATTTTCCATGTTAACAGAGCAAGGACAAGGCATGCTTCAGAAATTTTTGACTTTTGATCCAATACAACGAACTACTGCCGATGATGCATTGCAACATGCTTATTTTACCGAAACACCTTTGCCGATTGATCCCTCTATGTTTCCAACGTGGCCCGCAAAGAGTGAGTTAGGACATCGGAGAGCGCTTGCTGCTAGTCCAAAACCACCGTCTGGAGGCGGAGAATATAAACAATTAGTATGTTACTTTATGTAATATTTTAACTTGGTTAATATCTTTCCTATTGCTTAGGGAGGTGATGGAGACGAAGATAGTTTGGGTTTTCGTATTGGCATGTCATCCTCAGAAAGTAGAAGATTAGCTATGGGAGGAGGATTTAGTTTAAAATTTTAATTAATAACTAACGTAGTTTATTGTAAGACTTATTACATTTTTTATTCCAATACTTTAATTTACATATTTTTATGTGTTCTTATCTACATTTTTATGTAGTAAACAACAGTAAAGTTATGCAATTATTGTTGATTATTTAAAATATTGAATCAAAAAAATAAGCTGATATTTAAATTTTATATCACTAGTTCATTAAGTGTAACTTCAAATTTTATTAGTTTAGCTTATTTTTTATTATCGGTGCAGCAACTATTGTAACTTTTATCTCTTACAATAGTAATAATCGGCCTTTATTATAAAAAGTTGCTTTTACAAGATTATACAATAAATGTAATACCTTGTAGGCAAAGTCTAGCAGGTTCCTATTCTATTTTAAAATCTATTAAATATGTGTTCACACCACATGTACCGAGCTAAACAGAGGGGATATTCAGCAAATCTTAGCTAAAGGATCATGTTCTTTTTACCTTTGCTTAGATTGTGATAATCATTTCAAAATAACCAATTTTTCTGATACCATAGGTACATCTCATACTGCTTTGAACGAGCTCAAAGAATTTTTCCTGAAAGAACTTGATTTACTCAGAGAGTTAATTACTAGTCAAACTAGTTTCAAATGCTATGCGTTCATTTTCAAGTGCTTTTTATAACCGATTTAAAAATAATTTGAAATCTATCAAATAAACAGACACTATGATTTTAAAAAACAAAGGGTAGTAGGGTAGGTAACCGTAACAATATGAAAAAATTAAACATAAACAATAAAGTTTTATTAAATACATAAATAAAAAGTTTACCTCGAGTAGGATTCGAACCTACGACCTTTGAGCTCATTCGTTCATAACAAAAACTTATAATAGTAAACAATAAAGGACTAAACTAAATCTAATAATATGGTTGTAGTATTGCCGGAATCTGAGTTCATCAATTTGGTTTTGTCAAATTTTGTAATCTTCAAGTCTTTTAGATCCTCTGGTGAAAATTATTATTTTTTTGAATATCACATCACTACAGTTTCTGAGAAAACGAAAGATGAATCTCAAACAAACTCACCGTGATATTAAAGTCTGACCTTTTGGCGTGATTTTCACACTTCACTCATAATTTTCCATCCAGTGGTTCCAGAGTAATCTTTAAGTCTTTGAGAGTCTCTGATGAAAATTATTATTTTTTTGAATATCACATCCTAAATGTTTTATAGTTTCTGAGAAAACGAAAGACAAATCTCGAACAAACTCACCGTGAGATTGAAGTCTGGCCTTTTGGGGTCATTTTCACACTTCACTCATAATTTTCCATCCAGTGGTTCCAGAGTAATCTTGAAGTCTTTGAGAGTGTCTGATGAAAATTATTAGTTTTTTGAATATCACATCCCTAATGTTTTATAGTTTCTGAGAAGACGAAAGACAAATCTCAAACAAACTCACCGTGAGATTGAAGTCTGACCTTTTGGCGTCATTTTCACACTTCACTCATAATTGTCCATCCAGTGGTTCCAGAGTAATCTTCAAGTCTTTGAGAGTCTCTGATGAAAATTATTATTTCTTTTGAATATCACATCCTAATGTTTTATAGTTTCTGAGAAAACGAAAGACAAATCTCAAACAAACTCACCGTGAGATTGAAGTCTGACCTTTTGGGGTCATTTTCACACTTCACTCATAATTGTCCATCCAGTGGTTCCAGAGTAATCTTCAAGTCTTTGAGAGTCTCTGATGAAAATTATTATTTCTTTTGAATATCACATCCTAATGTTTTATAGTTTCTGAGAAAACGAAAGACAAATCTCAAACAAACTCACCGTGAGATTGAAGTCTGACCTTTTGGGGTCATTTTCACACTTCACTCATAATTTTCCTTTCAGTGGTTCCAGAGTAATCTTCACCTCTTTGAGAGTCTCTGATGAAAATTATTATTTTTTTTGAATATCACATCACTATAGTTTCTGAGAAAACGAAAGGTAAATCTCAAACAAACTCACCGTGATATTGAAGGCTGGCCTTTTGGGGTCATTTTCACACTTCACTCATAATTTTCCATCCAGTGGTTCCAGAGTAATCTTCAAGTCTTTGAGAGTCTCTGATGAAAATTATTAGTTTTTTGAATATCACATCCCTAATGTTTTATAGTTTCTGAGAAAACGAAAGACACATCTCAAACAAACTCACCGTGAGATTGAAGTCTGACCTTTTGGGGTCATTTTCACACTTCACTCATAATTTTCCATCCAGTGATTCCATAGTAATCTTCAAGTCTTTGAGAGTCTCAGATGAAAATTATTATTTTTTTGAATATCACATCACTATAGTTTCTGAGAAAACGAAAGACAAATCTCAGACAAACTCACCGTGATATTGAAGTCTAACCTTTTGGGGCCATTTTCACACTTCACTCATAATTTTCCATCCAGTGGTTCCAGAGTAATATTCAAGAGTCATTTTGTAACTCCAAAAATTCATCCTGTATTTCATCAGGAATGTTGGCAACATTCAAGGATATGTGAAATGGATTTCGAACTAAAGCAGCTTCTTGTTCTGAAAGTTCCGGGAAATAGCGTTGAATTTCTGAGTCAAGGGCCTGAAGGTGGTTACTAATTTCCTCCCTTAGATTATCTGCGATGCCCGTTTCTGATGCTTCAGTTTCTGTAGAAAGGTGTTCAAACATGGCATAGTTTGCAAGATTTACTTTACGGCGCCAATTTTGTAACTTTAATATAAAAGTCTGTATATTATCTTTGAAGTGAATAATGTTAGTGTCTTTTCCTTGAAGTTTTAAATTTAGCTTATTTAGCTGATCTAGTATATCAGATAAATAAGCTACTCTTTGAATCCATGATTCATTATTAAAGTATGTAATAAACTCGTGTTTTCCTTCAATTTCCAAAACTGCTTAATTTCGTTCTTTAATTCGAAGACTCGGTTGACAACGTTTCCTTTTGATAACCAACGAACTGCAGTGTAAAAAAGAAGAACTTCGTGATCAGAGTTCATGTTGTTGCATAGTTCTTTAAACAGCCGAGTATTAAGAGCACTAGATTTTATATAATTGACAATTGTCACCAAAGAGTCAAGTACTTCTTGTAAAGACTTTGGTAGGGTCTTGGTAGCAAGAGCAAAACGGTGAATCATGCAGTGCAATCCTTTTGCTTGGGGTGCAAGCTCTTTAACTTTCGTCTGAAAACCCGACCTGGATCCAAGCATGGCTGGAGCTCCATCAGTACACACTCCACACAATTTATTCCATTGTAAATCATTATCTTCAAAGAATGAGCTTATCATCTTCATGACATCTTTACCTTTTGTAGTTGTTTTTAGTGGTCTACAAAACAAAAACTCTTCTTTAATGTCATCTAAGTAAATATATCTCACAAAACGAGTAATTGGGAACATGAACTAACATCCGTGGACTCGTCAAGTTGAAAGGAAAAGACAGGAGATGCCTTAATTTCAGATAAAATTTGTTTCATCACATCCATAGACATGTCTGAAATACATCTCTGAATAGTGTTATTGGATAAAGAAATGTTACGAATTTTAATTGTACTCGCTTCTCCAAGAACTAGTTTAACCGATTTTAATAAACAAGGCTTAATGAGAGTTTCTGCAATAGTATGAGGCTTCTTATTTTTTGCAACTTCCAGAGCAATTTCATATGATGCCTGAACTACAGCCTGGTTTTGTTGTTGAAACGTACCAGTTAAATCTAACTTTTGTTTCTTCAAAGCCGCCTCATGTCGTTTGAAAAAGTTCAAGTCTTTTGCAACATGTTCGTGATGCTTTGTTTCCAAGTGACGTTTAAGTTTTGAAGGTTTCATAGATTCAACACTAAGAACAACATTGCATAAAACGCACTGTGGCCGTTCTATGCCGTTATTAACTACAGTCGAAAATCCAAATTTTAAGTAATCCTCCGAATATTTCCTTTTTTTCCTCATAACGTTAATATCTAAAATGGATAAAAAATGAAATGCTTTAAAATATTTTTCCCATCATATAAAAATTTTAGATTAACAGTGTTTAAAAACTTTTACTTGCCCAAATTTTAAGAAATAATAAGATAAATAATATTTGTGTTTGAATTTATCAAAAACAAATAGTGACAGGTGATTATTAGTATTGCATCAAATTTTGCATCAAACAAGACATAAACTAGCAACAAACTGTTCAAACATAAACCATAAAAAGAACACTGCAATGACTTCACTTGAGAAGCAGTTATTTTCTTCTAAAACTAACTATAAATAACAATTATTAGCAGGAAATCAGTGAAGCAACCACACCCCGTAACGATTCAGTAAGCACTGTCACCCTGGCGTGATCTGACCAGACCGCTGCTGAGGCGGTGGTTCCTATGCCGCGCGGTTTGTTAAGCTCCGTATTCATTGCAACGAGCAACGAGCAATCTGGTAAACTCTCACTTCGAAACACAGTGTTCGCTGCTCTTTGCAATAGATTCGCAGCAATCGGGCATTTTAATTGTTGTAAAATCGCTGAATGGATTAAAAGCAATATAAGAAAAGTGCAATACGGCAGATAAATTATCTCATAAAATAATACAGAAATTTTCCGAAAGAACTCTTTTCAATAACGCGCAACTCGTTGGCGACCCCCCAAAAAAGCTACGGCGACCCCCTTGGGGGTCGCGACCACCGGTTGGGAACCGATGTGCTAGTGCAATGGAGTCCGACATTCTGAAGGAAGGATTCTCCAAAAGTATGGAAATGCACCAACTACGATACAAGCGATTCATTGGTGACGGTGATTCTAGTGTGTACTTCAAAATTTGTAATGTGTACAACAACGATGGCCAAGACTACAAAATTGTTCAGAAAGTGGAGTGCAAGAATCATGTACTAAGAAGAATGAACACCAAATTACGTGACACTCACTCAAACCGGGTTTCCAGTTAGTGATCGAAAAGTTCTCGACCAATACTTGAATCTCATTGAAAAATCGTGCGCCTATGCCATCCAGAGCAACTTTGAACTCCAGTGCGACGAGAAAGACAAAGCGACCTTGAAACAAGACCTGGACAACATTCTGAATCATGGCACTGGAAATTACACCAACTGTAAAAGGAACTTTTGTAAGGATGCATCAAAACACTCAACGATAGTGGTGTTCAATAAGACGACAAATGCAAGCGAATCTTTCAACTCTCTTATGAACAAGTATCTACAAGGAAAGAGACGAAATGTTGAACAAAGAGGAGCCATGGTTCGAAAATCCAGAGAGGCCCTTCTAAACCACGAGTTTGGCGACCATTGGTACTTTCCAACCTTCAAACTGGCATTCAGAAAAAGTCCAACAAAAGTGTGGAAGAAATCTCACCAATCTGCGGCCAAAGAGAAGGTAAAACTGTTGCAAATTGCTTTGACGAAGCCCGAGTTTTTAGCCGAAGGAGACCACTAAGTGATGAAAATTACGGTGACAACGCAAATCGAGTTGATGTGAGTAACGGGTTGTTGCGTGAAAAGTGCGACTCATACTTGTTAGTGAAGTCAGTAGCTGACAAAGAAGAACAATAGAATGTGCACTTGGAAACTCGAGGTCAATTCGATAATTTGGTGTATATGGAGCGCAGAAGCATGATGATTACTGCAAGTATGGCTCACGAGATTGCCGCAATGAGAGATTCAACGTCCAATGTGGGACAGATAGATAACATCATAGTGTCAAATAACTTTTCAAATCTTGGGACGGCTTGGGGCAAATCAAGTGAACCAAAGGAAATCCGTCTGTACGAGACATTGAACGGCGTCAAAGTGGAACAGTCTGGATTGTTTGTAAGTTTGGAATGTGGATTATTGGGTGCTAGCCCAGATGGTTTGGTTGGTGACGATGAAATAGTTGAAGTGAAATGTCCATATATAGAAAGACATGGAGATCCTGAGATTATAGTTCATAGAAAGAAAGATAACTTCTTTGAAGAAGTTACCGTCGACGGCAGAAAGTGTATTCGTCTGACAAGAAGCCACAAATATTACACTCAAGTAGTGATGCAACTTCATGTGATTGAACGTGACTGGTATGATTTCGTGGTTTGGACACAAGGACCATTGATTCAACGCCAAATGCCAATAAGTCCAAGTGGAAGGTTCTGGCGAGGAAGGTCATCAAAAAGGACACCGAAGACAATTGGAAGGTGACGAAGGCCAAGTTACTTTGAAGATTTTTGCCAGAGATTGTGGACTCAAGATACGACAGAAACATGGGATATCGTCAGCCTGAATATCGTTAGAATGCCATAAGAGCTACAGAAGCTAAGAAGGTAAAGAGCATGCAGGTTGACGGTGCAATTCCTGGCACATCAAATTCGACAATTGATGACACGATTGAGAAAGTGATATGTGGAGTGGATGAAAGTGAAGTAAGTGACGAAAGTCACAGTGAAGTGTAAGTATTGTTCGCGTGCTGGGTGGGCGGGACTAGTTAGCACTACGCTAGTTGTTACTTTATTTACTTACTTTGTTATAATTATGAACATTAACTGTACTTAATTTAAACGAACGGTTGTTAGATGTAGTTTTAAGCAACATACTTTGCATTGTTAGTCATGATTTGTGATTGAGGACTCATATCATCCTGCATTATTCATAACCCCGTACTTGCATGTATCCATCACCAGTTAGAACAGATAGGTGTACAAGAATCTTATTATTTTAGGAAATGTGATGTTCTTGGTTTATACTCTGCCCCTTCAGAGGTTGATTGGCCTTTTTTGTACACTTGTTCTAACGTTAACTCTGCATGTACTAACTTTTGCGTTCTACTATACAACATATGTGATAACATGTGTTGCTTTTCATCGTAACAGTAAACGATAATATCCAAAATGGTTTACAAATCTGACGATTGCATTAAACATATTCGTTTAAAAGCTACGCATTTAATATTAGATCGATAAAAGGTGTCACAAGGATACCCGGTTCAACGCAGCACGAGGGGCGCTCTATTGTAACTCATGAAACGGTGAATTCATTTAAGACGCATTTCTGTCAAGTATATCGTCCGTACTCAGGTATGATTGCCCACACTTCCGAATTTAACAATTTACGATGTATTCATTTACAAACCGTCACTATTGATATGGTCAAAGAGGTCATATCAAGGTTAAAAAATATACAAACATTTGGCCATGATTCAGTTCCAACGTTATAGTCAAAGATTGCGCCAATTCCTTTAGTTAACCCTGGCCTATAATTTTTAAGTTGGCACTGAAGACCCAATGCTATCCAGATGTATGGAAAATTGCCAGAATCTGCCCAGTTCTAAAATCAGATGATTCATCTGATATATCGAACTATAGACCAATAAGCATTATTTCATCTTTCTCTAAGATGTTTGAACTAATTCTGTTAAACTTCATTTATAAATCAGTTAAAAATTATATTTCTGACGATCAACATGGTTTCATTCAATGCAGGTCAAAATTATCCAATACGCATCTGTTAAGCTAGATGGAATATACTCAAACAGAGGATGTCCCAATGAATCTATATATATATATATATATATATATATATATATATATATAGTTATATATATAGTTTAAATTAGATAAGTAAAACTACTCTAACCTAAATAAAAAAAAGCTCCATTGGCCGGGAATCGAACCCGCACCGAAGGCGACTATTCTATCATTGGTCCAACCGCGCTCTACCGGTTTGTCATTGAAAATTCTATTTGAGTACATATGAAATTCCGCAATGACAATTGATGATGGAATTTCGACAAATGTGCAAATCTGTTCTAAAATCAAATCGGATGGTTTCTCATTTACATAGACTGCTATTCGAGCTTATCTTTTCTTGAGTTTCATACTCCCCGTATTGTATTATTTAAGAGTTGTATTCATATTTTTTTTTTGATTATTATAAAATTATTCTGTAATTTGACTTTCAGTTTGTTGAAAAATTTTTTTATTAACGTTGAAAAAAGCTCGAGTCTAAAATAAATGTTTATTATTTTACATAGATTTTCTGTGTTTATCTCAACAGATTGTTTGTGATCACTTAAGTAGCTTTTGCTAAGTTCAAAAGCTATTCATCAAAAACTACTATTTAGTATCATTTTCATTTATTTATTTATTTGTAGCTTATCACCATAATTAATATTGAATGTGTATTATAATAATAGTAAAATATAAAATTAACGTAACTTAAATTATTTATTTTGTTTGTGTCTTATTTCTATGATGAGTCATCCCGTCGAGTGAAGGTCTCTCCATAAGCCCGCCATCTGTCTCTATCCATCGTTATGTTTATTCACCCCCTAATGCTTCCTTTAGGTCGCCCTTCCACCTTTTCGTTTATTTGTTTATTTAAAGTATACACCATTTTACGAATTCTAATAAACTTGAAGTTTTCGTGACTATTACTTAAAAGAAAGAAAGTTACAAATTTACAAGCTAGGGTAAACAATACTACAACAGTTCACAAGAATAAATAACAATATTTTTAAAATAAGTTAGAATGTAAGCTATAGATTATTAAGTACTGTAAGTTTATTCAAATTTTACTAAAAGATCATAAGTTTTTAACTTTTGATTTTAATTCTGTCACTGTAACATGAAACAAATCAATGTCTAGGTTGCTAGCACTTTTACAGAGTCTTGGAAGAGGTGCATAGAGCCAATAGTTTTGCCTGTGGAATCCATTGAAATCAAATCATTAAAAAGTGTTTGTATTTGCGGAGTGCGAAGTTTAATTCTTTCGAGTAGGTCTTTGGAATCGTAATGACCATTTGCAATATTGTAAAGAATAAATAGTTCATTGTTTCTGCTACGTATATTTAATGATATTAAATTTAGTAAATTCAGTATCCAGTTGTAGCCTACCTCGTGGTGGGGTATTCCCGTCTTAAAAAATTCTTAGAAATTAATTTTGAATTTGTTCTAGTTAGCAAATGTATTTAGAATAATATGGACACCATACCACCTAGGCATATTCTATGATTGAGCGAACGAAAGCTCAGTAAACAGATTTAAAGGCAAATATGTCTTTAAGAGATCGTTGAGTGAATCCTAACATTTTTAGTGCTCTATTGGATATCAGATGGATATGATCATTAAACATTAGTTCTTTATCAAACAGGATACCTAGATCATTTATGGAATTTACATTAGCTAGTTGAATACCACTAATTAGTGAAACTGCATAGGCGACTTAATTTTATAAAACTGCATTGTGTGACATTTGCTTGTATTTTTAACTCATACCATTCTTCCTACAGCAGTCACTGAGTGCTGTTAAATTTTGTTCAATTTGGTAACAGTCATATATAGTTTTAACAGATTTAAATAATTTCAAGTCATCCGCAAAAAGTAACATCCGACAAAATGATACATTGTTTGTGATATCATTTATAAAAGATTGAACAAAAGTGGTGCCAGATGAGCACCCTGTGGAACACCCAACGTAACCAATATTGGGTTTGATCTATAATTCTTAATCGAGACAATTTATATTCTACCATTTAAGTAGTCACTTAAGCACTTCAGAAGCACTCCACTAATACCATATCCACAGTCAAATGCCTTAGAGAGGTCAGCATAGATGGAATGCACATGGCAACCAGACTCTAAGGTATCTAATATGTAGCGCTGATAGACCAAGAGGTTAGTAGTAGTGGAAGACCCCTTATAAAACCATGCTGTTGTGGCATTATGTAGGTGTTGAACAGTGGGGTAAGTTTATCCGTAAAAATAGATTTGAGCACCTTTGGGATTGAAGGGATTTTGGAGATAGGTCTTCACCACGATTACCGCTTTTGAAGGTAGGAGTTATATAACGTCTTTTCCAAGAATCCGTAAATACTCCAGTCAATAGAGAGATATTGAATAAGATGCATAAAGGATACGATAGGGTAAACTTGCAGTGATCCAAGGGAGTATTTGGGTTTCCATCCGGACCACATGAACTTTTGTGATTCAGTTTGCTTAAGTGTTGGAATATTCCCACTTCAGAAACCGATAGTACATTCGCGTTAACTCAGTGTCATAATTAAATTTAGTAATAGTCAATTCTTGATTAGAATATACAGGGGAAAAGAACTCTGCAAAAAGGTTAGTAATGATACATGGATCTTCTGACGATTTTCCATTATAGTTCATTGACAGGAATGTCTAATTCATCTCTTTTGGTTTTAATATGTTTCCAAAATTTGTTAGGATTATTCTTAAATGAGGCTTCCAGTGATTTCATATGGTTAGCATAACTGGCTTCCGCCATTGCTTTACATTTGGAACGTAAAGTACCAAAGTCATTGTGCACCTCCATGTTTCTTGTAATTGGAATGCGCCTTCTTTACCTCTTGAACAAGATTTATAAGTTCCTGTGAGAACCATCTTGGATGTATAGATTTTTTTACTTAAATTTTAGAAGCATAAGTTTCAATTAGTCTATACATATAGTTCATTGACTTAGGAATGTCTAATTCATCTCTTTTGGTTTTAATATGTTTCCAAAATTTGTTAGGATTATTCTTAAATGAGGCTTCTAGTGATTTCATATGGTTAGCATAACAGGCTTCTGCCATTGCTTTACATTTGGAACGTAAAGTACCAAAGTCATTGTGCACCTCCATGTTTCTTGCAATTGGAATGCGCCTTCTTTACCTCTTGAACAAGATTTATAAGTTCCTGTGAGAACCATCTTGGATGTATAGATTTTTTACTTTAATTTTAGAAGCATAAGTTTCAATTAGTCCATACATCAGTTCTTAGAAAATATTTGTAGCAGAATTGATGTCTTTCCCTCTTAATATTTTTTTGCAAACGTATGACCCAATAGAAGAATTAATTTCAGCGTATTTAGCGCAATTGAGGTCATGGTGGAAGTAATCGTAGTTAAGCGGTTCAATAGAATCATCGAGAATTGGAGGAGAATATAGCACTTGATGATGGGAATCTGGAGATATCAATACATCAGTCGCACTTGAAATTAGTATATTGGAGATATTTGAGATGATTAAATCTAAAGAGTAACCATTGATATTGTGAATATTGTTAAGTTATTTCAATAGTAAGCACAACAATCACAAACTATTCCAGTTTGTCTACTGGTAGGACCACTAGTTGTAGCACCATATGGATCATTCGCTCACTTGGTATGAGGTAAGTTGTAATCACCACTTAAAATAATGGAGCCATATGAGTTTGAGTGTAATATTTGATCGAATGACTCTTAATAATGTTCATATTTGTCTGGAGTTGAGTTTGGAGGTATGTAGACATTACCAAGTAAAATTTGGTGTTCCTTTTGCTCTTCTCCTCAGGTTTGGTTCCCAAATAGTTTTTTTATTGGCCCATCGTCCTACTTGTCGCATTATATGGCCTGCCCCATTCCATTTTAGCTGTAGGCACTTCTTTACTACTTCAGCGATTCCTAGACATCTGATTTCTTTGTTGTTTATTCGATCTTGTAGTTTTATTCTGAGTATTTTTCTTACCATTTTTAGTTTAGCTACTTGCAGTTTTTTCAAATGGTTTTTTGTTGCTGACTATGTTGGGGTCCCATATGTTAGCACAGGTATAATAAAGCTGGAGAATATTTTTCTTTTTAATTTTAAATTTCCTGCGCCTTTCCAAACCTCTTTTATGTCCTTTTCATTAATGGATCATATTTTTTACAATATCAAGCTTTATATATTTAGGTTAGGAAGATCAGGTTCTATCATTAGTTTTTCTCATGCTACTATCTTTTATGAAGATGAACTTGGGAATAAAATATATTTTGATTACAAAAAAACTATCTATAAACTGGTACTTAAAACAAAATATAGACCGTTTATGTTGTTCCAACAAAATTCTGATTTTAGTGTGCTAAAAATTGATAAAAGAAGAATATTTACTGTTTAGATCTAGAATATTAAAGAAGGTACATATTCAATTTCAATCTTTTAATAAGGATGTCCAGAGGGCCAATTTCGGGAACTCCACCACAGTACAGAGGAAAATGGAGATCTTAGAATGAGCATTTCTGCAATCAAGGTAACTTTTCCGCACGTTTATTTTTTGTGTTTCTGACAATTTTAATAAAGTGTGTTTTTTAACTGTATTTATCGAGCGGATGAATACGCTTCTTGCTTATAATTTTGCTTAAGTAGTCTTCCGACGTTAGTTTTATAAAGTGTATTCACCCGCGAATTATTCACAACGTTTTGTGTGTTATTTTCATTTTATTCTTTTTTTCAATATCACTTACCAGTTTATTAAATTTATATGTCGACATTATCAATATTTATGTTGGTGTTTATCTAAAAATTGAGACACATAAATGTATTATTTTGTGGAATTGAAATTTGCAAGCGTCAACTCTCTTGTCAAAAATTTGTGAAAATTTTTTCAAATTTCACAAAATTGTTTCAACATCTTTAACAATTTTAATAGATAATATTACGGCTGACGAAATAACTGTAAGCGTTATCGAAACGTTTAGATTGCTTAACTTTAATGTACAAATACACCATTAAAAAACCCAAAAAAGATAAGTATTTTAATATGTGTAATAACGGTGAAAGTTAATATGATTGTGACTTCATTTCCTCTTTTACTGGGCTGTTAATATTATTAGCTATGTGGGATCAAAATTTTAAGGATTAGATACTTTGTTTATATTCAAGTTACCGAATAGTTTACTTATTTAATGACAATTTTGGATTTATGTAACTTTACAGTGACAACGTTCTATTATTTTTCAGTATTATAGTAAAAGCCTTAACGTACCATTGATGAGAATTTCTCTGTTAGACTATTCCTTAATTTTAACTTTGTTGAGATAATTCCATTTTAAGAACCAAGTTTGAGATATAACGTAAGGTAAACATGAAGCAATTAGAACATTGACCGATCACCTTCCTTATTTACACGCTCGAGTTTTGCGGGTATTTGCAAATATTTTGAAGCTTTATAGGAACCGACGTACCGGCTGTAATTCACTGATTCATCTGCATTTTTCACAAAAGGTAAGTAAGGTTTTTTTGTTTGTTTGGGAATTTATCTGTAAACCTTTTCTCATTTAGGTACTACGATCCCTTTATTGACATTATAGACATCCTGGCGCCCAATTGATTTGTGACAAACCCCTATTGTGATTTACGTATTTCCAGCTATCTTAAACGCATCAATTAGTAACATGCCCACGCCCTTTATACAACTGAGTTTCTGGCACCATTTCCTTACCTGTTACTTACATTCTTCTGCTATTTTCGTCCGTAACAATTTGTTAGAAGAAATATTAATAATAATAATAAAATAGGATGCCAGGAGAGCTGGTTCCCTGGATTAAAAAAACCTTACAGTTTGTGTATAAAGAATAGCGTCGAATAGGCCTGAAAGAATTTAATGTATTCTTTTTTAATCAAAGAATATACGGAACTGATAGAAACTTGCTTTAAACTATAAATTCAAATAATCTGGAATTTATTAGACGAAACCAGATTTTGCTTAAATCTCTCACACACAAAAGGTTCAGTTGTAAGGGTAAGGGCGATTAAGCTGCGGCATGAAGCGGCGATCACACTTTCATCGTTACTACAAATGCCTGATGTATGTTTGCTAAAAATAGGTCTTTTCCGGAAGGTACAATAATTGGATATAGTAGCTTACAAATAAAGACGGGCCGGTCTTTGTGCGTTCCTTGGCCGATCGATTCCCTCTGAGGCACATCTATACCAAAGAGATGAAGCGGTTATCTCCAGTGCAGCGAAAGTGGAGGCGGTTGCGGCCGCCGGGGTTGTTAAGGATTGATCTGTCGGGCTCCCTCAGAACCCGCTGCAAGCGAGAGTGCAATTGGCTCAGTAAAGACAACTTCCAAGTAGTGGAGAAAAATATGTCTTCCATGTTTAAAACAAAATGAGAACGAACGGAAGTGGAAAGTTAGAGGACGATCTATGGGAAAAGGTCAAGAGTTCTTACTAAATCACATAACTTTAATTTTTATCGGACTACCGGTGGTCAGCTAACCTTGTAGAAAAAGGGGTCCTACACTAAACGTAACGCTTAAATTGTCTCGGACAATTAGTTACTAATATCTAAATGATGTTAATTATTTAACAAATTAAACGTTATTTCATTTTACAAAAGATAATAAATGTGTAGATACAAGTGATATAGGGAAAAAGAAAACTTACGGGCTCAGTTTACATTATCCCAGTCTACGACTGCGCGCAATTCATTTAGAGAAAGAGCACCCTTACCTATTTCCAATAAAAACGATTTAAAGGAAATGAGTATTAAGTAAGCTTTAGTGGCAATTTCCACGAAATGATATACTGAGTGATTAAAAATAAATTTTAGAAGAAAACAAGTTAGGTATTTTTCACAAATAATCAAAGAACGGAATAAACAAATGTAATTGACATTAATGTATACAAAAGTAAAAGATTCCAAAACGCAGATTTAACATTGAACTGTTTAATCTGCGTATTGTTCACACCAGCTATTGCTACCAATATTCTTACAAAAGCATATATATATATATATATATATATATATATATATATATATCTGGAGCAAAGGTTTATTGATAGCCAATGCCAGCAACTTGAGCATTACCAATTGCACGTAGCCTTCCTTTGTAACGGTTTATACCTACAGGCTGTGCTTTTTTTCATACAAGGCAATGGAACGGCGTTTTATCACCTTTTTTCGGTTTATCGTAACGACCCAAAATTGGTAAAAGAAAATAAATTTTTATTTTTTAATTATGCATATGTGTTTAACAAAAATTTATTTAGTTTTAGCACGCCAGATGCGGTAACGTTACGTCACCTTTATGTGCGCACAGTTTCCCCCCTTCGATGTGTGCACTTCGCGCCTATTTTGATTAAGTCCCACTTCCTAGCGAAGTATGAAAGCTGAATTCTTCGTATAATTTTTTTACCGAGCAAGTAGGATATCGGGTAATACAGTCTGCTTAGCATTCGGGAGGCAATGGGTTCGATCCTCGTTAGCGTCTATCTTGTTGAGGTTTTTTGAGGGGGTACTCGTACATATGTAGGGGTATGGTCACTGCGTATCATACATGTGCGTCTATTTAGACGACTGCTGGATAGTATCTTCTCCCTCAGACCTTAACTCTGTACCTTCCGATCCTATCCTGAGCGCACCCACCCTTAATTCCAGCATACATACATACGTAATATATACATGTATGCTGGGAATCAATCGCTGTGGCTGAAGGAGCTTAGAAAGCTCGAGCAGCCCGCCTTCCCCTTGGGGGAGGGAATGAAACACGTCGCTTTCCTTTCCTATAATTTGTCACTTTTCTCTATACTCTTCAAAGAGAAAAATGTTTCTAGCCCACCAGTACTCTTAAAGTGTTTCTTTGCGAAACAAAATTTATTTTTGTCAAATGTATTCCAGGGCCTCGAAATAATTTCTATTTTGAACATTTCAATATTTAAAAATACCAGTTTAATCCTGTTAATCCCCTATTAACCAAGTTAAAAAACTAACTTAAAGTGAAAGAGGGGCAAAACACCAAATATCGAATGTACTCTTTTAGCTAAGTGACCTCGGCGGGAGAGTAAATACGTTACGAGATTATTCCTTTCCAGTTAACGAGGATTAAAGCATCGTCTGTGGGTGATCGATTTGGGTTCAATTCCTCCGGAAACTTGCCTGTTTCAAAATAAAAAGGAATGTGATTAATCATAATCATTCATTAACGTAAACTAATTATTTAAATTTCGTTCAAATTAAATTAAATTAAAACTATACCAGCACAAATTTTCATATTACCAGAATTTTCCTATTTTTTAAGGTCATAATATTCGTGATTGATTTTTATGCAACTGAACCACATATTACGATTGCAGTAACACTCCACGAAAAAGAATCAAGAAAGGATCCTGCCATTGACCCATGTAAATTTTATACAAAATTGAAAGAGAATCGAAAGAAGATAGGTTGATAGTAAATACGATGAATTGGGGAATTGATCAAAAACATTGACCTAAAGATATTAATACTCAATTGAAATTCGGAGAAAAAGAAATTAGAAACTTGTCAATCAGATTGCAACTAAATGAAAGGTAAATGACTCATGGATTCCGTGAATACATTCTCGAAAAGACATCCAGAAGAGCTACTGCATTTGATAAATACTTTGAATACCATTCCAATAAGTTCAAGTTAATGTGAACGCGTGTTTACGCAGATGAACCTAATTGCCACCCCAACAAGAGCTTCGTTAAAGATTAAGACAATTTCAGCACTTTTATTCACCAAACTTGTTGGGCCCCCTCTGAGACTTTTCGATCCTTCAAAATACGTTGATCTCTGGTTACTCAGAATCATTCGGTCACAGATACTAACAATAAAAAAAGAAGTAGAGATTTATTAGACGCACACAGAACAAAACTTTGGAATATGTTGTAAACATTTGTTTAAAATACGACTAATAAAAGTAATGTAATATATTTGTAATATATTTTTAGTAATGAGATGAGCGTTCCACCATTTTTTTTTATTTTACACGATAAACCACTTACTGCTCACAGCTTTGCGATTTTGTGGTAAGTTTACAAATTTTCAATAATCATTTTTCTTCAGGGAAGTGATTTTTTTTGCATGTCTTATCATTTTTCTGTTTTCTGATGACATTGTTTCTTCAAAATTCAGTAGTTCATCGTTTATTGCGGAACATGCAACATAGTTTTGATTACGGAAAATGCATTGGCAAATTGATGTTTTTACCATTTCGCAATTCCCTAGAATCTTTTTATTGTGCATTTAACATTGAAATGTATTTTGTTGCTTACTATCCTTTTGTTCCCCGACTGTTGCCGATATTTTTCTTTTCAATAATGGATTTTCACTTGCACACAACCATTAAAAGGATACATAATTTTCTGAACTTTTGTGACGCAACGTCGGCATTAAGCTTGAAAGAATTATTTTCCGAACTTGTGAGGTCCAGCATTCGTTTACTTATTTACAGTTTTCAAGTTACATTAACTGTAAAATAAGATTTCCTCGCGACATGAGATGGTTTACAGAAATAAAATTTGTTGAACAGTGCTCACTATACATGTTTATAAATCTGTAGTATGGGTCACTTACTAACCGTAAGTCAGTGTTTATTCTGAATGGGTGTCAAACGTTTTCTGTTAACGTTTATTACAGAAATCTCTAAGTATATTAACTCATAGTATAGTAGTAGTATTATTAACTTCCTCTCTGTAACATAATTATTTACTAATTAATGGAATTGTGTGACGAGTAGGAGGGAGGGGAGAGAAGTTATTGTAGACACTGTCAGGTATGTGGGAGGCCCCTGCTTCTTCTCGGGGTCCGATTCGGTTTTCGGTGGCCCTGCTTTGACTTTTCTTTAAATTTACCTTGAAATTGCTTTGATATATGAACTTCTTTAGATGATTTATAGGTGGCGTTTTACCAAACTATCGAGTATACGAAGTAAGGTTTTCATTTGCTCTACGTGATCCTTGATTCAATAAACAAACAGCTGCAGTGACCCCACCGTCCACAAAAATTGCGATATGTCAGTATTAGCTAACACAGAATATGCACTTTTAACGATTGATCTGTTGTCTCTTTCTATTCTTCTCTTGTTTTGAATTATATCATTAAAATGATCACTGAACAGTTTGCAGACATTCTGTCCCATTGTTATTTCGTAAAAAGTCTTAAAACACCAAAGAGACATTTTTATTTTCAATAAAACGAACAAACCAATATGAATTACAACAATTTTTGAACACTGTAAACCAGTTTTATTCGTCGAGACAGTAACTGGCATTTTACCACATGTATTGAATCATATCTCCAAGTACATTATTGTGAAATGCATATTAGACGGTTTTTCCATACTGACAGGATTTACAAACCAGTTCCGTATCTTATTCTAAGTTTGATGTACCTTTGTTTGCTAGTTCTTTTAAGGTTTTAAGATTTACATAACCGGATGAGTTTATGTCACTCAAACTATACCAGTATCTGCCATGTTTGCTTGTTAGGAGCGTCCCGAACTTTAACTTTCCATTAGTCGCGCCCGGACTAACGCTCCGCATAGAGTTACATTTTTAAATATTTCGGAAGTTTCTGCCTGCATCAACCCTTACTCCTCAGTAGCTTTCTAAAATAAATTGCTTGAGTATTGTACTGACTGCTGAGGGAGTCGGTTGATTGTTACTATTTTTATTAACAATTGCGGAGTGTGAGTCCGCGTGCGACTACTCAGGCTACTGAAAAGTATATAGTAACGCTGATTGAGAAATGTAACAAGTAAGTAAAATGACTAAAAACGTACAATTTTTATAGATATTATAAACTGAGACGTAACATTCGCTGTGTTCCAATAGTCAAATAGTTCTCTCTCGTTTCTGCATAAAAGTTTTTTTATTGCCTCCTGTTTCGTTAGTTTAGCATCAGATATAACATGTTTTTATTTTAATTGTGCCAATTTCATTTGCTCCTAGTGCCTAGATGGGAATGAAATAGAATAGACAATTACAAAACTTCGTTATTGCATTAAATAAAAAAGGAGAGGAAAACTTTCACGCGGAATTTTCTTTCATCAAGACAACGCCCTAGTTCATAAGAGCCTTATTTCTATGAATGCAATTTATGACGCTGGGTTTGAAGTTATGGAACATCCACCCTACTGCCCTGACTTAGCTCCCGGTGATTTTTGTTTATTTCCAAAGCTAAAAGAGAGTCTCTGGGGGGGGGGGGCAACATTTGAGCGCGATGACGCAGTTAGTTACGGCAGCAGTGCAGGGCTTCTTCTGTGATCAAGACTCCGAGTTTTTCAAGAAAGGTGTTGCTATGCTTGAACATAGGTGGAATACGTGTCTTCACGTTCAAGGGGTTGAAAAATAATGTTATATTCTATTCTAGGGACATTAAATACTGTACATTTGTCGTAGTTATTTTAAAATATTGAGATTATTACTTTGTTATTGTTTGGTACATAGTTACCTCTAGATCTGTTTAATTTCACAGGGGTCGTTTCAAATGATCCTCGCGATATGAATACTAAAGCTAAATCGCCTTTGCAGCTAGACCAATGATATTGGAATAATATAGATACTTCTTCACTTACGCTTTCGTTATATTCACATGAAGTCTGCAATAGTTGTCTCATTTTGAAAATAACGATATGTGTATGGTTGTAACAATTCTAACAAAAACCCTGTTAAACATTTTTTTTCGATAAGTAATGGCTTCCTCGCGCCATCCTCTGAGTCCTTAGTAGTCATTGACGTAGTATTATCTCATTTTGCAAAATTGAAAGGTCCTCATTACATTATAAAATTAAAGTAACATTTAACACGAATTTTTTTAAATTGTAGACGTATTAACAAAATAATTTCCAAGAAATACGCTTGTAAATTAATAGTTTGGAAGTAATATTAGCACGCACCACATCTTACAATGCTGAATTCCAATGGAGACATATGACTTCAACTGCTGGGCCTTGGGCGATGTCTATAGTATATATTTTTATATCATTGTACTAGACCAAAGAAGATGGTGACATAAACATAAAGTGTTGATTACTGTTTATACGCCAGTACTTGACACAATAGGCGAATCTCTATAATTTCTTACACTTTCACTTATTGCGGTTAGAAATAATACTACATACGCTCTTCTACACCAGGATGAAGATTCTTTATACGTTCTTTGCTATAGCACGGATCTGACTGACCACTTTATTCCCGTACCCCTTATACTGTCATTCATATTTTATAATTTCGAATACTTACTTTATTTAATAACTCCAATAACATACTTAAACATACATAGGGTATTTAAAAAATATTCAAAATGTTATTTATAAACATGCACGCTACACTAAGTGTACATTATAGTTTAGTTTGCCACTGCTCTCACTGGATGTAAGTTTTTCCTCAACTTCAGTACAAAGAGTAAATCTTCTAATGCTCGGGTCACCATTTTCCATTCACTGATGTGGTATGTTTCCAATTGCTTCAGCCTTTACATATGAATTATCTCCAATATGAACAATTGCATTGCTTTTTCGATTTCGTGCAAAGTCGTGAAATTTTCTTTATGATAAGTTAGATGTTTTCAAGTATTTAATATTTGCTAATTAATTTTTTCACAAGAACCGCAATGTTGGTCATTTCTGCACACAAAGCTTGATTACCTGAGTTTTGATTTTGTCCATTTTGCTTAGATTGCAACTTACGATATTCCGTCTTCACGTGTCCTTTTTTCTTCTTGTAGAGTCCTGCTATTTGATATGGTGTATTCGAGCTGACTGAGGGTCTGCTCTTTCTTTAATAATTTTCCAATAAATTTTCAAAAGCCTGCTTACTTTCCCCATGCAGTAATGAAAGAACTTTACTTCGCTGGCAAGCTTCTTAAAACATCAGCGATTTTGTCCACTTCACTTACATTGTTTTCAACAGACGTTAGAGCGTCTGTCATTGACTCTGTTTTACTTATGTGCTGTGCCATAGTATCATGTTCTGTCATCTTCTAGAACTCTTGCTTCAACGCAATAATGGCTAATATTTGTTCATGACATTTTTAACCGCGCATATCAACTCCTGCCCGACAAATTATAATAGTTGTTAAATGTCCAAAGTAAATTACCTTGGAAATAATAACATCATCACAGCGAATTATCCAAGACATCATAACGGCAAGACCTCAAAATTTAAAACAACATATTTTGGTCAACGCGGAAAATCTGAGTTTTGGGATTTCACCCTTTGGAAAGGTCTACAACGACTAATTTAATTCGAAAAATGAATATTTTAATTGTATCATCACGTTAAAACATATTTCGATTTTGATGGCAGTCGAACGACATTATTTAGAATTTTAAAATCAATGGGTTACAAACACAAACGTGTCAATGGACAGAATAATTTATGTGAAATGAAACACGTCGTTGTAGCCAAAATTAAGTTTTTGAGAAAATTTCTGCAGTTGCAAAGTTCAGACCAAGATGTCAGATTTGTGTATCAAGACGGAACGTGGATTTATCAAAACGGTTCTATTATCCATCATTGGGCGCACGATTCAGACATCAAAAGTAATCCATCCAAAAATATAAGTGAAGGTACCATTTCACACGCGGGGTGTAATTTAGGGGTTTTGAAAAACTGCGACTATTTTACCAAAAAACTGTTAATGGGGAAGGGTTTCAAAATTCAGCTGATTCCCGCGCTGTTAAAACTAAAATGTGTGGTAGTTATGGACGTATCATTCGGTGCAGTTAGACAAACCACTTTTTCATTTTCTAGTAAGAAAGTTCATCTGCAGGAGTGGTTGGTACGCACGGGATTGAAATTGAGGGCAAAATTACAAAACAACAACTGCGGAAGAAAATTCAACCGTTCAGGTCCCCAGAGGGAAAAGTTATGTAGTTGATAATATTTTGATTAAGTATGGGTATGAATTTTTATAATTGCCTCCTTACCATTGACAATATAACCCTATTAAAATGGCATGGGGTTTTTGTAAAAATTATTACTACACGCAAATACGTTCTGAACCTTCATCGAAAGATAGGGTTCAGAAATTATGGTTTTCAGCTTTATCCAAATGTTCTCCTACAATGTGGCAAAATTTTTGTTCCGACACGCAAATATTGTTTCAAATTACTGGGAGAAACGTGGAAAATTTTTCGATTGAAAATATCCCACTGTTATTATAGTACTAAGAGAATCCGATTCAGATTCAGATAGTGATATGGATTCAGATTCTTTTGGTGATATATTGCAGTTGGAATAACACCCCAGCCTTTAGCATCAACATTTTAGTAAAAATATATTTAAATACGTGGTTTTCGTCAGGTCTTGCCCGTGGATACGAAAGCAGCGGTCAATTCCATTTAGTTACGATATAACTGGATACATTTCATCACGAAAGCAAATCTTCACATTGGATTACTTATGGAAAAGCGCTGTGAATTTCCGGGCTAGGTTAAATTAAATGGGTACGTATTGGTTTGGTTACCTATTTACCGAAGAACTAAGTTTGTATATAAATATACCTCTACATCATGTTTAATAACCAAGAAAAGAAAGAGAAAAATGCAGTAGATAAATTTTATCACGAAAGCAAGTCTTCACATTGTATTACTTATGAAATTGCGATTTCCTGCGTATTTCTCCTCAGTTTTTTAATTTTGGAAGAGTGAAAAAAGCAGAAGGTATTCTTTGTTAGTTTTTACGTAGATTTGTTAACAAAACATCTCATTCTATTACAACCAATAATGTATAGTTTCTGTTTTATGTAGATAATAGATGTTTAAGTATGAAGACCAAAATTTACTTTTTTTCAATAGCTCATTCGAGATTCAACGATTTGCGTGCAGTCTAAATATGGGCAAATAGTGTGACGTGGCACATTGGGATAGGTCAGGATTAGGGTTGCCACCTTTTTTTTGGGCAGTTAAAGTACATTGGATATTATAGGTAAGAAAAAAAAAGTACATAGTATCAAAATAAAGTACAATTTATTTTTCTTTATTATTATGCTTAAAAACATATTTTTTATTGCTTTTTGCTGTTTGTATCAAATTATTATCTTCACTAAACAATTGCACAGCATCTTTACAGTCTATATTTAAATTAAAGTAAATAAGTAATTCATTTTTTATCAAATTTAGAGATGCTTTGTTTTTTTCGTCTCGCCATTTGCTATTTATCTGTTTTGTCGTATCA
This sequence comes from Vesta saturnalis, assembly GCA_036346205.1. NCBI lineage: Eukaryota > Metazoa > Arthropoda > Insecta > Coleoptera > Lampyridae > Vesta > Vesta saturnalis. The sequence continues at coordinate 119,280 of JARFJB010001119.1, read as the reverse complement.
TTTCTTTTAAACATTTTGTGGGTGTAACATGTTCACTATCTATTTGATCCGTTTCACAGTCGAAATTACGTTTTGTAGGTGTGTGGAGTATTCTTGTCCATGATTTACTATAGCATAAATCTATAAAACTTTAAATCATATTCTTATTTCACTCAAAGTCTCAAACCGCTTCGCATAAACCAAACAGCAAATTGTAACAATGAGTCAATAACACTGACATTGTTGAGATTTAAGGTTAGGTAAGTTAGGTTGCGTTCAGAAACTGTTAAAACGAGTGATTATACAGTGATGTGGCGCTGGCAAGTGTCGAAATAGTAACATCGTTTCAGCACCAATCGATAAGCTTCGTTTAGCGCAAAATACTTACGACTAAACTTTTCAAATTTCCAAACAAATCAAATCATGCGAAATAAAGTATTTTCGTGTACTTTATTGTTCTCATAACGTATAGAGTACAATTACCTGAAATAACGTACAATACTTTATTATAAAGTACAGGTGGCAACCCTAGTCAGGATGCTGAATCCAAACAACCGTTGCGTTGCATAGGTTTTCCTTTTCCTAAATATTTCAAGATATTTTTGTTTGGGAAGCAAGGATAGCAATTTGATCTCCAAAAGATTTAATGGTTAATACTGATAAATTGCCGTATACAATTAAGAAATCATTGTCTTAACCTAACTTTTCTTAATACATGTGGTTTTAACTAAACTGTTGTGTTGTGTAAACGAAATGAAGGCAGCAATCCTTTCAAATTTTATGGATGAAAAGGGATTATAGTTGTACACAATACCTTTAACTTGGATAAAAATGATGGAAAGGATGTTAAGAAATACCTACAAATATTTGAAAAGTAAATCAAACCAAGAAAGAACATTATGAAAGATGCAATTTCTACTCTAGGAATCAAGAATTTGATCGTCTTTATACGTCTCTAGTAATAACAATTAATACTGTTTCTACCATGTGGTAACATAAAATTTGTCTCGAAAATGTAAATGTAGAATTTAAGCTTGATACGGGTACAGAAGTTAACATACTACCTTTTAATATATTTAACAAATTAAATTTAGGTAAAAATGTAAATAAAACGAATATAATAGTACAAACATATGGAGAATTTAAGATTAAGCCAATGTTTAAAGTCAGATTGTCGTCAAAGAGCATAAACGTGCAAATTGGTGTAATGTTATTCATTTTTATACAATTTTCTTCAAATGTATTATTTTCAAACGTACCGGACTTAGTCTTCTTATTATAATAATGCTATATATGCCTAGTTTTACCGTTATTTCGAGTCTGTTTTTTTGTATTCGAAAAATATACGAAACTCCCGTGTTAAAAACAGCTTGTTTGGATTCAGAACCTGACCTGCACAATCGCTGACGTCACGGCTAATCCTGCGTATAGCATGAAAAACTATGTTGCAACGCTGCATTAACAATTTTCAGAAGGCAAGCTACAATAGTAACTTTTTGTTCTTTCGAGATTTTGTAAATTTCCAATGCAAAATAAGATGGAACAGAATATACACCCACTACTATTTTTTTACAAATTGATGGAACTCTACTAATGCATAAAATCAGTTTTTGTATTTGATCTAGAACGATGAAATTACGCATTTTCAAGTACGTTACACGCTTCTCCTCTAACAGCTGATCTTGGACAACTTGTGTTAGCGTTTCGTAGGACCTACGTGTTTTATCCTGAAAAAATTGTGATAATTGACTTATTGTAGTGTTAGTATATAATGTTAAGATATTTAATAGTTAATTAGTAATCATTATTAGTGTATATTATAGTTGGGTTAGGTTTTATGAACACGCATTCGTGCCTTTACGACATTGCAATAGAAATTTGTAAGTATTTTGTTATTTGCTTTAATAAAGTAAAGCCCATGTGAAGTTTGGTAAATTACAGAAAAATGGCTGTGATTCCACCATCTACTTGTGAAATAGATATCGAGCCTGCTGGTGTTATCCCTATGAGAACTTTGATGAAAGTGCTGTGATGTGTATAGGTAGACCAAGTTGTGCACTGTATTTCCCATTTTTTTGTGTTTTGCAATGTAATTTCAAAGCAATCTATAATTATGGTGATTCTATTGCCAAATGCCTGTTTAAAACAAGGTGGCATTGCTTTTATTAATTTGTCTCTTTCAGGCCATAGAATAAATTTACATAGTCGAAAGTACATTACATTAGTGTCGAATAGAAAATTCTAGAAATAGTTGGGATACTAACATGAAATGTATAAGAAAACAAAGTAAAATATAAATTTAACCTGAGTTTTATTAACACTATCAAAAAATGATTGAACTTATTTGTAATAACTGCTTGTGGTGCTATTTTGATATAAGGTTAAATTAATTTTGTAAATATATTGAAAGCCGTATAGCTTGGTATTCCAGTGTAGTAACGAATCTATAACACATTTTAACATATAGCCACAAGAGCCTTATTTTGAATGTAATTCTTTAATTTGACGAGTTTGATGATAACTAACCTAAAAATCGCACGAATTTTTCAATATTATGTGCGATAATTATTCACTTCATTTATTTATGGTGAATTGTATCAATATAATGTTCATCTACAAGTATTAGCACAGAAAAATTTTCACCGCCCACGATTTTCGATAAAATTGTCATAAAACAATCACATCTCATAAGAACATGTGTTAAAGTTGTCCAACATCAGGTAAGGTCACACGTTGTGACGTCACTTGAAAATACCTAATTAAAAACATAAGTTCCTACCATTACTGCCCGAAGGCGCTTCAATGTTTTCAACTGGAAATTTCCATTTTTTTGGTCAATTTTCCATAGTAACGTAGTAAAAAATATATACCTAGTGATCAATACGTAAAACCTTGTTTAATGAATTTTTGCGATTGCTGTCTAAATAAAATAAGCGGAATCATATAATGTGTTAGTGGTAAAATTCGTTTAACTTCGAAATCGGTTTCGTGAATTTGTCAATATTCCTGATTCAACCAAACAAATTTAAAACCACCACGATTTATTAACTCCGTCTAGCAGAAGAGGGCGCATCTTGTTGATCAAAACGGTTGACTTTTCTAAAAAATTAAATGAAATCATTTGTTTTTTTTACCGCTAGCAGAAGGTAAATTAACCCTTTACAGGGCAACTTATTTTTTAAATTATTTTACGGTTTTGACTGAGTCTGTACTATCAATACGAATGGCAACAAAAAGACTTAGTTTTTAAGTTTTTGGGTGGCACGTATATGTGCCACCAACCCTTCGCGCATATCAGCTCGTGTGGTTGTTTGGTGGCACGTATATGTGCCACTTTTATTTTGGTCAATAAAACTATTGTAACGTTATGAAACATGTTTATTTGAAAAATACAAACAGTAAAATATGAAACATTGAAATAGTAAACATTTCAGCTTTATGAAATGGTTCAAAATAAGTAAGACATAAAGCAACGTCGCATGCTTTACAAATATTTTGGACCTTTTAACTGCTGCTTTAGTACTGCAGTAAGCACATCTGTGTTTTCCTTGCACTGGTAAATGACTACCAACATCGGTCTTCCTCTGAGTACTTTCTACAGTAACGCTGCGCCCTCCAATTTTTTTAATTTTATTTTTATTCATAATTATTGGAGCTCCCAAACGCTTACGGCTGCAATAATTTCCAATCATTTCGTTTGCTAGAATAGACCGAGACTGTAGTTGGGTCATGGGTTTGGTATCAGTCGATTTTCTGTATAATATATAGGAATTAACGATACAAGCGTCTAATAAATAGTAAAATATTTTGACCCACCAACGCCGCGATTTCCAAGATATGGAGTAAGAGTGTACCAACTGATCAAACAAGTCAACCCCGTCCATGTACTTATTATATTCTGCAATTGGTAGTGGGCATTTTGCTGACTCTCTTACTCCCTGATTGTTTGTTCTTTGCACCGTCGTGGTCTCTGATGCGTCATGCATGGAACTCACTACAATAACCGATTTTTTCCCACGAGAGCGCCATTTTATTACTGATAAGTCATTGCTCATTATAAAGTCCGAATCGCCGAGTTTCATGGCGTTTTCTTCTTTTAAGAGTTCTTTAGGGTAATGTTTTCTGTTTGCTCTTAATGTGCCGCAAGCAAATATTTTCTTTTCCAAAAGAAGAGAGTAATAGTCGAAAAAAAGTTGTCAGAAAACAAACAATATCCTGGGCTATGATATGGTGAGCTAAGATCTAAAACAGTTCGTTCACCAAGAGTACCCTCCGTGTTTGAATCTTCTTTGCCTTCATAGATTTTGAATGAAAGTAGGTACCCTGTTTTCGCACACGTTATGGCCCAAACTTTAAAACCCCGTTTTGTGGGTTTAAGGGGCAGGTACTTCTTTAGACTTGTTCTGCCCTTAAATCCCACCATACTTTCATCCACAGATAATTCTCTGGCAGGAGAAAATGAACCTAGAAATGCTTGGTTCAAGTGATCTATCATAGGTCTGCATTTATACATTTTATCAAAATTAGCACATCCCTTCTTTGGGCATTTTTCATTATTATTCAGATGCAAGTATTGCAAAATGGTAAGAAATCGTTTTTGTGATATAACATCTGCAATCTGAGCTACTCTAAAATTTTTGTCATTTGACCAATACAACCGGATACTTTGAAGTCTGTGAAACCCCATTATTTTAAGGATTCCAAAAAAAACTTTTATTTTGTCCACACTAGTTGTAAAAGTGCCACCCCGTTGACGAGCATAGAGTTCTGATTCGTCATGCAGAAAATCCACAGAAAGAAAATTTTCAACAATTTCCCATGGACTTTCTGTTCAGTAAATTAAACTTCGGACCAAATGGTTCACAAAATACAAAATTTTCAAACATTTTCGGTGCGGTTCCTACCTTAGTCCAGTTTAGATGTTGATTGTTTGTAGCCTGGCTCTGATTTTCATCTCCAGAAGAAGAACTCTCATTTCCGAAGTCAATAGAAATTTCTTCCGGGCTTTCCTGTGGCATTGCTTCTGCTTCACTGATGTACGTACTCTTGGTTGGGAATGGAATCATCCGAAAGAAAGGTGTCACTTTCGTCATTTTCTGGTATGTAATCTTTATCTTTGAAAGAATCTTCTGAATCAAAATCTTGTCCTTCTTTATCCATTTTTTTGTCGTTTCTTCGTGCCGAAGTTGAAGGCTCTGACGGTAAGTGAGTTGCACGTTTTGATTTACGTCTACGTTCACAATGTGATGGTTTAGGACTGCTTGGTGTTATATTGTGCACAGGGCCATCCTCGGCATCACTGTCCCCTTCAGCTTCCGAATCCAATGCTTGTTCGTCACTGATTCCAAATTCAACTAGGTCAAAAAGTTCTTGCGCCGAGATCTTTTGCAAATCAGAATAATTCCAGCTCGCCATATTCTGCAAAATAAATTATACAATGCAAATATGTACAATAATACAAGAATTCGTAAAAATTAAGGTTAGATTTACAAATAGAAGAGCTGATATCTTCCTAGCCGAAACTAATAGTTAGAAGCTAGTTAGCACATAAACAAATATAATAATTAACAAATGAATCCACATACTTATATTGTTTCTCGGTAATTCACAATTCACAACAAAACACACTCACGTGTCAACAACACAACTTGTAATAGCAGTGCTTAACGGTTGGTGGCAAAATACCAAGCCACTTACAGCGAATTTGCCGCGCAGTTTGAGATGTGGCAATTGTAGCGACCACCAACCGTTCGGGTACCCTGCTTTAGTCAATAAGGTCGAAAATCACTATCAAAACCCACGCACTATAGTCTGTAGTGGAAGTGGTTTCTATATTTGCCACCAACCTATAAAGGGTTAAAAAGGGAGTATTACAGAAAATACATCATACATTATAGTACCGGAGATACGATCAAAATTGTAAAAGGCAATTTGAGCTGTGTTTAATGCTTAAACTGAATAAGTCAACTAAGAAACGAAGTTAATTTTTTTGCCATTAAGGCAAAGCTGTAAATTACGTAACATAGTGACAGTAAGTGTAGTTCGGTTGTTGGCAGCAAAAATACCTATTTCCAATGAAGAAGCATTTGATATGCTTGCCGCCGTATATTACGAATGCATGCAAAATGCAATTGTTGTTTACGTGTTCGCGATAGTATCCATCGTCCTGTCTATAATAGACGGGCTCGAGGACAGCTTTATAAAGGTGTTGCCGTATATTTAAACTGAGCTGGATTTAAGTATTTTCGTTATATTTCTTACACCTGTATTTCTCCAGATTCACAGTCTCCATCCATATCATATTGTCATTCACCAAGTCTTGATACCTCAAGATTTTGATAGAAGGTTGGATTTTTGCAACCGGTTATTAAATATGACACAAGAAAATCCTCTACTTGTATTGTATGTTTTGTGAACAGACGAAGCAACTTTTAATTTTGATGGAAAAGTAAACTTGCTCAATATGCATTGCTGGATCGGTGGTATTCGAAAGAACATTGACTGGTTGAGTCTACCTAGACTCACTTCAAACCTATCTGGTCTACTCGAAGACATTGACCTACACACCAGAGGGACATCTTTCAACATGATGGACGTCCATCATATTTTTCATTAAATGTGGATGGTTTCTTAACGAAACGATTACAGGTAGATTGATAGATAGAGGCAGCTTATTCCCCTGGCTTTCCCGATTTTAACTTGCTATATTCGTGGGAGTAGTTGAAGGATATGCTTTATTAAACTAGAGTGACGAATAGAAAAAACCTATTAAATAATGTTCAAGATGTAATACGTTCAGTACCCGTGGTAACAATTGAATACAATCCAGAAGAGATAGGGTCCAGTTGTGTTGAAAATGACGCTGGCAGTTTGAGCACTTCGGACATCATCATTAAAAGTATTATTTATTAAATCGGTCCTGTATGGTACAGAATCCTTGAAATAAATCAAAGTGTACGATTTGTTCATACAATTGTATGTTGCCTTAATGCATTTTTGATCGTATCTTTGGTTTCATAAGAGCTCATGACGTAATTTTTTTTATCTGTTACTGAATAATAAACACGCATTATCCTAAGTTTAAGCTGTGTAAATTCACTTTTATCGTTCGGTGACAGGTTACACCTTATTTAACATGCATGTAATGGTTGTTAATATTAATATTGAATACACAGTGTTGAGCAACGCCTAGAAGCAGATGAAATATTATCGGGAAATTATACATTAATATACGCATTTATTATTTGTTTTTGTAAATTAATGCGCCAATGAACGCATCTCGAGTGGTATCGAGCCTTAACGCTTTTCGCATAAATTACAGCACTCGCTTCGTTGCGCTTGTTCGCCCCATCAACATATGTTCAAATGTTAAGGCTAAGTTATCACTCTAGATACGTTAATTACTATTACAAGCTACTAACTTGTAATAGTATATTACAATAAGTGTTGTAAAAGGCATATTACGCACGAATGGAAAAATTATGCACGCAGCCGCGTAGCGGCGAGTGCATAATTCCATGAGTGCGTAATTGCTCTACAACACGTATTACGTACTATACTTTACCTACGACCAAAGACACTGCTAAAAAAGTTTGGACTACTTTTAATATTTTCATTTTTATCAGGTATTCATTTTTATCAGGTATTGTAGATGATGCTTAAACACGTCGATTTTTTATTTTTGTCGTTGTTTTTTGTTGTTCGTTTCATGTATACATAGAGATCTAAAACTAGTAATCTTCATTTATTTAAATGGGATACTCTGTATATTATTGCATCTTTAGATTTTGATCAATTTTATTTCAAACAATTTTACAAAATTATGTCTCACAACTTTGATGATCATTCACGATATAATTCGTTCTATTTACTACTACGTTGGTTTAATTAACGTTAGAAACATTATAATAATTATTTATGGTTACTGTACAATTATCACGTATATTAGAAGTATCGCGATTTGTCGATTCATATGACATTGTAATATTTTCATTTTTGTTAATATAGTCAAACTGTGCGTTTTGTTTACGAAAACTGTGCGATCTGTTTACCGTGCGTAATGACGAATTTACTGAGGCTGTGTGTCGTGTGTTTTCGTCTATTTTCTACAGTGATCGTAGGTAAAATATTTAATTTCGCACTGTACTGTAATATTGGGTTTTAAGGTAGAGTGTAGTCGATAGTAAAACACATTTTTACGGTAGGGTACGATTTTTACGGAACTCAATTCATAGCTGGCTTTATAAGAAAAATTTATTTATTAATTATAACATATTTATAAAAAATAAACCAAGTTACAACCCTCAATTAGAACTAAGAATATTTTGGAATCTGAAAATTAAGATCACTTGTGCAATTTTCGTTTCCATTAACTTGTAGTGGTCAAATTTCTTCATCACGTATTGTTGCGGCTAAGGCATTATTATTGACATTGGAATTTGTGTTGCAGATATTGCCTCCTGATAGTACAGTTTTTGAAGAGTACCCTTTTTCTTGCCGTTTTGTACTACTTCCACAAAATTTCGCCGCCTTGAATCATGCGTACAATTTTGTTTTTGCCAGCAAGACAGTCTTGAACATATCTTTCAGCGACGGTGTCCAGAATCAGCAAGAAGTGTAGAAATTAAAGCTGAAATGGCAAATTCAATCAACAAAGACATTCAACGTATTCTCGAATGGGGACGCAATAATCTAGTTAAATTTAATGCTAACAAAACTCAGTGTTGCCTTATGTCCGCCAAAAAAGATCGATCATTTCCTGTTGTAAGTATGAATGGCTCAGTTCTTAAGTTTTCAGACTCTATTACTCTGTTGGGTATGACTGTATCTTCAAATCTCTCATGGGTTGACCATCTTCTGTCAGCTACCAAAACAGCTGCTCGTAAAATAGGCTTTTTGTACAGATCTAAGCAGTACTTTACCTCTCGACAACTCCTTCTGCTGTATAAGGCCCAAATTCGGCCTCATCTGAATATAATTCTCACCTTTGGGTTAGTGCTCCCCTATACGCTCTCGATATGGTTGATCGTATTCAAAAGAGAGCGATTAGGCTTATAAATGACCCGTCCTTAACTTCTCACATACAGTCCCTTGAGCATAGAAGGATGGTTTCAGTTCTTTCTTTGTATTATCGTTATTACAACGGCTATTGTGCTGGTGAATTACATTCTTTGATACCATCTCCGGCTATCTTTGCGAGAAACACTCGGTTCGCTCATTCACATCATCAGTATGCAGTACAAATCTCCACTTGTCGTATCAAACGGGCGCAATCCACATTTTTCTACACGGCTTCTAAACTCTGGAATGATCTCCCTAGTTCCTGTTTTCCTCTCACTTATGATATGAGAAAATTTAAGGTAGCTGTTCATAGGCATCTATTGGCAATTCATTATCCCTCTATCCATCCTCCTAAGTGTTTCTGAGTGCATTAGCACGATAGGCCTTATTTAGCCTGTTCAGGTCCACAATCATAAAAAAAAAAACCTAACCTGTACGTCGCAGAGAATGTGCAGTATAACTTTCAGGGTTTTTTAAACCCAATAATTCCGCGATTTTTCTCGCCACCAATTGTGTGAATTCCAACTCTTTAATTAATGCACTGCCCATACCGGTATCCCACAAACAACTTATCGTGCTTAACATGTTTTGGTCATAAATTGACGTATTTTTGATAGAGAGCCAAAAAGTTAATCCCTTCGATGTCTTTGATTCTTGTAAATACTTGTGCCTGGTTAGTTTTTGTTTTAGCAATGGTAATAACTACTTGAGGTTCTCTTATAGGCATTTCATCCAGTTCCTCAAACCGAGCTGGTAGCGTAGTGATGACACAACCTGCTTGGCATTCGGGAGGCAATGGATTCGATTCCCGTTACCGTCTACCTTGTATGAGTTTTTTTCAGGGGGTTTTCCTCATACACATATAGCGGCATGGTCACTGCGTATATGCACAGCATGTGCGGCTACTTAGGTGAATGCTGGGGTAGTATTTTCCCCCTCAGAACCCTAACTCCGTTCCTTCCGATCCTATCCTGACCACACACATTCTTAATCCCACCATTCATATATATGTAATGTATATATGTATGCTGGGAATCCGTGATTGTGGCTGAAGGAGCTAGGAAAGCTCGAGCAGCCCGCCCTCCTCCTTGGGGAGGGAATGAAATACGTGGTCTTTTCCTTTTCCCCCCAGTTCCTCACGGCAGCAGCCTCCAGCTATTTTAATCAGAGAAACCACCTAAAAATAGACATGATTTTAGGAACAAATTGTTCACAAATAAAAAAAAGTAACTTACTTTTATCAAAAGATACTCCTTATCAGGAGAATTTTTGATGAATTGATAATCTTCTTCTCGGGTGAGGACTGAATGACCAACTGAATGGTGTTTTACAAATGGTTTCAATCTTGCAAATGTTGAAATATCAATATTCTCAAAGACAAGCAGCATTGATTTTACCATCGAATATTTGCTCCACAAAGAAGAACTGCAGTATTTTTTGGACTAGAAATGGAACAAATTGTACTAAAACTATGTATTTAAAACTGAAAAACTACTCACCACATCATATAAATATGCCAGCATAGCTTCCTCATCAATTATTTTCACTTCATGTTGCCACCTGCATTTATTAAACACCTTGTATTCTGTATTGCAACCCTCCTCAGACTTGAGGGGGAATAAGTCTTGCTGGAGCTGCTTTGATTTTTTCTAAGATTTTGTCAGAATTCTTCATATTTTCATCACATATTTTTACTTTTTTGACTTATCGCAAATTGTGAACAAACAACCCTAGCGTCCCTAGCAAGTACGATAATTATCCATTTTTGTTTCACGCAGGTTTCAACAAATGCATTTTTGGTTTTGCTTAATTTTGAGTGAGTTTCAGTATGAAATAAAGTACGTTACGTTATTCGTCCGGCACCCGGATATTACGTACTCATTACTTATTCGTCCGTATTATCCATTGTACCGGACTTACAACGTAAATAACTATTACAAGTCGACTGTCATTAATAGCATGTGTATTTGTAACCGCAATTTGACAATTAGTAACACGTTATCGTAGTAGTATCCACGGCTAACGAGATATTTAGAGATATCATTACAAATAAATTTATATCATCAATTTTTTTATATAACTTACGAATGAATAACAAGCAATATACAGGATGGATACTCTAAGTAGAATAAATTCTGTAACTCATTAAGGTGAAGTCCGGGAGAAAAGTCATCATAGGCATTGTCTATAATTGTTTCCAGTCCTTAATCTGGGGGTTACAGTTTCTTCATATATCCACCCCGGGGGTGAAGCCACCCCTAACTTCTTTTTTAAATTGTAAGGGTAGTTCAAGTGATACACCGCGTGAAATCTTGTATTAAGAGGAATACAACGCAGTATTTATTTTTTCCAAATTTTAAACATTATTTTATTGAACAAAAAAATCAAAATCAAAAATTATAATATAACCAAATAAACGCACTCTCTTAGCAAAGGAAGTTTCATTTGAGAACTTTCTTAAACTAAACTACAATTTAACGACGTCTCTGCAAAAAAACCTTTTCTTATGGGGTACACTCATAACTTTAAAGATGCTCAAAATGGTGTCCATTTATTTCTTGACAAAGACCCAATCGGTGATAAAAGCCATTTCTCACGTTTTGAAACATGTTTTGTGGAGTATTTGATTTCTGCAGTAATTCTGTCCCTCAGATCCTGAAGGCCGGTCGGTAATGTAGCATAAACCTTACTCTTCAAATATCCCCATAAAAAAAGTTAAGGGGATCCATCTATTTGGAAACATTTGATTTAAATAGTTCCGTACTGGCAATGCATAGTGCGGTGGAGCGCCATCTTGTTGAAACCAAATTCTCTCATCCAAGTCATTTGGATTGTTATTTGGAAATAGACCCCTTAAATTTGGGAGCAGGTCATCCGTAAGTATAGAAAGATTTAACTGCCCAACAAGCTTACCATTCAGAAAAAATGGCCCTACCATTCGATCTCCAATAATCCCAGTCCATACATTTATTTTTTGTGGATGTTGCGTGTGAGTTTTCTGCACTCAATGGGGGTTGTGGTCAGACCAATAACGACAATTGTGATGATTCACTTCACCATGCAAAGAGAAAGTACATTCATCCAAAAAGAGAACCTATTCCAACTGTATGTGACCATGGTCAATGAAGTCCATCATTCGTTCACAAAACTCAATTCGTCGGTCTGGATCTTCATTTGCACCTTGTAAGAGTGCAACTTTGCAGTTTTTAAAACCTTTAAAACAGTTCTATGACTGACCTCATTATCGCGCGCTAATTGCCATGCCGAAATGATGGGGTTATCAAGAATAGCCAACAAAACGTTCAGCTTTGTATTTTTGTCAACTGCCTCTCTTCTTTGTCGTGGCAGATTCCTTACATTACCCAATTCTTTATAGCGCCTTTCCATTTTGCTAATTGCGTCTTGAGAAAGCCGTGGTAAATCGGGATGATTTGCTTGAAATAATTCAGCTACCTCAGCTTGAGTGCGACTTCGGTCACCATATCCGATCATCATTAATATCTCAATCCGAAGGGTTTCCGTTAAATATGCCATGCTTAGTAATTTACTACGATGTGAAGATGTGAAAACTACACTAGAGGAATTATTTACTTAAATTAACGAGCAAAGAAAAATGCAAGGAACAGACAATATTGTAATTTAATAATGTGAACGATAACAAATCAAGCAGGTAACTAAAATAGAGACTAAAACACAGAAGATTAAGAGCGTTTTTCATCAACGATAAGACGTGGCTTGCTGAGATAATAAATGCACGTTATCAATACGGCACATTTTTATCTACCGACCATTCAAGAATTCGAAATTAAAAAGCATGTAGTGAGTGTAAGAAACACAGAAGATAAAGATTTTTTCCTTCAACGATAAAATCAGGATTGCTGTGGTAATAAATGCATGTTATCACTACGGTACATTTTTACATACTGACATTTCAATCATTTTCGAAATTAAATTCCATTGAGAAAGTTGTTCATTTAGGTTTTTTCACTTTATTTTTCAAATGCCCGAGAAGATAAATACTGCGTTGTATTCCTCTTAATACAAGCTTTCACACGGTGTATCACTTGAAATACCCTTACGTTTGAAAAAAAAGTTAGGGGTGGCTTCACCCCCGGGGGTGGATATATGGAGAAACTGTAACCCCCAGATTGAGGGCTGCAAACAATTATAAAGAATGCCTATCATGATTTTTCTCCCGGACTTCACCCCTTTGAGTTACAGAATTTATTCCACTTAGAGTATCCACCCTGTATATTACATTATATGTAAGGTAACAGTTTTTACTGTCTCGAGGAGTTTCCAGGCTCGCTAATAAACTTCTCCTCTCGTCAGTAAAAATCTGCATACCCTGCTAATAATGTAAAATACTATTAATGCGGTGGTAGATAAGAAATTGTTGCGAATCGAGATCAATGTCGACAAATTGAAGTAACCCGTTTCGAAGTTACGCTAATTTCGTCGCTAACAACATGATTGGTTTTCCTTCACTTTATTTTGACAGTAATCGCAAAAATTCATTAAACAAAGCATTAAATATTGATTACTAGTCTACAATGTATATTTTTTTAAATGCATTATAATGGAGAAAGTGAAAAGTCAACGTGTTTCATACCGTCCCCATGAGGAGAGCGGGTTGTTTAGCTTTCCAAACTACTACAGCCACAGTGCTTATTTTTATTAAGTCTGTCGAGTTTGTAATACCAGCAGGAGCGAATTATATAAGTTTTATATCCGTTGTACTTAACATTTTTTCAAAAACTGGTAGCTTGTGAGCGATGGAGATGAATTTGACTGTTTGAATGTTGAGATGGTTTGAATAATGTATTATTATCTAGGCGTAGATTACAATTTTAAAGACGTATGTATTGATAAGTTATGATGTGCAATTGCTTGAAACATTTTCTGCAGGACTATACTATTTAAGTTTACATTGTATGTATTGCACGTTTTTGAAGTCTCAGTATTGTTTGGATGCGGTTACAACAACCTTCGTTGAATATGTTTTATCTTACATGAGAGTGAAAGTATGAATGGTGAACTATAGTTGAAATTATGAGAGAATTCCGATATCGGATTAGCGCTTTTATTCAAGCACTACGGTCGAACATGCGACTTTGTCGTTTTTACCCATGTTATATGACGAAGAAGAAAAGAAATTTGTTATGCATAACCCCGCGGGTGGTGAACCTAAACCTACACTGTACGTTAACACGTAGGTACTATTTAAGTACATGCGTTAGAAGAAGATTCAAATGTGCATCGGAATGTCTTTACATAAGTGGCAAGTATCGACTTAGAATCATTTACACAGCGGTACTTCAATTTTTTTTTACTTAAAACGGTTTTAAAATGTTACAAACTTAACTAAATTAAATTGGATCATTCTCATTTATTTAAAATATGCATAAATAAATTCATTACGACGATATAAACAATTCAGTTCCTAAAGCTACCTAAACAATTAAAAAACAACGTCTGATGAGCCCGAATACCTACATAAAATATGAATATACAATTTATATAAAATCGTTTTACTTTCTAATTGCTTACGGTTTATTCCTTAATTCGGAACGTTCAACGAGCCGCTTAAATTTTAAATTATTATATTTTTACAAATTGACGATTATAATTGTACGCAAAAAAAAAGAATTTCAGTTAAGAAAATTGAAATTCGAAGGTTTTTTGGTTTGGAAAAACGTTCCAATTTCAATTTTACACAAAAAAGATAAACTTTACTTCACAATTAAAATTTTTGGAATGTATAGGTATACGATTTGCATTATAATGTTCCCTTTGTTTAAATTTATGCAATTAGTAATTAGAAATAGTATAAATTAAACGAGGAGAGTAAATTTTCTTTAGTTGTGCATAAGTTATAATTCGTTTAGGTCATTCTTGTGCTGGAATAAAATTTAAAATGTCTGGAAAGTTTTTAAACGGACGTTGACATGAGTTAATTTTCAATGTTTACGAATATTTCTACCGAGAAAGAAATAACTTTGACATTTTGGGAAATGTTGAGGCAGTATTCCAAAGAACAGCCAGTGCTATAAAATTTTGTGATAAAACAATTAGAATGATTGTTTTGAACAAATGGACCGGCAATCCATTACCAACAACAATTAAGAGATCCGTAAAAAATTTAAAAGTGAGGACATGTCCGAAGGATTAAAACATACAATAAGAGATGTTGTATATGACATGCATGCCAGAAAGGAACATGCCACAATGCAAGTAGTTAAAAAATATTGCATAATAAATGATTATTGGAATCATCATGTACAACTATAAGAAATATTGTACCTAGTGTGGGTTTAAATATAAAAAGGACTACAACCGTACTATGCGAAAAAAAGGATGTGATATTTATACGAGTTCAATTTTTAAAAAAATATGCAAAAAGAGTCACCTCTTCCCGTCGTGTTTCTAGATGCAACTTGGATATTTAATACAGAGTCAGTTAAACGGTCTTGGCAAGATCATACTCTAAAGTCTGTGAAAAATACACAATGTTCTTCCACTGGGAAAAGATACATCATCCTACATGCCGGTAATTCAAACGGTTTCGCTGCAAAATCACAGTCAGCAGATTATCATGATAGTATGGGTGCAACAGTATTCGAGCAGTGGTTAAAGGAGCATCTGTTATCAAAGCTAAATGAACCATCTAAAATCGTGATGGATAATGCATCATATCATTCACGTCTTGTGGAACGGATGCCATCCTTTAGTTGGAAAAAAGTTGATTTACAAGACTGACTAAAAAGTAAAAATACACCTTTTTGTGAAAGTGACTTAAAGGTAGATCTGTTGAATCTTCATAAGCAACATAAAGGTGAAAAAAAAAACAGTTTGGCATACTCAAAAATTTATTTTGAATGGGTGGTCACGTGAAAAACTGTTAGATGTAATGGTGGAACCGTTGATAATTTCTGTCAGTGGGAGTGACGCAGAAGGCAGTGGTTGGAACTATGATGGCAGAGATTAGGGAATCTGGCTAATGGTCTGCGTACAATTATAGTTAAAAAGTGTTTTTGAAAGACAAAAAACTGTAAAATTTCAGTTTTTGAATTTTCTGAAGTAAAG
Source organism: Vesta saturnalis (assembly GCA_036346205.1). Lineage (NCBI taxonomy): Eukaryota > Metazoa > Arthropoda > Insecta > Coleoptera > Lampyridae > Vesta > Vesta saturnalis. Next base: position 103,155 of record JARFJB010001119.1, on the reverse strand, counting down.
TTCATCTTTTTTTTGTGTAAAATTAAAATTTAAAACGTTTTTCGAAACCAAAAAAACCTTCAATTTTTCTTAATTGGAATTCTTTTTTTTTGTTATACAATTATAGGTAAAAATTACAAAAATAACTGAAAATAATAATTGTCAATTTGTAAAAAATATTAATTTAAAATTTAAGCGGCTTGTTGAAGGTTGCGAATTAAGGAAGAAACCGTAAGCAATTAGATAGTAAAACCATATATTAAAATACTATCTTTTTTGGGCTTTTTAAGGGTGTATTTGTATATTAAAGATATACAATCTAAACGTTTCGATAACACTTACAGTTATCTTCGTCAGTACTAATATTATCTATTAAAATTGTTAAAGATGTTGAAATAATTTTGTGAAATTTGAAAAATTGAAAACAATTTTTCAAATTTGTTGTCGATGTTTTAGTATTATTAATTGGTCTTGCTCATCCGACTAAACGGGTGCTTTTTCTCAAACCCTCTAGAGAAAAAATTGCTGCCAAGGTTTATTCTTCTCAAAGTTTTGATAAATACTCGTTTTGTAAGGAGAACATCTTATTTTTGCATGCTATGACTGGCTGTTATACGTCGCCGTTCTCTGGTAAAGACAAAAAAAAGCGCTATAACGTTAATTGAGAATAAGTCGAAAAATATAAAACTGAAACATGCCATCGAAGCCTGCAACATTCCAGGACAATCCAAGTAATCAGTTAGTCAAAACGGTATTATATTTATACTTTCGTTGTATGGCGCATCGGAAAAAATAACCTCGATTGACGAGTTTTGCTATGTTGCATTTGCCAAAGCAATTGTTAGTAACAACAAGACTTTGAAGCCCGTGAAATTAGAAAGTTTACCCCTAACAGCCGATGCAAGTGCACAACATTCTTGTCGGGTCCAAAATTGGTTATCCAATAATTTAAATCCTGAAGACTGGGTTGGATAAAATTAGCAACTTTGCAACCAATTAAGATGACTCAAAAGCATGCCCCAGACACTATATTAAAATTAATATTTTGTACTTGCAAATTCGGATGCATAAGAGAATCATGCACATGCAAGAAGAGTGGGTTATTATGTACGTCAGCTTGTAAGAATTGTGCGTCGGATAATTGCAAAAACTTCCCCGAAATAATTGAAGACAGTGAAGATGATGGAGCAAATATCGAAAATGAAGATGCAGATGATATAAATGTAGATATTGTCTTATAAATTATTATTAAATTTGATAACTTTTGAATTTTTTTTTTAATTTTTACTTTTGTATAGTTAAAATAAAATTAATTTATCAAAAAATTTGTTTTTTAACCCTTAAACTGCTATGCCCGAGTATACTCGTCGCGAATTTTTTGTGTCGCCAGTGCTCGCGACGAGAATACTCACATTGTTCTAGAAGCAATTTTAATGCGCAGCGCGCTAAAATTCGTACCCACTCTGACTCGTCACTAGCAGTAGTGGACAGTTTGTTTGTTGAAACGTGCGGTTCATTCGTTCGCTCGAATTTTGCTAGTTCTAAGATGATTTTGCGAGAGCTCACAGATAAAGAACTTGAAGCATTACTCATGGAGAGTGATGACGAAATAATGGATTTAGAATTAGACGAAGGTATAGAAAGGGTGTAAAGTGACGAAGATTCGGAATTTGAATCGGAAAGCGAAGAGGTTACTGAACTTCCATTGCCTATGCAACCAGTTCAACCTGTTATCGGTAAGTAAATTTGTTATATTTGTAAATACTTTAAAAACATAGCGAATAAAACTAAACCTCGTCCGGGTGGAAGATTTCAAAAACCACCGAGTGACAGTGAAAATAGTGACTCTGACGATAGAGAGGCATATGATTTTTCGACCTTTGTTTGGGAACATAAGAGAGATTTTGTACCAGGAGTACATACTTTTACACAACTGAGTGGTGTAACTGATCAAACACTGAACACAAATTCAGCGTATCTTGATTTTTTTTTAAATTTTTTTAATGATTTGATTGGCAAGATTGTTGAGGAAACTAATAGATACGCGGCCCAATTAATTGAAAAAAACGTAACTGCTAAGTCACGACTTGCAAGATGGCGTGATGTTACTGCTAATGATATTTACTGTTTTATTTGTTTATCTATTCTAATGGCAAGAGTAAAAAAGCTCAATTTTGGTGAATACTGGATAACAGATACCTTGCTTGCAACTCCAATTTTTCAATCAGTAATGTCTCGCGATCGATATTTACTTATCCTACGTGCTTTGCACTTCACAAACAATAATGATGTTAATCATAACGACCGACTATATAAATTGAGAAGTGTATTAGATCCTATCAAGGCTTCTTTCAAACGCAATATGTTACCATTTGAAAATTTATCCATCGACGAAAGTTTGATTCTATATAAAGGACGTTTGGGATTCAAACAATACATACCCAATAAACGCCACCGATTTGGAATAAAGATTTTTGTTTGGCAGACTGCAAGACGGGCTATGTTCTCGATTTTATTATTTATACTGGATCCACCACTGAAATTTCGGATGATAATGAAAACATTGGAATATCAGGAAACGTGGTAATGTACCCTTAGAACCTTACCTAAAAAAAGGGCACACGTTATATATTGATAATTGGTATAACCATCCCCAACCTTTTGAGGACTCTTCACTCAGAAAAAACAAATGCTTGTGGCACAGTCCGAAAAACAAGAAAGAATATGCCATCAATAGAAGCAAAATTGGCCAAAGGGGAAGAAACATTTTAATCTTCCGAGGAGTTACTGTGTGTCAAGTGGTATGACTAGCGTGAAATTTATATGCTTACCACTAAATATAAGCCAACAATGGAAGCCACTGGGAAAAAAAATCGAGTTGATGGTCAACCTATATATAAACCAACCTGTATCATGGACTATAATAAGTACATGGGTGCAGTTGATAAGACGGACATGCTCTTAAGTTCTATAGAAACCGTCAGAAAAGCGAGGAAGTGGTATAGAAACGTATTCTTCCACATTTTAGACCTTTGCATTTTGAATTCCTGCGCTTTATACAGAACTGCAACCAAGAAAAAAATTAAGACTGCCGATTTTCAGCTGGAACTCACGAGAGAAATGTTAGAAAAATATCATGACCCCATCGTTACCAAGAGAAATTCTGGCGGAGGTAATAACTAATATAGCGTCAGTTATATACATGCGATGCCTGTCTAAATTCTTTATTTTTTTAGGAAGGCGACAACTGGATCAAAATCCGTTAAGGTTGACTGGACGGCATTTTCCAGAAGCTATACCAGCAACTACACACCGTACCATTCCAACAAAGAGATGCTTTGTATGTGCGCAGCAGAAGAAAAGAAAAGAGACAAGGTATATGTGTAAAGAATGCTATACGCCACTTTGTGTACAGCCTTGTTTCAAGATATTCCATACAAAGGAGATACTTTCACAGTAATGATTTGTTTTTCCATAATCGCATTGTACCAGTTTTCTTGACCGTAAACTTACTTTAAGACGTTTATTTTTGAAGTGTTGTTATTTGATACTAGTTATTAATAAAAAATCCAGACTGTAATATAGATTCTTTTCTTTTCATAAAAAAACCATCTGCGGGTGTACTCGTCTTGAGCAGTGCGTGCCAAGAAAAGTGGTGGCGAGATATCTCGCGCGCCATTTGCAGTGCTCAAGACGTATATTCTCGCATGCGGTGATTTTGTGCGCACTAGGGGACAGCTTGTTCTAAACACAGTTGAGCAGTCAAAGGGTTAATACCAGAATAATGATAATTAATAACAAGAAAGGTAATATATATTGATACGAACATTAAAAAACATTTTTTAAACGCTCTATATCGAAAATTTGACTGTGCGCTAGCCGTGCCGACTGTAGGTCTTACTTCGCGATTTTTTCGGGACAAACGATAGCTCGGATGAAAAAATTACTGGAGACATTTTTTATTCAGAAACACTTACTCTACTTGCCAGTATTTTTGTTCTATCTCAAACCGTTTTCAAAATATTAACGATTTTCGAAAAAATCAAAATTTGTTTGAATTTTCTTTGACTTTCTGCACCCGATAGAGATGTAAACTTTTTTGCATCTTAATCTACACACTTTAATGTATATATTAAAAAAAATTCGCTGTTTGCTAATTATGCCAGGTCGAGGTTAAAAAAGGCCCCTACCGACTGGGCTATTTCTTTTAGTGCTCCTTTTAGTTCATCTTGAAGCAATTTTATATCGAGCAGAGAATCGAACGAAAAAATGTAGCTCTGTTGCACAATTCCAAAGATAGTTTGCATTTCTGGAGTTATTTTGGCTGCTTTCACTCCTACTAGGTTTAAAATGTGTCGAACATGGACATGGAACATGGACTGTCCTCGTATGTCCGAAATACCTAATCCATTTTCCTTCAGCTTCTCTATAATTTCTTTGGTTAATCCGTCTGTTTTTTATACAATGCAAAATTGCAATATTGAATTCAGATGTTTCCAGTCATTATAAACGGTGACCCATATATTACGTCGATCATCCGAAAACAAGACACACGGGAAATCCAACGTCTTGCCATAATCAACCATTTTCTTAGCATATTTTCCCCGCTTTACGGCGATTTCATGAACCATTGTTTTTCAAATCGCCTGTTAGTTGATGGGTAAACTTCAATATCGTCGCCACATACTGATATGATAAAACAAAAAAAGATTAGGGGTTTTAAAAATAAAAGGGTAGACAATGCACCAGTCTTGTGGAAGCTAGGGAGGTATGAAGGGATAGGAAAGCATGGAGAACAATTTCAAAATAAACGAGACAGGGATTGTTTTGCCTACCCCGCAAGGGAATGGCGTGAATATTTTGTTGTTACGTATTGGGCCATGCTCTATATATATATGTACAGAATTCTTGTTTATTTTCTAAGTTTCAGGATTGTTGAAATCTATGGCTAGTCCGGTATCTTCGTAGGATTGATTTGCGAATTCATCCTAACCCGGTTCAACGTGTTTACTATGTTAGGTGTTTTCCAAGGTATTCTCGGATTGTATCTCAGAATCTATCTCATTTTCTGCCTCATTCGATGAAGATGGAGCGTCAGATAAAGGTGCTTCTCTCTTGAAAAATGTCTGTATATCACTAGTATTTCGTCTTATAGCAGCAGCTCTTTCAGCTAGAATTAGCCTGTTTTGTGCGTCTGACAACTTCCTCTTAGGTGGCATCTGCACAACGGAATACAAGCAATAGTTAAAAAGGAAAACGTAAAACGTAAACAATTTTGAAATGTGCAGTATTTATACTTATTTATTTGAAAATAAATACAAACATAATCTCCAATTTGTTAGTCATTATAATCGATCTCATGTTCATTGTTAATCGAAAATTTTGTTTGATTTCATATTTATTTTCTTCAAGAAAATGAAAAATGTTTAATAATTAACCATTATCCTTTATAAATATCTATTTTAAATATTCTATGATAATCAGCATCATTATCTGTTGTACTCAGTTATTTTTAATTCTGCATAAGTTATAAAGAGCAGATGTTCCTAACTTTAACACGTATTCCTGTTCTCAGTAAAACATTAAAAGTCGTCTAGGTTTGTAGGTATTTACATTGAGAATCAGGACACATACTCTCAGTACAAAGGTTGTTGTAGAAAACTTGTGTCAGAACGACTCCCAACTCGTGATGTTAACGCTGAAAAGCACGTGAAGCGACTTGACGCAGTCCTTAAAACTATGATGAAATAAGACAGGTGTAGCATTGCGAATAATGGCCGACCGAAGAATAGACGGCCACTCAAATTTTTATCCAGAATGTAGCGTCATTTTCAAATGCAGAATTAGTCACACTGTGACCAAAAATGCAAACAAAATTAAAAAATTTGTAATATATAATACAAAATAATAACATAATAATCATAAACTAATAAAAGTATATAATTATTAATAAAGTGACGAAGAAAAATCACTTTCTACGGCGATTAATGAGTTGTAATATTTTGGTACGCTCAGGTTATGGTTTAGACGTCATGGGCGACGCCATGTTGCTTTTTGTATTTTAGATACATGTCTGATTGGTCGAAGAAGATGACTTCTGCACATCTTTGGGATTGCTATACCTGTCTTATTTACATCTTCCTTAAAACCATCGAGTGGTCGTCGCGAGTAATTAAGATAAGCGTTGCCTTTCCGGCGATTGACGAATCAGCGTGAAAGTGGAGGACAAGGGCGCCCTAAGATAAATCTGGCTATCGCTTCGACGCGTCTGCGAAGCGTCATGAATCACGCTTTTTCGCTTGAAAATTTTGTCACACGTGTGCGTCCGCGCCTCAATAAACGAATAGAGTGCAGCCGGCGCCGCTTACGCGGCGCCCCCTGGTCTGTTACACCCGTGGCGAATGCGGCCCCGGCCACTACCTAGTTTCGGCCCTGGTAAAGCCCAAATAGTGGAAGAGTTGTATTAAGTAGTATCGAATTTTATAGAGCATTGAGAATGTACCATAAATTGATCTTATGACATTTCCGTTCTACTGTTTAATAATAAAAAATTCTTGGCAGCCATTTTGACCATGTTTCCTTGATGCATTAACATAGTATTGAACTGACAACGCCATATTTTATTGATCTTAATCCGAAACTGAACTCAAAATACGAAAAACTGGCGACGCATATATAAATTCGCGTGAGGTAAATGACCATAAATCGGACACTGCAGATAAAACCGACACTTTTCTAGAATTTATTTAAAAATAAGAAATTCTGCAATTACACGCTACTGGTGAAGATTCCTTTATTAAGATTAATATTTTAGTTACAATGCTAAAAAAGATTTCTGCGTTACTAACAAATAAGATAATCATAACCTTATTTTGAACAGCAGTCACATGCGTTGCCAGTGTTGACAAAAGCGGTACGTTTCGTTCTATGGTAAGTGGATTTTGGCGGATTTTTTTTGCATTGTTATAAAGGCTTAACATTAGAGAAAGTGGCGGCTATTGAAATATATTATATATAGTTAAAACTTCCTAATTTTTAGTAATATTCTTCAATTTTATGCTATATAGTAAAAATATTTGATTGTCGGATTTGTGTACCGGGTGGCCAACTAAGAACGGTCGTCGGCCATATCTCAGGAATGGATTATACCACAGGTTCGAGAAACAAATTTTTATAACAAAAGTGGCCTCGAGAAACGCCTGGAAATTATTTTCAGAATTGTAGATCCACCGCTAGAGGGCGTATTTGACAGTTAAAGTTTTAAAAAACAAAATTTTTCAAAATTTACTCAATTAAGGGGCATATTAAATATTATAATCAGAGTCCTCGACAAATTCTGCATATTTTTTATTTGACAAGTTTTAGTCTATCTCTTCAAATAAGGGGGAGTGTGAACCTTGTTACGAAAAAACGCCTTTAATTCAGGCTCTGCTTGATCGATTTTAATAAACTTGATGTTGTTTGAAAGAGCTTTTGTTAAACAATAGAAAATTTGTAAATTTGAAGCAATCTGATTAATAACATAAACGCTGTTTAATATTTTTTTAATATTGTGTTTTCTCTTTACAATTTTAAATGGAAGCATAAAAATTTAAGTAGGTCTTTAAAAAGTAGACTAAATTAGTAATAAAACAGTGAAAACCGCAAGTCAATATCTTTTTTCTATCCTGAGGTATCATAAGAAACAGGTAAATGGCGGGAATTGTTCTTCCAACGTCTAGTAGGTTAGTTCGCGTTAACGGAAATTATTAAATTTAGCCTGGATGAAAAGATCTTACATTGGTCTGCAGTAATTTAAACTGTTATCATACTAATGTTATGGTTGCCGCTAGATTACCTAAATGTAAGTACTTCCGATATCACTATACATGATCCAAAAAATATTTAACACGAACGAATCGGCATTTTTTTAGCCCCAAAAGGCTCCAAAGTGTTTGTTAAAAAGGGTAGTAAAGTTGCACATGATAGTTCTGGGGATGACAAGTGATGGCAGTGTTGATCACGGCAAATTCTGTTGGCATGTTAGCTCCTACTATGGTTATGTTTGCCTATGAAAAAATCCCTAAACACATAATTTCTAAGTTTCCAACAGGCTGGGGCAAATCACCAAGCGGATGGATGATCTCGGAATCGTTTTTTGAGTACATAACCAACATCTTTTATGCTTGGTTAGTATCCCAAAGCACAGAATTTCCAGTAGTTTTATATCTTGATGGATATAAGTCACATGTAACATAACCGCTAACAGAATTTTGTCGAGAAAAACAAAGCATTTTAATTAGCTTGTTACCGAACTCTATCTATATCTTACAGCCTCTGGACGTTGGATTATTTAAGTCATTAAAATTGTGTTGGCCAAAAGAAGTTAAAAAATTTAAAACAGAAAATAAATATACAGCCTTAACAAGAGAGAATTTTGCGCCTGTTTTAGAAAAAGCTATCGATTCAGTGACAAATATAAACAGAATATTTGCAAGTACGTTTAAAGCCTGCGGACTTGATCCCTTTTCATTACAACATTTAGTAAGCTTATTCAAACAGATCTGACAAACACTCCTTCACCACGTATTGAAAATCCTGAAATAGTCCGGTATCTACACTTTTTTGAATCATATGTAGACGGTGCCACTCTAAAATCATTTTACTATTGCTCTGGTACTGAATGGACAGGAGATTTGGAACACAAAATGTATTCCACTTGGCTAAACATTTTTAAGGACTTGGTAAAGCAACTGAAAATGACATATCTATAGAGACGGATGTTGTTTTGAAAAATCTAGTCGCAAACGAAAAAGGGCAGAATCCAAAAAAAAAAATCAGAGCAGAACACAAAAAAGGTAAAAAATTCTTTTAAAACAAATAAAACCTCCAACGAAAAAGCAGAAATTGTTCAACAAGAACAAACACTAGAAACCGACAAAACTTCAAAAAACAAGAAAGACAATTTGTGTATTGACAACAAAAAAGAAAATGGCGATTATAATATTGGAGATTACATCATAGTTAATTTGGAAAACGTATTTTATCTAGGAATGATAACAAAAATTAAGGATGACAAATTAGTTGTTGGTGCTGTGACAAAAGCTGTGATGGATAAATGGAAATGGCCCAAGCAAAAAGATGAAATACAATATGAATATTGGGAGGTACCGGCAAAAATTAATCCTTCTCAGGAGGTAAACAAAAAGGGGTATTCTCTCATTGTACACTTTTTTGTTTGCTTGTATTTGAAGCGATTTAAAGAAATAGAAAGCATAATTGAAAAATTATAGTCAGGGTTCAGATGTACAAAAAACCGCTCCCGTGGGCTAGTTCGTGAAGCAAGTTTGGGAGATGGCTCATTCTCTTCATTTTGATGTGGAAAAACATGTTTTCGATGGTGACAACTTCCAATGTCGTGCAGACGGGCGCTACAGCCAAAAAAACAAAATGGCGGCCGCTCGGCGGTTCCCGTCGCCGCTTTCCTCTTATAACTTTTTAAATATCAGTTTTACGTCAAATTGACTTATTTTAAAAATTGTTCAGCGTAAAATTTTGCACCGAAATAGTCTTTTAATTTTTGAATTTTGAAGTTATGGAGGCGGGGATACAGAGGGGAAGAAGTAAAATGGCGGTCGCTCGGCGGTCTCCGTCGTTTTCCCCCTATAACTTTTTAAAAATCCGGTTTACCTAAAAACGCTTTATTCTCAAAGATGCTCAGCGTGAAATTTTGCATCCATTCAGTCTCTTTATTTTTCATTTAGGAGTTATAAGAACGGAAAAGGGGGCGAAAGTATGAAATGGCGCGCGTTCAGTTGTTTCTTCTTCCACTTCGTTTTTCCGTGTAACTTCGTAAATGTCAATTTTGCACCCAGAATCTCACTTCGAAAAATATTTTGCTAGTGTAAAAAAAAGAAGTACTTTTAGACCGTTTGGCTACTATACAATATAACTTTATTTGAAATTTTCACAACTGAATTTGATTTGTCTTTTATCTTTGGTATTATTCTGGTCTTTTTTTAAAAAATATTTTAACTGCTTCAATAATGTGACTATATTCTACTTTCAAAAACTTTATCAGCACCTTAAAGGGGAAAAAAATAAAAATAAAAAAAAATAAAAGAATGTTTATTTTTGCTTTTTTCGTTGTTTGCACCAGTACGAAATACGCATAAAATACCTAGATATCAAATTCATTAAATTTCATTTTCACTCATCCTCTTCATCACTCATGTGATGTCAAGCCCTACAATAACATCGTCTTCTTCTTCTTCTTTTTCCTCTTCCTGATTCTCAAAATTATCGCACAATGCTTGATTTCCTTAGCATTTACACATCTCCGTGCACTTTAGGCCTTGATTTCTAAATGAGCAAGGTGGAGCGCAACGTTTTTGAGAGCAAGAACAGCGGCAAAGCTCCCAAACAAGGTCCGGACCACAAGGGAATTCACATGGAATGGGTTCGTAGCTTTCTTCTGTTTTTCTCGAACCATAATTCAACGGTGACAGTTTTTGAGGATGCTGAATCGTATCTTGGTTCCATTCGAATGCTTTTGGCATTGCTTTTTTGTAAAAAGCCACCATCTTGCTTCGCCTACATCAGTCAAGTTTGTTCTGGGTATATAAACCTGGCAAATTAATTCTTCAAGGCGATTTCGGACGTCCACAGGAAGAGTTGGAGTGGTCCCCAGTTCCGCAAGAGCGTCTAAAAACCGCTTATCAGCAGTTTGAAACGATTTCCACCAAGTTAACTTTCCTTTGTTTGCAAAACAGCCGTTAATATCTGCACCCGACAGTGAATGGAGCCCAGGTACAGTAGAGGCTTTTAAAGGTCCTAAAATGTTGTGCATTTGCACAAGATTGACGTATTTTTTCATGCCTGGTCCGAGAAAGATTCCTGTGGCGTAAGTTGGGGAATTCTTCTTAATATTAAAATGACAATATCGGTATCGGGCGAATACACATGAGTCTCTTTTACCCCTTGTTTTGCAAGGTATGCTGTATGGAGGATGATTTTTGTGTCTGCCTCCTCCTGCGTGGTCTGCAGACTTGTGGCATCCGTGCCGTCTAACGAGCGAGGCAAGTTCCGCCAACTAACTATGTACTTCTTTGCATGCCTTTTAAGATATGCAATGCCAGAAACTCGGTAAGGCCATCTTTGTTTTTTTCATGAGAAAGTAATTTAGTCATAGAAATGGTGGCAATTTTACTGTCTTTTGAAACGTTATACTGTACAGGATCTTTGCCACGCTGCCTCGTTTGTCTTGTTGTTTTTTATACAAGTTTTTATATAAGTATCAAAAACAATATGCACGTTATCATAACTGTCAAATTTCTTAATTAGCCAACTACAGAAATGACACCGAGGTCTTCACAGGTTTTTACTCCCGTGGGTTTATGATATGTGTGCAGAAGAGTCATTCCATCAACTATTGTCGCCTTTTTCTCTCCAATTTCAGGTTTTTCGCAATTTTGCAACGGTGGAGGATCATCTTCATCACATTTTTCTTCAGTTTTTTTAGAAAGAATTTCTAACGCTCCGAACAGTTTTGATTTATTAAGACAGTGCTGCATGTTGCCACCTGGGCTGAACAATGATTTTGGTAGCGCAGAAAATTCATGGAAATTCTAGAAATTATGGAAAAATCTGTCCTCATGGCAATAATGTCACTTTTTGTGGTTATTTCTTTTTTAGCGCAGGCAGAGAAAGTCGCAGTTTTTATTTTGTTTATTGGCTCCCAAAATTTTAACTTGTCACTTTCAATACGCTGAGAAGAAAATGTTTCTTGTAAATCCTTGCCAATCGTGGCAACGTTTGTCACAAAATTCTTTACTTCGTCTGGGAAAACGCGCTGACATAAGATATGGATCAATTCTTCACTTCCACTTTTAAATGGATTTGTAGAATTTTGAAGCTCCTCCTTAATTTTCAGCACATTAGAGTCCTGGCGTCTCTGAATTTTTATGGATGCTTTATGATGTTTTTTTGAGACATCACTTTTCATACCAATCAATTTTTTGGTTTCATCAGTTATTCTGTTCAGTTCTGGACTCACTAAAAAAAACCTAATGCGGGCGTTGTCATTCTGAGTGATGCCAACGAGACCACCTTGGACCTTTAATTCTTTATTTTTGTGTTCTAGGCCTTCATTGTCACCAAGAGCGCAAAAGAGCACTTCATTTTGATTAACTACCTAAGTTCCTTCTAGAAAAATTTTCCAAATTTCTGGGTCCCTGAATTTAAGCCTTAAAAAATTGTGCAAAGAACCCAAGCTAAGCTTCCAGTTTGCTGTTCTGACAGTTTTTAAAAAGCACAGCATATCGTTTACCATTTCGATGTAAGTACATGCAAACTGAAAAAGAGGTTCCGAGGCGGTTCTGGAACTAATGAAACTGTTGAGCTTTTCAAGAACACTTTTCTCCTTTATCACGGCCCCTAATTGTTTTTGCGTATGTTTAACCTCCGCATTTTGAATACATTGAACTGTAGTAGCGAGTTTCGGCAACTCAGTTTTCAGTGAATCACTTACTTTCGGATTTTCTCTCTCAAATTCTTCTAAAAGCAAATTATTTAAGGCACACGATGTGGTGATGTGAGCTTCAATCCTTCCTCTACATGTCGTTCCCTCTAGAATTTGTTTCATCGTTGCCACAGAATATAAATCACATTCCACCCATGTCTCTGGCAAACCGCTTCCTTTTATAAAATCCCCGAGAGTGCGCAGTTGCACAATTATGGTGTGCAGTTCTCCGGGTTAGAAAATCCACTTGTTTTGGCAACCACTTTTAGCCATTTCCAGTTGTTTTAAGGGTTTATAAATGGCCATATCAGCCGTTAAAACAGTTTTGCTTTATGTTGCATTTACAGTTTTTGTCAATTTTTCGAGATAATTTATTGCTGTTAACTGGACCGATTCACTCGTTGGAGGATTGGGCATTACTGGCAACAAGGAAACTCTGGAGACGTTTTTAATATCATGAATCAGACTGTGGAACGCTGACCAAGTGGGGCACGATTCAAAAAGATCACTATTACTTAAAATGTATTTGCGTAAAAAAACCCAAGAATAATTATCACAAACAGCATCTTTTACTGAGACAGAATAACTAGAGATTTTGGGGTCGGTAGAAGATAGATTAGGGCTACATGTTTTCCAATTTGGAGGTTTTGAGAACGGAATCAAGATCGGCAAACAACCGTCGAAAGTGTTTTGTGGGGAGTCCTTCAGAGATGACAAACTTACTGAAGCCAAAGCATCACCAGTGTACTTCACCTGATAAACCACCATCGATGTGCCATGGAAAGTATTTTTTCCGTCAACGGTGTCTTCGGAGAAATCAATATCGTCAATGGCACAGTGATTGAACCTATCCGAAACTATCTCTGGAGGCACATAAGTTCCACCGTTTTCCACAATTTTTTGCATCACACAAACGGCGATTTTATTTTCAAGCCTTAGAACTTGCCTGTAATCATTACTACATCCTAAATCGTGCATAAATTTAATTAATAATTTACTCCTTGTTAAGTTATGAACTGTTAACCCACAAGCTACTTGCAGTGGTAACTCTCGTTTATTTTTAAAATGTTTTGATTTTTTATTTTTAACCCGTCCCATAGACAGAGTGTTTCAAAAAAGGATTTGACTCATATTATTTGCTCGCTTTTCTATTTCGTCGTTTTTCGAAGTTCCTTCGGACGTTAATGTCTTATGACCTTGAACAATCTACTTATAAAAAATTGATTGAATTTTATTGCCAGTTTTCTTAGAATATCAGCAGCTTCAAAAAGTACTTGCATGTCTTTCTTTTGGTTACACCTAAAAACCTCCGCTTCAGACAGTATTTTATCTCGAGCTCGTTTTATGGAGATTCTTTCGCTTTTCTTTAATTGTGTTGGTCGTGGAAATTCTAATTCTGGTTCAGACAGTTCGGTTTTAATAAAAATTTTCAGGTCTTTTCGAGACATTACAAGATCCTCAGGTATATTATGCGACAAGCAAATGTCTGAGTAAAAATCTTCCAAAGTTTTCATGCTAAAAATTTTACCTGGTTCTAATGCCTCCTGAACGACACTTCAGAATTCTACTGATACTCCGATTAAGGAGACGTTATTGTTTTCATCAAACTTCATTCTAACGGATGCAGCATCCGCAGAACGCAGCACATTAGTGACATATTCGTTCCAGCACTCTTTGTGGTATAAGATATCAATTGCGTGCGTGTCGTTCGGATTTATACCCTCATTGAGTCGAACTCGAAACTTATCATTATCACTGAATTCTATGGCTTCCCGTAGATTTTTCCCTGCATTATCTGTGGCTACTCTCCTAAGTTTGTGTCCACGAAAACTGGGATGATCATAAAAGAAACAAAAATCTTTATCATAATTTATAGTTTGAGATCTAGTAAACTTCGTGTTTACCTCTTCAGTAGAAACTGATGGTTGCGACTCATCATTCTCTTCTGTTTGTGGTTATGGAAGTATCTCTATATTCACAGGTTTCGGCCTTTGAAGAGCTGTTTTTGTCGTAGTGCTCTGATAGCCAGACCTATGCCATTTACAGTCATTTTCTTTGAGAACAAACACCGAAAAATCATGAAATCTGGCAACAATACTGCTGTACCTGTGTTCCTCACGCTCAGCTCGCTGAAGAATAGAATCCGAGTTTTCGCATCTTCCGTCCCGTTTTCGCTGTCGCATAACTTAACATGAAAAATGAAAAGGCAATTTTCGTTTTGTGCAAAATTATGGAACATTTTGAAAATAATTATTTTGCCGTCAAAATTCATATTTACGAATCGGAATACTCGATCAAAACTCGAGCTCGCAATCAGGTTAAATAATATTTGCGAATTTTATTCTGGTTTTCTTCTAATCTATGAAATATACTATAACTGTAAACTTTCAAATTGACCATTGAATGCAAAATTTTACGCCGAACAATTTTGAAAATAGATTTAACAATTTTGACGTAAAACTGATGGTTAAAAGTTATAGGAGAAACACGAACGGAGACCCCGAGCGGCCGCCATTTTAGCTTCTTCCTGTCGCTCTCCATTACTTCAAAATTAAAAAAGTAAAAACTATTTTGATGCAAAATTTTACGCTGAACAATTTTGAAAATAAGTCAATTTGACGTAAAACCGATATTTAAAAAGTTATAGGAGGAAACGGCGACGGAACCGCCGAGCGCCGCCATTTGTTTTGTGCTGTAGCTTCCATAACTGTTACATGACACGAAAAGGCCATTGGAATTGTATGTCACCATTGAAAATATGATTATCTCCACATCAAAATTCAATTTACGAACGAATACGTCAGAACGCCATCTCTCGAAACTTGCAATCACGGTTAACTAGCGTCACGGATGTACATCTGAACTCTTGACTATAACGAATTCACTGTAATAGAGACTTACGTCAAAATTTTCTGAATTCTTGAGTATGACAGATTTATTGTACAAACTGATGGTTAAATAGTCCTATAGTCGAGAATTACGATACGATTACAGATTTTTATAAATATGTTTTAAATTCCTATTAGTCTAAAATAAAATGTTAGCAACACCTTAAAAGCTATTATCGGTGCAAAATACTGAACAATTTTGAAAATAAGTCAATTTTGACGCAAATAATTCGATACTTTAACCACTAGTTACTATGCCGATAATCTGCTAAAACCGTCTGAATTCGGCGTCATTTACCTTATATTCGTGTGCGCCTAAAATTAAAGCAGAGATTAAGTTATAACTCATTGAAAATATGTTTGTTAAATTATAGAGAATGAGCCATCTTCGATATCTTTGCTTTAAACTAGCCCACGGATGTACATCTTGAACTCTGACTATTAACGAATTCTACTGTAATAGAGTACGTCTAATTTCTGATTCTTGAGTATGACATGATGCTTATTACAAAGACTTAATATAACTATGTCGGACATTACTGATACGATTACAGATGTTTTTAGTGAGATATTTTCTAAAATTCTATTAGTCTAAAATAAAATTTGTTAGCAACACCTTAAAAAGCATTATTTAAAATATAAAATAAAAATCATAATTTTGGGCAAATAATTCGAACTTTAACCACTAGTACTATGCCGATAATCTGCTAAAACTGTCTGAATTCGGGTCATTTACCTTATATTCGTGTGGTTAAAATTAAAGCAGAGATTTTATAACTCGTTTATTTTGTTTATTATAGGAATGTGTTTCATATCTTTGCTTTAAACGCTTCTTTTTAATGTTTGATTCTATTCATGCCTTCTGATTTTGGGACATGTGCTTTTTATAAAACTATTGTAACATTGGACATTACTGTAATTGATGTTTTTAGTGAGATACTAAAATGCGTTTTTGGTTTAGAATGGATTAACTCATAAAAATTAATTTATAGTTATTTTTTATTAATAATATTTTATTTCTCAAAATTGTAGAATACAGTATGTTAGATATGCCTATTTGTTGGTGTGAAATACATAATGTCTACAAATCATTAAGGTCGAAACAATAATTGTTCTCAAGCCACTCTATTTAGTAGTTAAACTTCCATATGAACTAGATACATTTAATCAATCCAAAAATAACAGGCTTGGAGATATTTACATTGTAAGTTTAATTATTTTTTTCCATTATCAATCATATTTCTAGGTAAACCCATCATGGAATTGGTTAATTCCGAATTACGTTTGCCTTGACTTCCAGATAAGCGATAATGCAAAATTGGTAAGTCTTGAGATTGTTGTAAGTAATCATTCTTTCGCATTTGGTATATTAACCAACTTGCTAATTGATGAGCACCAGGAGTCAAGTACTATTGGAATCAGACGAAAACCTTTATTTAGTTTGTATATGTACATTATTAATCCGTATAAATACCTCTTTTTCTATAAGTCTATCTTCATCCAGCGCCGCTGGATATGCTGAGCATGTTGCATACAAAACTAGGAATAAATACAAACACAAAATTCGTTTTATAGTGTGTCTAATATATTGCGACCTAAAATTAATGCGTTAATTCTGTAAGCTTAAGATTTTTTGCTATTATTTTCCACTTACCTCATTTCTTTTCTCTAAAAACCAAGTTGTTTGTGTTCAGAAAGTTGTTTATTGGTAAAAAGCAAGAAACGTACTGGTTCAAAGTATTTGAGATTGTTCCTTAAATACAGTGGCAAGTGGGATGTAGGCAACCCCAACGTTATCTGGGGGTAACTGTTTATGACGTTTTTTAATTAGTAATGCAGTTAGAAGATAAAAAACTTTAACACGGTGGTATATCACATTTAGTTGAAAATGCGAATGAAATGCAACGCACTCAATTGGGCAACTTAGTAAGATTAATTAATTTTCTTATTGTAGTTTTTAATGAAAACGTTTATAGCTTTTTATTACCAAATCGTTTATCGTGAAAATTCGAAGACAAGTTTATCGAAGCGTTACGTAACGCTTTCAGACGCACACTTTATTTTTTAAACAAAAGTTGCAAATATGTCATTGTCAGGCATGGAATATTGAATCAATATTTGATTATATTTTTTATTTAGTAACAGTTATTTTAATATAAATTTACGTACAATATCAAATATGTATATTATGCTCTGGTGAAGTAAATAGTTCTCATTTTCTATCAGTCTTAACTTTCTCTTGATATATTTGATATTCTGTAGATTATTAAATGTATGGAGTCATAGGTAAATGATAAATTAATTCGTGTATAGTTGCTAGGCATCGGTCCCTAATCACCTGAAAATTATAATTGCTTTATTGAAGGACGACTTCGCAATTTGACAATGATCATCATACGCCTAAAAGCTTTGTTCACATTTACATAGACTAAGGGAATTCTTTTTCTTATTTCTAAGATTGATGATAAAAGAGCCCTGACACGAGTTAAACTGTATATTTACATTCTGTATTATAAGTGTTTTTGTAACTGTGGTTTCAAATGCTATTTTAGTTAATCGGCCTATTTCCAAAATTTTTTTTCGCTTTTTAACGCAACGTTTCGGAATCGGACTCTGCTGTCGTCTTCAGGCTTTGTCCTGAGGACTGTTTTCGCACTTGAGTCGAATTCATTATCTTATGATTTTTACCTTCCAACCTACATATACATATGTAGGTATAGAAGGTTATGCAATCGACTTTTTTTTCAATATCGCTAAATCGACTTATTTAACTCATTTTACAACTTTTGGCCAAGTTTCGTCAAGATCGGCCATGATGCCTGGATGTGCGTGTACGTGTGCGTGTGCATGCGCGTGCGTCTGTTTTTCGTTATGAACGTATGAAAGAGGTTGCAGGGTTATGCTAAAATAAATTATAATTAAAATTATTTGATTTCTTTAATTTTTAAGTTGGCATCTAGATGTCTACTAATCTCTGTCTGTCCAGACATTTTAAACATCTGTGTAGCATAGATTATTGTTTTTGCTTTTAAAATGTTGCATATTTACGTGATGAGCTTATTATAACAGAATATAAAGATATAATTATTCTAAAAAAATGTTATTAAAATTTGTAGGTTGGAAGGTCGTGTGGTGTTCCACACCAGATATTTTCTTAAGCACTTGGCTACTGTCGGATTCGAACTTGGTACCTTTAACTTACAAGTCTGACACCTTTACCGCTGAACCACTGAGTAATCCAACTCAATTCAACTGAGTTTATTAAAATTTTAGATAATTAACAATTCGTAGATACATAATACAATGCATATTGTACTTAAAATTCATTATAATATACAAAGTATCGTGTTTGTCTTGGTGGTGCGCTGCTTAGGAGTCTCCGTCCTCTTCAGCGCGTGGGTTGTGTGATTGTTGGGTTGCATGATGTTGTTGTTACGCCTGCTGACATCCTGTTGTTGGTTCCAAAAAAAAAAGATGATCGTTGTGTGGGAGTTGTAGCTATGGCATTGGTGTTGTGTAGACTGTCCGTTGTCTCTCGAATGATGTATGTAGTGCTGCTGCCTCGGATTTCTGAAATAAAAAGAAAAACTTATGAATTTAGTCGTCATTGTTGGCTGGACAACGATAGTGGGGCTATTGTTGTGCAGCAGTAAGATGAAGTGTCCGTATCGTGAGAGAGTACAGAACAATCAGTGAATTAGGTTTAGGACAGAAATAGTTATTGAAGTCGATACTGTTATACTTATCCGACACATCCCTTATCTTCGCCATTCCGGAGAGTGTTCACCTAAAAGGGGCACACACCTACTGACCGTGCATGTGGATAACTCCCCAAAGGTCAGTCGCCATTTGCGCCTAAGCTACTGCCGCTGCAACTTTGCGGATGACAGGTTTGCGCCTAGAATGGCGTGGAGTCCTAAAGTGGGCGGAGCTGGCGCTTTCTCGATTACGGATCTAATCGCATTCGGTACTTGCGCTTTCTCATTACCGCTCGCGTTGCTTTGGAGTAACGCAGGTTCGGTGTTGAGAGGGTGTCGCGCTGTTGGTGGCGTCCTCTTCTGTCGCTGTTGTGTGGTGTCTGGCTGTGGAATACGTGGGAACTTCGGGCATCCCCTGAAGTTGCCTGGGTGATCACCACCGCAGTTCACGCACTTGGTCCGGTCGGTACGTGGTTTAGTGCAATCGTTGGAGTCGTGATTTCCTGCGCACTTGACACAGCGTGCCGTGGCTCTACAGCAACGCTGTGTGTGACGGAATCCCTGGCACCGGTAACACTGTCGGATTCCGGATTTCCGCCTCAAGTCTTCGATGACGACACGTAGCCGTACCACGTACTCCACCTGTTGGATCTTTCTTATGTCCTCTTCTGTTGGGAGCGTCACCAGCAGAAGCGGGATCGGTCTTCCTTGCTTCTTTATCCTGAAATAAGAAATAGGATTAATATCGCATTCTTGTAGGTCTTCTCAAACGTCGCTCTTGGAGACTTCTACAGGTACTCCCGTAGAACCACCTTGAACGTACGTTCACAAGTTGCCTGATAGGTATGGTACAGAGTACCATGCTTATCCATATATGTGAAGGCGATCTCTCGCCGGTCCAATTCTCGAGAGAAGATGACCCAGTTCTCCTTCTCGCGAAGGATTACTGGCGGCACCCTCTACGTGGTTTCCATAGCATTCGGACGGTCCGTGGTATCAGAAAGGGCCTTGTAGACGTTGGCGGTTGGTGTGGACGTTGCCGGGTGGTCCAAAGATGTCTTCTCAGGCTTCTCCTTCTGCATCTGGAATACTTTGTTGGGCGATGACTACTGCATCGTGCATCGATGGCGCGGCTTTTACGGTTGCGGTACCCGGAATCTTGGTCTTGATTTCTTCTGTCTTCTGCTTCCTTCTCTTCCTGTTGGTGTCCTTGCTGCAAGGGTAATCCCAGGGCAGGTTTAAGCGACGGCAGGTAAGGCGCGTTGCTCGTTGTCGGTACTCCTTTCAACGGTGGGAACTATACGTTACTCGGCAGCGTGGTAACATAGTAGCTCTCAGGCGATCTACCCGGCATTGTGATAACGATGATGGTAGGGGCTGGTCGAATCTCCTTTTTTAAAACGCCTAAGCGATTTCTTTGATCCTCCCTGTTCCGAACACATACAGCGAATGCGTTGAGTAATCCTATATATATATATATATATATATATATATATATATATATATATATATATATATATATATATATAAACGTGTCCAAGATAAGGAGGGCCCTCCTTATCTTGGACACGTATATATATATATATATATATATATATATATTATAGTAAGATAAAATTTGTTCTAACCATGATTTTCAGAAATAAAACTCGTTAACAAAATGGCGCTCACTTGTATTTTTACAATCCGAAATATGATTCACTAACTAATTCTACATCAGAGTTTATTTTGAATGAGTCTCATAAACTTTCTGTTAAAATTTGTTACAAAATATCTAGAGAACATATTTCCACATAGCATAGTAATAATATTAATTTATGCATTAACTTAAACTTCCAATAACATAATATGTATTAGATAAAGGTATTTTGTCATCAGGAGGGAAAGGGTTATTGGGGGTACTTAGTGTTCTGAAGAGAGGGAGGCATGTCCATACTTTGTCTCGGGGCCCGGGTCGGGTTTCGGCGGCACTGGTCTTCTGGCGCCTACTTTTAGTATTTATTATTATTTTTAATCTAATAGTGAAACACGTATTCATTACAAAAGGTAAGGTATCTGGGTCCATGGATTAACTAGGATTAACACTCAAAATAGTTGGATTTATTATTGGTTGCATATCTTCAGCTAATTATTTTGATAATTTTGTTAATTTTTTAAATGATGGCACTGTTGTAAGAATATTTTGGCCATAGTATATGTTTTGTACTATATCGAATTAATAAGGGGCCGTTTTAATCGCGTACAACAGTATTTGCGTCCTAGAACTTTTTATTTTTGTGTATGTTGTGTATTTTACTACTTAGGACCTTAGCTAGAATAAAAATTGCGAGGGTGCCAAGGAAAAAGTAAGAGAGCAAGTAAAATTTGGTGGTACCATACCACCGTCCAGTAAAAGGGCGAGCCGTGGTCCTCCGAATTTTTTTTTGGAAATGCTCTTTTTATAAATCACATTTTAAAGCATTACTACAAAATAAATTAAGCCTATATCTTTTTTTTAAATTTAAGCGCGTTTTGGATAACTAATTTTTACTGATTTTTTGGCAAAAAAGTAATCAGTTACTGATGACAATAACGATTTAGTTTTTTTGCTACTTTAGGTTGTCAGATTACACCTTCATACACTGCTCACGTGGGCGTAAGCATTGGAGGGATCCGTTCCCTGCTCAAGGCACTTCTGCAACTAGCAGATAATTTTGCACCTCCGGGAGGACGCATTACAATATACAATAAAATTACTTTACAAAGTAGTACTTTTGTACTGAGGCTACCATCTAATATTTATAGGGCGCGATGTAACCTCTAGTAACCCCCGCGGTACGGTCCTGGCGCTATTTACATTTTTGCTGCATTTTTTAATACAGTAAATGGTAATACTTGAACCTAGAAAGAGTAGGCAATGTGAACGTCAAAAGAATTTTGTTTTAAAGGTGGATGTGTAAACATAAAATTTGATGAATAACCTTGGAGATTACCGGTCTTTGTCAATTAAAAATGAGAAACGGTAGCGCGTAAATAAATATTGGAGCGAATAGTTCGCTCATATTAGTAAAGCACAAATTATATTATTATTAATTTTATTAAATACATAAATAAAAAGTTTACCTCGAGTAGGGTTTGAACCTACCACCTGTACTTTGCTAGAGTACCGCTAACTTAGCGCGGTACCATCGAACATATAGTTGGTTCCCGTTACGACGTAACACTTACTCAACGAGAAATATATTACGGATTAGCCGTTTTCTGTAGTTCTTCAGCATACAATTGACCTAGTATCGGTTTAGCTTGCAGATCCTCCAGTAAATACGTAACGAGAGATTACCAACCTTCACCATAGCAACCTTAAATAGTTCAGTGGAAAAGTTAGGAGTGTAGCCTTTCACAAATATTGATTTATATTTAGAAATCCGCACGTAATCGCCATTTTTAAATTCTGCTATCCCCATTACCTTCATATTATGAAACATGGGCAAATATATTGATGCCGCTACATGTTAGGTTTCATTCTAATCGTAGAATGCATATTATTAGTATTTTCTGAAGTAACTTCCTGCAAGACGTCTAACCACTTGTATTTACCTCTAAACCTAAGTCGTTTGTATAATGCGTTTTTCAACATTCTTATAACCCTTTCAACAATGGACGCCTTTTTCACACTACGTTGAGTAATGATGTATTGCATAACTCGTCAACCCTTCAAAACGTTTATTATAGAATTTACGTCCTTGATCTGATTGCAAGTTATTGGGAGCTCTACCCTCTTTCGAAATGGAAATCAACGCTCGACAAACTTCGTCGCTGTTCTTCGCTTTTAGAGGGCGTGTCTATAGATATTTAAAACAGCAGTGTATCACTGTTGGAATATACTTATCATTGCGGTTCTCTTTAGCATACGGAATAAATTCGGCTAAATCCGTCTGCCAGAGATCATCCCCGATGCTTAACGATGGTTCATTTCCTTATGAAATTCTTCCGTGCGGGCTTATGCCGTTCTTCAACAACCGCCAGCTTAAGAGACATTACTGCTAATGCGACTTATTTTCGGTATTGTAAATATTCCTACTAAGGATATTTATATTACCATATATACGATTAATTTTCTGATCCCGCTCAACCAATAATTTTGTAATCGATATTACTCTTTATTTTAAACTCTAGAACTTATTTACACTTATCAATATACTTTTTGGTAGTTACACCCGCATCTAGGATTGGATCGATGACGTTGCAGACTATTTTACCTTGAGCATCGTAATTACCGTCCTCGGTCAATTTTAAATTCGCCTTATCTACGTATCTCCTAGTTGGAGCATCATCTTCTAGAATGGGTCTAAAGACGTTGCAAAGTCTTTTACCTTGCATATCGTAATTATCATCCAAGTTAATTTGATATTTGCAGTTGAATGTTTTAAATGTGATGGCGAATGTCTGCCAAACTTATCAATAGACGTTATTATGCAATTATGCGTATAATTGCTTCGTGAAGATCGTGATTCTTCCTATATGCATAGTTTTAGCTAGAATATCGACATATACCGTCTCGTCTCTCAGCGTATACTTCTTTGGCTCTTTCAATTTCAATTTCAATTTCACCGGAATGCTCTAAGAATTCATCGGCCACGCCTGCGTCATTGAGTAATCGCGTTAAATTAGTTGGTTCCATCTACTCTTCATCCTCCTCAACAGGTCTAAACGTAGCAGGTGTTGGTTCCACACCGGTTTCAACGAATGAAAGTGCAACGGGAGGTTTGAAGTTGAACGTGGCAAATGTTGACGTTACGGCAGGTACTTGTTTGAACTCTGATTTCACCGGTTCTACTTTAATTTCCGCGTTAGTAATTTGCTTTAAAGGATCTACTATACGTTTATATGCAGTTTCCGCCAAACGATATGTTTCAAGTCCCCTCTCTTCAGTAATTCGAGCTTACGTTTGATTGCATTACGAATTTGCGTTAACTTCCAATTAACCTAAACTCGAACATTCATTGGGACTGTCTTCATCAGAATGAGCATTATATGCAGGTGATGTAGCAATGAAATCTGCTTTGGTATCTGCCGTAATCGAAGTTTTTTACAATGCATATGAAATCGTATTTAATCTGCCAACATTGTGAGCACATTGATTTAAATTGACCCAAGGTCATGTCGGTACCTACATGCTCATTATATACATGCTTCAAATTTATGTAATCCTGTTTAAATAGCATAGCAGAGTGTCGTCCTCTAATGAAATAATCGCAAATTGTACCTTGATTGAAACACGAGATGTCGTCGAAGATCATTATAGAATTCTTAGCAATATCTTTGGGCATGGATATATTCGCTCTGCCGTTGAAGGAATTATACCGAATACCTCTACTCGGTTTAAGTACATGCTCTAAGTATTTATACTTCGACTGCTCGAGCGACTTGGAGTAACGTATACGTTTTCAAATTTTTAGCCATGCGGCGCCTCCAATAAGCTAACCATCAAATCAGTCCTCCCGTACTCCAAAGTCCGCAAATGATTGCTCTGATGCCGGAAAGAGACGACCATGCTTTCCTGGAACTTCCGATTTCAGGAAATTGTGGCCGTCCACAGGTAGTTCCTGAGACTGCTTTTAAACTTCATCATTCAGTTGCTGATAGTAGCTGTCCGTTCAGATGCTGCTGGTGAGAGGAGTATTAAACACTTAATTGGAGCAGAAACCAAGCTGCAGAAACGTTTAGCTCGCGTCGATCCCATATAAATCGTCTAGACGAAGCTTGCAAACAACACAATATCGCCTATCATAATTCTAACGATATAAGTCATCATCAAGCAGATAGGGTGCTTCGAGATCAAGCTTGGAATCGTGTGTGCTCGAAGGATTCAAGTCTTGGAGAGAAAATAGCCGCCTTCGTCGTAGAGAACGCCATGAAGGTTAAAACCATGTTGGGTGTAGGTGCTAAGGAGAAAGCAAGGATGAGGTGCTCGTTTAGAGGAGGAGTTCTACAACCTGTTCGAAAATCTGTCAAAAGTCATTGATGTCAGTCTATCGGCTGCTAAAAAGGCCGTTAAGGTTGTCGTTGGAAAGAAGAAGGTGCAAGTGCCTAGAATCATTCCGCTAAAACTGGCGGCTTGCTTCCATTCCTAATACCGCTATTCGCCGGTCTCTCAGCTTCAGGTGCTCTTGCCGATGGTGCGAGCGGTATAGCTAAAGCTGTCAATGACGCTTCGGCGGCGGAGAAGCAACTGGAGGAGTTGCAACGTCATAACGAAAAAATAGAGGGGGTGGCTCTAAGGAGCAGCAGAGGACTTTATTCGAAGCCTTATAGGAAGGGGTGTGCTTTATACTTGAAACCGTACCCAAACAAAACTCATAAACTTGGAGAGCATTAACCGATTTCGATCTAAATAAGTATGCTAAAGATGTGTTATGCTTTGTCCCCTAAACCGCATATCAATGAATGTGCCATCGTGAACCTTGACAACAGTAGAGGAAGAGGTACTCATTGGGTTACTTTCAAGAAACGCGGTGATGAAGCCATCTACTACGATGGTTTCGGAGGTTTAGCGCCACCATTTGAAATAATTAGATATTTAAGAGGTTGTAAAATGAGATATAATTATGATAAGGAGCAGAATTATAATACGTTTATATGTGGACATTTATGTCTCAATTTTCTATATAATAAATCGATTGCAATATTATTTTTTTATTTGTAGTCATGTCCCAAACATTTACGGTGGCGGGTATGGGAAACATGACCCGCGCAAACTGACAAGGATAAAAAGATTACGATTCGAAGTGTATATGAAATTGTGGAGATTAATAGATTTCTACAGCGTATGATTAACACGCATAACACAATCGACTTTATTTTAAACGCAAACAATAATACGCTAAATTATGAAGTTAAATATATACATAACGTCGACTTTAGACAGGCGGATTCTATTGGACGCATGCTCGGCTTCTCACCTAACGTGTACGTAGGAGGCCACACCTATGAATCTGATCTGGATGTTCAAATAATTCATGCCACAAATGTATATGCGGAGTGTAATTTAACTGGAGGCGTATACAGGAACAGTGATCAGTCGTACACAATCTTCGAGTTTAACGTAAACGTTGAACCAGGTTATAAATTAATCAAGAAGCCGTCTACTGCTATTTATTTAGCTATACTTACACGACGTATAGATAACATAACCTTGAAATTGGTTGATCAAGAGGGCCGATTAGTAGACTTCGGTAACGATAAAGTAACTATTAGATTGGAACTGAAGAAGTATGGTTCTTAAGATTTTCGGTAGTAGGTCTCTAGGCGAGAGAACGTCGTTAACCGAAGACGACGATATCTACAATATCTCAGCTATAAATTATTAAGACGATATGGAAGAAGCGTTGAAAAGTTTATTCATCGGGGTCCGGTACGAGGATATGATAGTGGAATGCGATCTTCGAACTTATCATTTGTACACCACAAACGAATACAGCAACTCGGATGAGATTAATCTGGTTATTCAAAAAGCTGATCTTATTACAGCTACTTACCATAGTGTTATATATTTAGAAGGTGCTTTGGCCCCTAAGAAAGCAGACAAAGAGTATAACCTTACGAATAATGCATCCCTCTTCCTCTTCGATGAGATTCGATTCATATTAGGTGATCAGGTGATTGAAGCCCGCAAAACAAGTTTCTTTAACTGTTAAAAAGAACGAAGACCGCCTTCTACGCTTCCATACCTCTCAAGCATGTGTTGGAATTTGCTGAGATTTAATCGAAGTCTCTAGTCTACACACGTCAACAGGCTGGTATTGGTACGATCTAAGGCCGGCGTGGACTGATACAGCAATGAAATGAATGTTAAGAGCGACTTGATGAAAGTTACATGGAAAGTTCCGTATGCACTTCCAAATGCTGCTATGAAGTTTCCTATTTGTCAAAAGATTAATAAAAATTCACCAATGCAGGTTGCGTTTCACGCTCGAGGTTTTGTACATATATCCATCTTTACCGACATCAACGTCAATGGTTTGGGTGGTGAAGAGCAGTTCAGACATTCAACATCCTCAATGGTTACTGGTAATAACATGGAAGAGAGTGCGGCAAAATTCGATCACTTAAATATCCCGAATGTAAAAGTTAATGTTTTTAATAGATGGAGCAAACCAAGATGCTACCAACGCATACGTAACACGACTAATGCGTTTAAATACAGTTCTATCAATTACAATATATTAATATGGTTTCAACGATATAATCATTCTAGATTAAGCGGAGGTAAACACTTCGAATATCCGTTTGATGGACCTGTAATATCCTAAGACATTCAGGCTTCAAAGTATAGTTGAGATACAAAAGGACTGGGATGAGCGACGGTATCTTCGAGATTCGCACGGTCCCCCTGATGATCAAATCAGCTACTTTACTGTAATACTATATAATATTGGTCATGCTTTAGGCTTGCAACATTCGCATGATGGAAATTCTGTCATGAGAAGCATTTTCGTGATTTAGCATCGGATGATATGGGGATGCAATCATTATACCCCACTACATCTACTTTAGCTGACATTACTACTACCCCTGATGAGACAATGCCTTCTTTACCTGCTAAATCTTCCGACGTATGCAATATCGATATTGAACACTATTTGACCCTAAATAAGCGATTGTATATGTTCTACGAGCATTGGGTTGGATATCTGCTTTAAATAGTACTTATATCGAGCCCACTAAGAACTTGCTCGAATGGTTGTCCTGCCATCCAAGTACTTTTAAGCGCTTTGATGCAATACATCAGAAGCCTAACACTAATATCGTCTTCTTCAGCGATGGATATATTTATCAAGTGCACTTTCCTAGTTTAAAACTGATATCTGGATGACCTCGATTATACAGCTACTATTATATCCCCGCCAGTAGCCATGTTTATACCGCTGTAAACACTTATAGAGGGCGTGCTTCACGAGGAAAACCAAATAATTAAATATGATGAATATCTTCATCGACCCAGGGCATATTACTGCACACGGATACGTTTCTAAATCTACCCCCGAAAATAATAACAATATTCGGATATATTAACCGAAATTTTTTATTGACAGGAATCAATTTTACGAATATATTTTACTGACAGAGTGATGCAATCGGGGAAAGTTGATCTTTCCATGTTTAATATTCATTGTGCAAATGCTGGATCAAGTTGCATAGTGAATTACGTTTTTATTAATAATAAAATGCTGTTTTATATAATATTACGTTGTAATATTGATTTTAAGAATGATCCGCAGTAAATATGGAAAATATTTGGTCGCCTTAACAATTGAATTATTTGGTAGTCATTATGTAGCGTAAAATGTAAACGTTAGAATTTAAAAAGTTGTAATTAGGTACAAATTTGAAATTTTGCAATTTGTAAATAGTCATCTGTGGGATAAATAAGAAAACAATTACATCAGAGTTTATTAAAAATACAGGTTTCTGTAATCTGGTTCTACTTAAATATTTTGCCACAATTGGAAATTTTATCTGTATAGGTCAACTTTCGGTCACCTTTGGGTGATAAGTTCTTTTTCTCTACGGCCATCTTGACCTATGCTATAAAATTTGTTAAGGGAGTGAATTATGGCAATTAACTGCTTATTTAATAGTTATCTTGGTTAAGGGATCATGCCATAATCACTCGGCATGTAGTAATATTAGTTATGAGTATTGTAAATGTGATAGTCTGTCAGCACCCAAGTATGGGGGTTAAAACCCTAGCAATCAACGAGAAGCAGCATCTTCACCTGAAAACCCTTTGACGAAGGGTTTTTCCTTCTAGGTGTAATTTTTCCTTTTTGGTGTAATTTTCCTTTATGGTGAATTTTTCTTTACGGTGTAATTTTTCGGTTGGGTATAATTTTTCTGTGTACATGTTTAGTACACGTTTAGTTTTCTGTTAGAAATTTATGATTTTGTGCGAAGTCGTCGTTTGAAGTTTTTACGTATTGGAGATTATTATTTCAATTGTATATAGCATTAGGATAAGAAATGTAATATGCACAATTCATACGTTGTAAATTGGTAATTGGAATTGTACGGAAGATTATTTCAGTAACCAACGTATTGTAATTCGAAGAATCGTAGTCAGCATGCGTACAGTTTGAGTGGGCGATCTTCAGCTCTGAATACGGGTTAGTGACCTTAATCGTGGGGAATACATTACTGCATTGAATATCGGAATTAAGTAAGATCGTCTGTATGCTGCAAGTAAAAATAGGATGTTTAATTACGAATCATTAGTTAAATTGATACTCACTTAATGTTCAGTTAGTTGTCCGTTGGATAGAAAAATACTTAGTAGTTGTTGTTTTAGTATTAATGAACTCACCAAAATTCGAATATCACTTTGGTAGTCTTCATTGTTGAAATTATTTATTATACCAACACCCAGCTTTATAGCAACGAAAAATTTCACTCTTTGTAAAATAAAATAAAGCATAATTAATAATAGTTAAAATCGCATGCAGCTATCATGTAGTGCAAAATTAAAATTCATTCTAATTAAAATAAATATCATGCAAAGCAAAAATAAATCAGAAACCGTTGAAACCCAAGCAGCCATTTTATAATAATTACAAGTAGTATAGGCAAATCTATCAATGTGTCGAGTTTTGTATATAAAAGGAGTCGAAAAAGAATTCAATGTATATAAGGTATAACAATATATTGTATAAAGGTATATGTACAAAAGTTAATTAAAACTTAGCAACAATTGTCGTCAATATTATATGTATCTATATATATCTATATATATATATATATATATATATATCTGTGTGTGTATGTGTGTGTGTGTGTGTGTGTGTGTGTGTGTGTGTGTGTGTGTGTGTGTGTGTGTGTGTGCGTGTGCGCGCGCGTGCGCGCGTGCGCGCGCGTGCGTGCGTGCGTGCGCGTGCGTGTGCGTGTTGTAAAGGGACGCCGTCAGATGTCCAAATTTTTTATTATTATTAATTAGTTTCCTAAAGTTTATTAGCAAGACGCCGTCCTTTATTCAAAATTTTCCTGTCATGATTAATTATTTGATAAGTACCAGTACTGATATAAGTTTCACGGAATTTATTAAGATAAAGTGACTCGCTAAATGCACAGGTGCAAGTAATTAAATAAATTCGTAGAAGTTTTAGTAAAAGTTAGACATGTTTCATAACGTTGCAGAAAATTGCACAATAATTAATCATGCATTCTCCCTCCAGACATAAATCCCAAAAACGTTTAAAAGTTTGTATACGTCAGAGCATCTTTCGCCAATACTGGCTTACGGAATCTCACCACCAAAGTTTCGTAACCACCCTCGCGAATTCTTTATAAAAACGCGGCACGCGTTGCTAAAGAGGAGAATGATTATCAATCGCTCTCCACCAGAAGCCCGCTACCAGAAGAATCCGAATAGAAGTCGTGTGCTCTATCGTCGCGTTCGCGCCGACTACTACCGTTTAAAGTACGTAAGTTGAGATACCTGGTGATAGGGATATGCAGGGTTGTAAGCCCGACATACTCTTTCATTACACACACACCTACACTGTGGAGTTTGAAGGGTAGTTGCCCGACATTCCATTGACCGACGGAGATCCTCTTGTTTAGTTTAACGGGTGGTTGCCCAGATTGCTAACAAAGGAGACCCACCTACACAATTTTACACTAACACTAAAAAACACCTCGACAAACGTACCAACAACCGCAGAGTACCTGTAACTAAAATCTCGTCGGAAGATTAAGCTGAACACCTAGTTAACGCCGTTAATCCAGTAAGATAGAAACGTAACCGTAAAAATTAGACGGGTTAGTCAATATTAAATTATCGTCTGTAATAAAGCCACCACCGGAAAAACGTAAGTTACACCGTTTGCAATTAATAAGATTGTTACGTGTAAACCAGAAACTATCAGATAATATATTTCGTGTTAAATAATTCAAATCATTATTGTTAGACGCGAAAAATTCACTTTAATAGAAAACGAAGGTTTTATATTTTAAAATCGGCCAACATAACAAAAGTTTTTTTATTTTATTTAAATAAAAACCTGTGTACTAAAATAATTAATATCGTAAAAGTAAACAAATAATCCGCGGCTACCGTATAGAAGCTACCTTCAAAACGAAAAGCTTCATTTATTTAAAAGGGGCAAAGGTGAATGTAAACGTAAAGGAGTTTATTTTCATAAGAAAAGCAGGTATAAAATTAGAGTACTTTTATACATTTAAATCCGACCGCTTTAAAATATCGATTATTTCTTTAAAGGCAGAGCATTGAACTCGGTGTTTTATCGCGCACGTGTTTATACCGCGTTATCTTGCTACCAGCTTCTGTATTTTATACAGGGACGCATTCAGGTAAAATTATTCATTTTTATTTCGGCAATTAACCAGTATAAACTGAAACCGGTCAAAGGACGTAGTTGTCCACTTGACGATCCTGCAGGGTGAAAAGGAAAATCCACCGTAAAATATATTTATATATATATTAGTTAAGTAATTTAAATAAACCATATTAGATTTGTAAAAAGTAAATAGGGAATAAATATATGTATATAAATTGTTTTTATCTATTTGTTCAAAGTGGTGAGAGCCTGAATAACGAACCCCGATCCTTATTTTGCAAGTACAAAATTCCGACTGAGCTAAAAGGGCAAAGTGAAAATTATTCATTAGTAGTAATACACTTAACAGTAAACCTCCATTTCCGTCGCAAGGAAAGGACCGAGTTGCGTCATTACAGTGTGCGTTTGCGTGTGCGTGTGAGTGTGAGTGTGCGATATTGCAGGCTCACATTCCATTAATGTAAGTAATTTGATTGTAATCTCATTATGTTTAGAATTTACATCAATTCTACATACATAAAGACAAAATTTACATCGATTGGGGCTTGAACCTTGATGGCGCAGTTGGTTAGTGCGGTACTCTAGCAAAGTACAGGTCGTAGGATCAAATCCTACTCGACGTAAACTTTTTATTTATGTATTTAATAAAATTAATAATAATTTTTAATTTATTTAACTAGTTCAGTAAAATTAAGAATATGGCGAGTGAGATCAGAGACTGATAGAGACTGAGCTTCCATCTTCAGCACTTTCCGGCTCGAGTGTAGGCGAATTTAAGTACGAGTCAGTGGCGCCCAGAATAAATTAACATCTTGAGTGTTTGTTTGAAAAGAACCGCACGGCCTCACCGGCTACAAATTAAAGAGCATAGCGGCAATCGCACCTCTCATAGGTCTGACTGACATTGAAGTCCGAAACATCAGTTCAGATAATTGGTAACTGCCCCTAAATTTAGAAATAGGTGTAATAGTAATATGCGTTTTATTTTTTATATATTTTACAAATTTTTGCGGGAAAATGTGCACAATTTCAGTTAAAAATGAATAATCTTTTTAATTATAACTTATAACCTATTAATGCTGAAAGTAATCTAAGATTTTGACAGAAAATTTTTTCGCAAGATAATATACTTTTTTCATGGCTCAGACCTTCATTATATAGATTCGTTGCTATTTCATTTGTAAAATCATAATAAACTGAATAATTACGATAATCATTCATATAACTCTGCTCATTTATCACACCCACAGCTGAACAGAATAGGTTGATTGTCTGTTCGGATAATAATACTGAACTGTTTCCTCAGTATATTCTGAATAGCTTTTCTTCGCTGGTAATAAACATCAATTCAATTTTTATATCATAACCCAGAACGGCAGCTTTCCCATATTCTTGTTCAGATTTTAGAGTTTTACGTATTAGATGCTCAGTTTTAATGTTCTTCCCCCATATCAAAATGCAGACAGCATATGTCGCTAAATGATGTCCAAAATAACTGTACTACCGGTTAAAAGTTATTATTCTTTCATGAACTTCCGACTTCGAGTACTATAGAACTGTCTAGAAATAAGCGCCCTCGTTAATAATAAAGGTCCTACAACAAAGGTTTTAATAAGATGTCTATACCGCAATACTAACTACCTTTAGACTCTTCAGGTATATCAGTCCATGAATAATTAGAATCCATGAATGGTAGGCATTATTATTAGTATTATCGTATCCGTTAAACGCTCACCTTGTTCAGCATCCATATGGTCTGATTGATTTCAATTTACTGACTATCAAACTGTCGTCACCCTATTTATAACGAGTTAAATCAAGGTATGACGCCATAATAATGAGTACGAAGCTTCGTTGCATCCTCAAACCATCATACATTTGTTTGTTACTTGTGATGGTGATAAGAAGTACATATAGTAGCAATTTACTCATTATTATTATTTTTAAATGGATCGTATAATCTTAAAGTGTGAAGCGATGATTGAGAATACTAGACACATAATAAGATATGGATTATCACAATTAAGTATTGAAAATTTGCTTGCAAGAGGAATAAGTTGCCTTATCACTATCAGGGTGATAAGCAGTTATGCGCTGAAATACGATGTATAATACATTGGAATACATCATCTTGTGTTATCCATATAGATGGGCCAGCTCCTTTAATATTAGATTGTTTTCAATGTAATAAATGAATGTTTAATTATGCTGACGTATGTTTTATTTTACCTAAACAGATTTATATTATCTCCTGTAAGTTGTAGGAGTAGGTAAGTAACTTCAAAGATTACAAATATTCTTTTATTATAATTTTTATGTGCGATATATAAATAGAAATTTAATGTATGTACAATAATGAAATAAAGCAACGATGACTGTGAAGATGGATCAGGCTATCCTATACATTTTATTTATTAATTGTTAAATGTAGAATAATAATAACGTACCCGTATAATTAACAATGGAGAGTTTAGTCACCATTTTGACTTTACCAATATCTACGTTGCCTCCATAAACAAGTGCAATTCGTTCAATGCATGTTTGAAGATCGTACTCCTTTTCATCCGTTAACTCTTTTGTTAATCTCTCCAGGACAAGTATACTTTTTTACTCAGTTTCCACCACTACTTTTCTTCCATATTGGGTGTTAGTAATCTTAATATTTTTTAAGCGGAATTTATAATCGATAAACATATTACAAACTTTTAATACAGGTTTGAATTCGCCTTCGCCAACCAAATTTAATTGCTTTAGAAGATCCATCTTTCAGGATGTAATGTTAATAACTGAATTTATATATCTATTCTATTCAGTATTTATAGCCTTAAAATTCATTGGTATAATTATTGTTTTTTTTAATTGTGAAGATTAGTTTTTTGTCGTTTTACTTCACTAATAACAAACAATAATTAAGTCCGTAAATTAATTAATTATGCACCGTTGAATATTGATAAGAAGAAAATTTAAAGATAGCCATTAATTGGAAATAGAAATTTTTCATTCTTTCAAAATTAAAACGTATCAAGTACTATAAACAACTGTTAATAATAAACAAGTAATAATTAACACCGTCCTCATAAATTAGTTAATTTAGTTAGTAAAAATTGCATTGTTAAATAATAGTTTTGATATAAATGAGTAAAGTTAAATCTCAAATACTTTCTATAAATTTCAACTACAATGAAGGGAATGTAATCTTTTACCATTGTGTAAAATGTTATGTGTTTTAAATAATGCGAACACCGACAGATGTGTCAAAGAATAATCACTTTTAAATGTCGTAGTCTATATAGGTTAGTGCTTTCACAAAAATTCTTTATCTTTTTCCTACATTGTCACTGCGAACGTAGCAAAATTGTATTATTGTCAATCGATGAGGTAAAGAGTAGTTTAACAATTAGTTAATCAAATTAAACTTAATAAAGACTTGCTCTGTAATTAAGGTCGAAGCCTAGTTGAGTTGTTTCAATAAATAGCAAAAATTACTTTGCTATCGCGCACCGTCTTGGTTTAATTAGTGAAATTTAAATAAATTCACAGAGTTAATATTTATTAAGAATCATTCATTTTCATCCATCATTGGTGAAGGAATTTTGTTTGTCAAGGGGACCTGTGACCTTTGTCCACCGTATCCGCCTTCCATCCCTATTAATTAAGTTTTAGGTACATCTTCGACCGTGAGGATTCAACCCTGAATTTATCCTCCACTGAGTAACCCGAGGTAGCCGTTTGGAAACCGCACAAGTTCAGGAGTGGACCCAAAGACCGCCTGGACAGTAGATAATCTTTGGGTGGCGCCCGAATCCGTTTAATCTGCTCCAACCCCTGTGACGAAGAACCCGTTATCCGTCTACCGCCCAGGAGTTGACTTTGAAATAACATAAAATAACGTAACTCATAAGTACAATCAATAAATATATTTCCAAACGAGTCTTAATTTTTGTGCTGGATTTCGTTGAGGGCAAGCTTCACTTGCCACCACCGAAAACCCGTTACATAATGTAGATGGGAAACTTACTTGATGCACAGTACGACAACGAATGATCTATAGAAACTATTCTAGAAATACTGTTACAAAGTTCTACTGATAATTATAAAATACGAGAGTGAAGAGGTGACTGATTATATGTTGCAGGATCATCACCTTCCCTATTTGTAACAACTTCTTATCAATATGAATACCAATTGGTATGTTTATAAGCGAAAATATTTTTCTAACATTAATGCGAGAAAACGTTTATATACCTGATGAATACCTAGCCTATAATATACAGGGTTTTCCACGGTAGGCGTTCGTTAGAAGTTTATGTGGTTAGAAACAATTTAGAAATCAGAATTTTTGGGTTTAAGGGTTATTTAAGATTCTCTTTCATTCTAAAATATTTTCAAGGTCATGTTACTTCCGGTTATACCGGAAGTCTCCACTAACTTCCGTATTTTAAATGGAACACCCTGTATATTATTTTATTTTTGGATTCTTGACAAAATTTTAGGATAAGTCTTATAAGGGTTTCCTATACCTTTTTTCAACTGTTTCTTAGATATCTTGATTTTTCCAAAATTTTGAATGATGTAACCCTATTTTCAACATTGCTTGTCTTACTTATTTTTGACTGATGGAAAGTGCTTCTGGAGTAGACAGAAGCATAAGAACTATACTTTTGAAATACTCATTGACAATTGATTTATTGCATACATGGTGTTCAAAATTTGATGAACTATTAAACAATTTTCAAAGCTGAAAAACTTTGTTAATTCAAATGTGACACCCTGTATATTATTGGATGAACAGATGCAGCATTTAGTTATGCATAGTTTGGCTATAAAATTACCTATACCTATTATCGACAATTTTCTTGTTAATTAATATTTTCTACTTTAATGTGATTTTTGACAGAAACTGAAATGTTTTTCAAAAATAAAATGAACTTAATTCAAACTACACAAATTCTATTTTATTAAAACAATGAAATAAAACAAGCGATAACAAAATTGAGAGCATAATAACAAATGAAAAACATAAAACAATTATTTGAACATAACTAGAAGAAAAGTGATAAAAAAGATAAAATGAATCATTACAAATGTTCCACATGACCGCCAATTTGATTTAAGCATTTTATAACGCGTATAACTCCGTATTTTTTATAAAAGCCGATAAAATTCCAAAACTGCAATCTAGTGAGCCTTGATTTTGACACGCATTAAAACATTGTTGTTGATTTAATGTCAAATCAGTACAATTTAAGCGATTTTGTAATTTTTGTAAGTATTGTTTTTAAGTACTGTTTATAATGGAATGTATTCAAGAATATTCTAACAATGATTTATTAAATTTGTTTTACACGCATGGTGAATGTGGACGAATTGTTAGGCGAACATGCAGGTTGTTGAACGAACGGTATCCACACCTACCATTAATGGCACCTGGAAAATTTGCAAGAATTGAAGCTCGATTTATTGCAACTGGAAGTATAAGGGCAACTCGAACGCATTTAAAGCCAATAATATATAATGAAGTTAACGAGGTGAACGTGTTAGCTTATTTTCACGCTTATCCACGAATTTCAATTACAGCAGCTGCACTGGATTTGGATATTTCACAAACATCAATCCACAGAATATTAAAGAAGTAAAAATGTAACCCTTTTCGGTAATAACTGTGCAAGAATTACATCTTGGTGATCAGGCACGACGAGTTAACTTTTGTGAATTTATTCTTGTACAAATGACCGAATATCCGAGATTTCTTCACAACATTATTTGGACCGATGAATCAAAATTCAGTAGAGAAGAAATTTTCAATCGCCGAAATAATCACTACTGGGCACAAGATAATCCTCATGTAACAAGAGAACGTAATCACCAGTTCCAATTTAGTTTTAACGTTTTTTGTTTAGTTATGGATAATAGAGTGGCATGTACGATGAAAATTTGAATGGGGCGAGATATCTTGAAATTATCCGTGGATTTGTTATGGATTTTCTAAATACTCTACCTACATGTGACAGGGCAAACAGTTGGTATCAGCTGGATGGTGCTCCCGCACATTCCACTATAGCTGTACACCAACAGTTGACATTGATGTTTGAAGATCGGTGGATTGGCCCACAAGGACCTTGGAACTGGCCACCGAGATCACCCGATTTGACGCCCCTGTACTTTTACCTCTGGGGTCGTATAAAAGAATTAGTGTACTCTAGGCCAGTTCAAACTAGAGAGGAATTGCTAAATCGTGTTCACAATGCATTCAATAGTATGTGTCCACACAAAATTCGGCGATCTATTTCGCAAGGAGTATATGATAGAGTTATAAAATGCTTAAATCAAATTGGCGGTCATGTGGAACATTTGTAATGATTCATTTTATCTTTTTTATCACTTTTCTTCTAGTTATGTTCAAATAATTGTTTTATGTTTTTCATTTGTTATTATGCTCTCAATTTTGTTATCTTCTTGTTTTATTTCATTGTTTTAATAAAATAGAATTTGTGTAGTTTGAATTAAGTTCATTTTTGAAAAACATTTCAGTTTCTGTCAAAAATCACATTAAAGTAGAAAATATATATTAACAAGAAAATTGTCGATAATAGGTATAGGTAATGTTATAGCCAAACGATGCATAACTAAATGCTGCATCTGTTCATCCAATAATATACAGGGTGTCACATTTGAATTAACAAAGTTTTTCAGCTTTGAAAATTGTTTAATAGTTCATCAAATTTTGAACACCATGTATGCAATAAATCAATTGTCAATGAGTATTTCAAAAGTATAGTTCTTATGCTTCTGTCTACTCCAGAAGCACTTTCCATCAGTCAAAAATAAGTAAGACAAGCAATGTTGAAAATAGGGTTACATCATTCAAAATTTTGGAAAAATCAAGATATCTAAGAAACAGTTGAAAAAAGGTATAGGAAACCCTTATAAGACTTATCCTAAAATTTTGTCAAGAATCCAAAAATAAAATAATATACCGGGCGTTCCATTTAAAATACGGAAGTTAGTGGAGACTTCCGGTATAACCGGAAGTAACATGACCTTGAAAATATTTTAAAATGAAAGAGAATCTTAAATAACCCTTAAATCCAAAAATTCAGATTTCTAAATTGTTTCTAACCACATAAACTTCTAACGAACGCCTACCGTGGAAAACCCTGTATATTATAGGCTAGGTATTCATCAGGTATATAAACGTTTTCTCGCATTAATGTTAGAAAAATATTTTCGCTTATAAACATACCAATTGGTATTCATATTGATAAGAAGTTGTTACAAATAGGGAAGGTGATGATCCTGCAACATATAATCAGTCACCTCTTCACTCTCGTATTTTATAATTATCAGTAGAACTTTGTAACAGTATTTCTAGAATAGTTTCTATAGATCATTCGTTGTCGTACTGTGCATCAAGTAAGTTTCCCATCTACATTATGTAACGGGTTTTCGGTGGTGGCAAGTGAAGCTTGCCCTCAACGAAATCCAGCACAAAAAATTAAGACTCGTTTGGAAATATATTTATTGATTGTACTTATGAGTTACGTTATTTTATGTTATTTCAAAGTCAACTCCTGGGCGGTAGACGGATAACGGGTTCTTCGTCACAGGGGTTGGAGCAGATTAAACGGATTCGGGCGCCACCCAAAGATTATCTACTGTCCAGGCGGTCTTTGGGTCCACTCCTGAACTTGTGCGGTTTCCAAACGGCTACCTCGGGTTACTCAGTGGAGGATAAATTCAGGGTTGAATCCTCACGGTCGAAGATGTACCTAAAACTTAATTAATAGGGATGGAAGGCGGATACGGTGGACAAAGGTCACAGGTCCCCTTGACAAACAAAATTCCTTCACCAATGATGGATGAAAATGAATGATTCTTAATAAATATTAACTCTGTGAATTTATTTAAATTTCACTAATTAAACCAAGACGGTGCGCGATAGCAAAGTAATTTTTGCTATTTATTGAAACAACTCAACTAGGCTTCGACCTTAATTACAGAGCAAGTCTTTATTAAGTTTAATTTGATTAACTAATTGTTAAACTACTCTTTACCTCATCGATTGACAATAATACAATTTTGCTACGTTCGCAGTGACAATGTAGGAAAAAGATAAAGAATTTTTGTGAAAGCACTAACCTATATAGACTACGACATTTAAAAGTGATTATTCTTTGACACATCTGTCGGTGTTCGCATTATTTAAAACACATAACATTTTACACAATGGTAAAAGATTACATTCCCTTCATTGTAGTTGAAATTTATAGAAAGTATTTGAGATTTAACTTTACTCATTTATATCAAAACTATTATTTAACAATGCAATTTTTACTAACTAAATTAACTAATTTATGAGGACGGTGTTAATTATTACTTGTTTATTATTAACAGTTGTTTATAGTACTTGATACGTTTTAATTTTGAAAGAATGAAAATTTCTATTTCAATTAATGGCTATCTTTAAATTTTCTTCTTATCAATATTCAACGGTGCATAATTAATTAATTTACGGACTTAATTATTGTTTGTTATTAGTGAAGTAAAACGACAAAAAACTAATCTTCACAATTAAAAAAAACAATAATTATACCAATGAATTTTAAGGCTATAAATACTGAATAGAATAGATATATAAATTCAGTTATTAACATTACATCCTGAAAGATGGATCTTCTAAAGCAATTAAATTTGGTTGGCGAAGGCGAATTCAAACCTGTATTAAAAGTTTGTAATATGTTTATCGATTATAAATTCCGCTTAAAAAATATTAAGATTACTAACACCCAATATGGAAGAAAAGTAGTGGTGGAAACTGAGTAAAAAAGTATACTTGTCCTGGAGAGATTAACAAAAGAGTTAACGTTTGAAAAGGAGTACGATCTTCAAACATGCATTGAACGAATTGCACTTGTTTATGGAGGCAACGTAGATATTGGTAAAGTCAAAATGGTGACTAAACTCTCCATTGTTAATTATACGGGTACGTTATTATTATTCTACATTTAACAATTAATAAATAAAATTTATAGGGTAGCCTGATTCATCTTCACAGTCATCGTTGCTTTATTTCATTATTGTACATACATTAAATTGTCAAGAATCCAAAAATAAAATAATATACAGGGTGTTCCATTTAGAATAAGGAAGTTAGTGGCGACTCCCGGTATAACCGGAAGTAACATGACCTTGAAAATATTTTAGAATGAAAGAGAATCTTAAATAACCCCAAAGTCCAAAAATTCAGATTTGGAAAACCCTGTATACCTAATAACAATTCAAACCTTATACAGCGTAAAACAATTTTTCATGGTTTATATTTGGTTATTATAAATATATCACGTTTAAAACTTCATGACAGACAGAGGTTAATAGACATCTAGACTAATGACTAACTGAAATTAAAAGAAATGAAATAACTTTAATTTCAATTTTTTAGGGCAACTATGCAACTTTTTTTTACACATTCATAACGAAAACAGGCAACAATGTACAAACAAAGGCAATAATCTAAGTCAGAATGGTTTAAAACTTCATGTCAGGTAGAGATTAATAGACAAATACATGCTAACGTAAAAAAATATTCCACAGCGGACCGCTCCTCTAAAAATATGGATAATACAGCTTCAACAGTTTCAGTCTTATTTATTTAATTTTTACATTGTTTTAGAAATATTTGATAAAACCAAAAAACTGCCCCTAATAGACCCCCTCTCCGCCGCTAGATTTCTCCCAAAATCTAATCAGCTGTAAGCCAAATGAAAACAAGCTGAAATACAACATTTTAAATAGGTAGGTATTTTCGTTCTGGAGTTATCGTGGATACTAACATATATTCACACAGGCATCCATACATGATGGTCAATCTTAGCGAAACTTGGCCAAAAGTTGTAAAATGAGCTAATAAGTCGATTTAGCGATAGTGAAGAAAAAGTCGACGGCATAACCTTTTATAACTACATATGTATATGTAGGTTGGAAGGTTAGGTTGCATAATTATCCTAAAAAATTATTATTAAAATTAATTGATTTCTGTTAATTTCCACTTTGTAGGTTGGAAGGTGGTGTGTTGTACCACACCAGATGTTTAGTTAATATTATGCCTCCGTGTATGTTATCGTCACAATAAATTGCACATATTTTTCGAGAGAAAGTTATTACGTAGCAGTTTTTTTTGCGTTTAATCGTAAGTCGTTTGCCGCTCATTATTCATATAAATCGCCAGAACTTTACCAGCCCTATCAGAAAACTATAGGCAAGTCACTCAAAGTTAAAAAATGTGAGAAATAACAACGGGTCAAAACTGAATCCCTGTGACACCCCATTGCTTGTCAAGTACAATACGTGTTTGGTTATCACAATAGGTACTCCACAATTTGTTTGTGAGTGCGAAGGTAAGTAGAAGTAACATTTACAAAATAACCTATACCTCCTAAGTTAAGATTTGTATTACTTTGTTGTGACAAAATAAATCGAAGGTGTTTATTAGATGGGCAATTTCACGACCTCTACCCACTTTTTCAGGTTCGTTGTTCCTGATACAAACTGTGTGAATTTGCCCAACTTGTTTAGACACGAAATCGTATTGATTAATGTTATTTTATTACAGATACATTTATATATCCGTTCGTATAGGTATAATAGATCTAAAAACTTTAGATATTGGGCTTAATGATGAGCCTAATGCAAATAATCGCATTGCAAAGACAGAAATTCGCTAAAGATATATGCAGGCCGTCCACCGTAACCGTGGAAAAATTCGAACGCTGGCTGGTAACTTAAAGAGTAGGGACGCGGTCGTCATTCAATAGTAAAATAGTAACTGATGGTTATTGCAACATCGGACACTGGCGGTGTAAGAGATCAGCGTACACCGGAGATCGTTTAAAATATTGCTTCACATTTACAGTTACAGCTTAACAATGTCATCTAATGTATTATACTTCTTGTAATACGAAAATTATGTATAATTTTATGAGAAAATAAGGTTAAATAAACGACTTACCTACGTATCTTTTATGACCGTATCTTTTCCACGTCTACTGACAATGGACGTTATTCAATTAAAACAGTATTGTTTCTAAAAATTACTATGCAATTAAATTACAATTACTACAATATTACAAACTGATATTATTAGAATGTAAAACTTTCTTTTAACAATGACTAATTTAGAATACAGTGAATATTAATTGAAACTATTGTAATTGATTTGCATATATTGTAAACGTTTGATGATAGTCAGTCTACTTGCATTGCCGGAATGAAGTATTTATGGATATCGTTATGGGTTCAGTTGCAGCTCGGGTGACGATTCTAATACTCCGTCGTCATTACCCTGAGTTACTGCCAATTTAATGGCGTTTATTAAGTATTACTATTTTTTATTAGATTACAATTAATATATTTCACCATATAAAATTTGACGTAAAATATTATATTTTAGGTATTCAAATCGGAAATAACATCACTCTGTATTTATTTTATTATTTGACTGTTTCTTTAATAGTTATTATTGTTATAGCATAATATTATTGATAATATGCTCGCGCTTTTCTTATATTGTGTACCTACTAACAGGGAAAATAGTAAATTATAGTTTATCCTGCACCAACTTGCATTATTTGCTAGTAGTATCTGCTGCCTAGAGTGTACTATTGCCTGTACACGCATTGAAATTCTATGAACTGCTACGTTTCACCTGCGCGTGATTTTCAAGCTTACGATGGACGGCCTGACTTTGTGCCAACAGGAATTCATATAGATCTATCCTGTTAATAAACGTTCTCTCTTTTTACTAGTAGGAATGATTATTATTATTACACATATTTAAAATACTTAGCTTTTTGGGTTCTTTTTATATTAATAGCAGGCTTATGTTTGCATTTTCATTTTTTCAAATTTCATAAATTTGTTTCAACATCTTGAACAATTCTGAAAGTTTTTTTACTACTGACGAAGATAACTGTAAGAGTTATCAAAACGTTCAGATTTATATAACATAAATAGAAATATAGGTACACCATTAACCCATTAATACCTAGAATTATTTTTTTCAAACTTTTTCCCCAATTTTTTGATATGCTGTTTCTGTGACCGTACTTTATCATATATAAAGGGGAAAATTTGTAAAAAACCAATTTTAGTCATTTTTTTTGACGTATGATATAAATAAAATACGCTGGGAAATAGGGAAAGAAAAATACATTTAAGTATTTATTATTATTACGAAGACATGAGCAGTAATCCTAGTTATAGTATCTAAAAGTAACTGTGATGATATTGGCGAAAACAACACACCCATCT
Organism: Vesta saturnalis; assembly: GCA_036346205.1. NCBI lineage: Eukaryota > Metazoa > Arthropoda > Insecta > Coleoptera > Lampyridae > Vesta > Vesta saturnalis. The sequence goes on along the minus strand of JARFJB010001119.1, from coordinate 59,453 downwards.
AGGCAAAACCGGAACAGAGGCCAATACCATTTTTTGGATCTGATTTTTGACCTGAATAAACCTCTCATTTGATCAAATCGATCTACGCCTCCCATTACTTTATTGTAAAGACTTATAATAGATGGTTGGTCGAGTTGAACAGATGACTTTTCTTTTTTGACCCAACGCTTACAGGAACCTTTTGTGTTATAAACAGTTTTATCTTGTATATTTGAAATAACAGTTACCTAGCTATTGTCGTGCCAACGTGTCAATGGTGTATTGTGAGTTTTTTTGTGAATGGCGTAATGAAAGCATCTTTTTTCTTTTTTTAATTCTTTGAGGGGAGCTTTTTCCACTCGGTCGGCTCGTATAGTGCCCACACAAAAGAGATTGTGTTCTGTAAAGGACCTTCAGAAAGAAATCGAAGTAAAACATTTGTCAACGAAAACAACAATCTCTCCTTGAAGAAAATTAAAACACAGTTTTTCCGTTACACTGGATCCTAACGTTTTCCCTTGTATTTTATCACCAGCACCAGTATATATATTAAATTTTATAAGGTAACCGTCAAATGTACGCAAACACCAAAACTTAAAGCCGAACCGAATAGGCTTGCCTCTAATAAATTGTTTCATACCATGCCTACCATAGTAAGGTTCCATTGCCTCATCTATTGAAAAGTACTTTCCAAGGGGTCGGATGCATTCCTCTGATACTTTATTTATGTTGTCTACTAGAGGCCTAAGCTAAAGATTTGATCTCCTTTGTCAATTTTCGAATTATCATTTAGGTGACAGAATCTGTGAATATTTTCAAAGGACCAGGCAGCCGGCTTATGGAGAAATAGATTCCGGTTAATTTGCCTTAATTTTTGGGATGTTGAAGATATCGACTTCATGAACAATAGTGCCCATGGGCATAACTCAATCCTATGGCCAGTTTTCAATTTACAGGGTGATGAAGTTGAAAAATAGCCATTTTTTAAAACGTATTAAAATGTAACTTTCTTAATGTGTTAAGGATTTTTTGCTGTAATAGTATTCTAATAACATCAAATAATATTACTTTGTGTAGAAAAAGTATTATTTGATACAGGGTGATTCAAAAATTACCTGTGTATTCTACTTTACAGTAGGAATATGTAAATATTAATATTTGGTCTGAATTTACTTTAGTTGGACTTATTATAACAAGATATAAAAACATTTTATACAGGGTGTCAAAAAGTTGATCGACTCTGCAGGTTATTTTTACTACAATTTTATATATTTTGTAATACAAGTCAGTAGTCGACATTGAACCATTTTCAAAAATATATAATTTATAAATTAAATACAGGGTGATTCACAAGATATTTAAGGTAGAAAATTACGAAAATTGATTTTTTTTGCGAATCACCCTGTAATTTAATATTTCCTCCGTTAATTTCTCTACTTTTTTCTTATTGTCTGTAATTTGAGTTTGTTAGTCCCCTATAGAAGTTTTGCGAAGTTACTATGATCAGTTTTTTTATATCGACTTTGTGATGACAAGCCTGTCACAATGTATACGCTTATACCTGAGCTCATAAATGTTTTTATTTTATTTAATCATTCATGATTTATGTCATTCTAACGTTATTTGTTTAAGGAACCAAATAATATGTAACATATAATATCAACAAATAATGTATTAATAGTGAACCAAACCTCCGAAGACGCAAATATTATTAGAGAGCCAAATATCCGAAGACGCAAATATTATTATGTTATTTATCTACATACCTATCTACAATCAGTTTGAATAAGTTACTTATAGGTGTAATGTATCTAGATTGTAAATAATAAACATATTAACAAATATATGAACCAGTTTCCTTACCACCATAGAGGTAGAGTTCCCGGCGCGCTTTTTTTTAAGTAGTATCCCCAATAAGCTTAATCTACTTTAACCTGGGAAATGCAGGTCTATTGTTATGAAACATACAAATATATAAAATACTTTAAGAAACGAATATACTAACAAAAATAAGTACATGTGTAGAATTTAATCCAAGTCAAGAAAGAAGAAGCAAATGAAATGAACTAAAGTTAGGTAGGCACTGAAAATATTTTATTTTCTACAATTTCTGGACCATGATCAATATTTACTGGCAGCATCCTTTCAGCTGCATCAGTAATTTCATTTAAGAGTTGAATAGATGGATATCTCATATTTTGTTCATATCTAGCATAACCCAAAAACCATAATACACTGGCCATATGAGCACATGTTCCTAAAGTTCTAGCTCCTGACTTGCAAGTACAATAGTGAAATGCTAAAGGTTGATGATCGACACTTTCGTCAATCGTAAAAGATATCCACAACATACATTTACATATATTACGAAATCTGGAGTACAGTCGGATTCGTATAATGTTCGGATCCTCCACCAATTCGTCAAATTGAAGAATATTAGTTTCTTCTCTTCGAAGTTTGTCTTGAATATAACTTTTTGCCAAGTTTACATGATAAATTCCAGTCAGATGCTTTAAATAGTGTAAATCTAAACGGGGAACTCATGAGCGTGCAAGTGATTTAATAAAATCCACTGACCGTCTCTTAAATGTAGATTTTCAGCTTCAACTCGTACTTGCATAACATTTACTTCGTCCAAATTACCTAATATTTGTTCCGCCATTTGTATTGTACCGGGCATGGTTATTGGGGGATGGAATTTATTAATAAGAGCTCCAGCTATCTGATAATATTCGTTTAAATTAGCAGCATGGTGTATCGAAATAGTGTTCTTTAAAAACGTGAATGTAGATTTCAAATGTCCATTACGAGATTCGACTATCCAACGTGTGATTGTAATATATCGAGCAAAATTAGCATCACGTGTTTCTAATTGAGCCTGTCCTCTAACAAGAAGAGGGGGCATAAGACAGTTGATCCCATACTCTTGCAATAACGGAACAGAATCTCGATATCCTCTGTCTACAATTGCAATGTCCCCTTCTTGAAACCAAGCTCTCATTCCATTAATGTAGTTGTTTAGTTCATACTGTAAAATAGTGGCATCATTGTTTCGGACGTCCGAAAAATATGGTCCATTAATAGCCAGAATGTAACCATCGGGGCCGACTATCAATTCAGGTTTTACCAAATGCTGCATTTTATAATAGCAGTACGATTGTCTAAGTACTCTAAAATTAGAACATTTTTCGAGTTTGTTATATGTGCAGTCTATATACACTATGGCTTTTGGAATGTCAGGATTAGGATTATACAGTGTGTTTGTAAATCCAGAGACATGTCTGTCTATATTGTTGGCTCTGGTGATTGCGTTAAATCCTATATTATATGGTACAAATCGTTGCATTAGAAATAACCGCACCTTATTAATAACTAAACTAGTTACTTGTCGAGAAGGATATTGAAATATAACTTTTAAAAAATTATCTGGTAAACCGTGTCTCATTTTTAGGAGAAAAGTTATTAAGTATTTTCTTGTTATATTTACACGATTTCCATCTTGTTCAATAAAATTGCAGGTCTCATATAATTCGTTGAAATTATTTTTGAAAATCGATGTTAACAATTTAAATTCCTCTTCTGTAAAGTTATCTATATCTTCATAGGTTCGACCATTATTACTGGTAGCAGTTGTTCGAAGACACTGGAGAAATTGAAGTAGGTCATTTATTACGTATGGATGGTTAAGAGAACGTAATCCACCTTGCAACATGTTCGAAAGAGTTCCGTCTTCCGTGACATAGTCAGGGACAACTATGTTTGAAACAATAAATATATTTACCCTACACTTAATAGAGAGCCTCCGAATATTTTCATTGGCATTACATATCATGCAAGCGTTGGACTTAGCTGGAAAAAGTACGTTGATTCTGAGACAATTAGGATTATTTTCCATGGCTCTGATGTCTACCAATATAACTTGAAAACAATTAAAACATACCCTACTATCTTCATCGATATTCAAAGGTGGTCTTTCAAAAGCTTCACGTCTCAAAATTGCAAGTTCTTGCTGTAAAATGTTTTCTTCGTTATAGAGACGATTCATTTGTCGTCTATTATAATTTCTGTTACACACATAACAGTTTGCTCTATTTGCAAAAGCCATAATTAACACTTAAACATAAAGTTTAACCAACGTAAAAATTATTAATAAGAAACTGAACGAAATATTATATTAAATTATATTATATTTATTATATTACTATTTACAACAATTTATTAGACATTTAAACAAAACACTTGTTAATAAGAAACACAAATGTTTTGTGTTAAGAAATTATTTTTGACAGATACGTCAAAATAAGTAACAATTTGTTTTCACAGCCTACATGATCGTTCATTGCAGTTAGGTTTTTCAGTATAAATTCATGGTATTTCGAATGACTATAAGGTCATAGTTTTTAAAAATTAAAGAAAATGGAGATAGGAAAGTTAAGCTCTTTTTACCCTAAGTCTACGATACAGGGTCATACAGGGAAATACAGAGTTATACAAGAAAATTCAGAATGATAAAAATCGGTAATCCAAATTGTCTCAGAATTAACGTACTTTTTCCAACTAAATCCAATACTTGCATGATATGTTGTAACGGTATAAACGGGTGGTAAAACGGGATTACAGATAAAATTGGCCTTTTTGCCCCGACTAGCCAGCGTATGGGGGTAGGTCAGATGTTGAAAAATTTTGCACAACTAGAATAGTAAATCGTACGTAAGTCAAAATAGGGGATGAAGACAAAATCAATTCGTTAAGGGCGCCAGAATGTTTGGTACTCAAAATAAGGGTCGTCGTGCCAAAATTACGAGTACATAGCGTGTCTAAACATACAAAAAACATACGCTTACCTATCCGCAATCAATCCCAGGTGGGCTGGACAGCAACTCAGCAAACCACCTGAAATAGGGCTTCAAAAGCACTACACGCTTGTCAAATAAAAGCGTGACAAACACTCAATAAAGTTACGTTAATACACCTCAGTGTAAATAATTAGGCATTCAATAATAATCAAAACAAAACAAAAAAATAAGTTATAGAATGAACTCTAAATGAATTAATACTCAACTAAAAATCAAATAAAACACTACATATTATCAACGCTATTACTCAATAATAAAAAAAAACTAGCTTCGTTACGTTAAAACTAAACTATCGATAACTCGCGATTTGCAAAACGAATAATAAAATAATAAAAAAAGGATAAATATAAAAAAAATGTAAACATACGATAATGCGTATAAACAAAAAAATACAAAGGCTTAAAAGGCGACAGGATATCTGATCAGAATTCTGCTTTACGCCGGTCTAAATTATTTAACCTACAATATATATTTCGTGTATTATATACCCACACTACAATAGGGTCAACTGCCCTTTAATACTAAAATAAAAAGTCTGAAGGCGGAGCGTCAAAACTATAATTAATTACGCTAAACAAATTCAAACAACAACTTACTAAAACAACAAAAAAATGACCCCCCTTTCAAACCTTAGAAACACACAAAAAAATAATTCGGAACACACAAAAATCTTCAAAATTTTCAATAAAAAAACACAATATTATATTACCTTACGGTCTAGAATTACACCTCTCCTTGTGTTACAATATATATGGAAGAGAACCAGGTGGTCGGTTACGGCTATGACGGAAATGAAATCTTCCTGGTCTGGTAAAATGATGAATAAAATGTTGACTATTGTTCTTTTGTACACAAACAATTTCTTAATTTAAACTCGTTAAAATGTTACTGCATAAATTAAAACTTCTTTTAAAATAATAATAATTTGAGCGTTCAAAATTGCTTGATAACTTTTAGCTTTTAAATGGTTTTATTTCCACTAATAATCCAAAATGTTAATAATTTGCTTTAAATAACTATAATTTTATTATATTGCGAAAGTTTCTTTATCTTTAAACACGCTTTGTACGGTAAATAAGAGGCACTGCAAGAACGTTGATTTTAAAATCCGCAGAAGCGATAAAAACCAAAGAGTTCACCGAAGCACTAATAAAACACGACGATGTCCTCTAGGTAACTACGTAAAACCCAAATCGGCACTAGGTATAATCGTTTGGTGAATGAACAATTTTAATAAAATCTCTTTACAGGTCTTCTTCAGAAGTAGCTTAACTACCCTTACTACACAAAAAAGTACGTTCGTTAAACACCACAAGGTCCAAAATTTCAACGTTCTAAACCACCCCTTAAAGCGATTGCAGCATTGGCACTTCAACCCTCTAGCAGTAGGGTGAACCAACCCTAGAATGATAGGGAATGTACCAAGTGTGGCACATTTTTGAAAAGGTAATTTTATGGGGAATTCAGCAATACTAACATTGTTGTAACAAATTCTGATTTTAGCGCCCTCTTGAGTGAAAAATAATCGTTACGTAATTCAAAGAGTGACACCTTATTTGAAAGCTATTTTTATTAGTAATTCAATGCAATAAATAAAAGTACCCCGAAATCACATTTATTATTAAAATCAGCTGAAAATCAAAAGTGTGATACTACACCTACACGTTTAGCTCTTTAGTTGATTTTACTTATTAAATGTGATTTCTGGATACTTTATTATAGCATTGAATTATTAATAAAACAGCTTTCAAATGAGGTGTCACAATTTGAATTACGTAACGATTGTTTTCCTTAAGAGGCGCTAAAATCTGAATTTCGTTCAACATTATTAGTATTGCTGAATTCCAAATACCATTTCAAAATTGCCACACTTACATTCTATCTTTACGGTTGGTTCACCCACTGCTAGAGGGTTAATGCCAATGCTAATCAGGAAAAAAGTATCCCCCTCCAAACTAAAATCGACGGGTCCGAGCGATTTTCCACATTTTCATTATAAAGCCGGAAAATCGAGTTTTCGTTCGACCACCCCGTATTTGTTTGTTTCATTACAAATAGAACTGCATTTCCCAGGTAAAAAGGAATTAGGCTATTGGGGATACCACTTAAAAAAGAGCGCGCCGGGAAACTCTACCTCTATAGTGGTGAGATTACTTATAATCTAGATACATTACACCTATAAGTAACTTATTCAAACTGATTGCAGATAGTTATGTAGATAAATAACATAATAATATTTGCGTCTTCGGATATTTGGCTCTCTAATAATATTTGCGTCTTCGGAGGTTTGGCTCACTATTAATACATTATTTGTTGATATTATATGTTACATATTATTTGGTTCCTTAAACAAATAACGTTAGAATGACATAAATCATGAATGATTAAATAAAATAAAAACATTTATGAGCTCAGGTATAAGCGTATACATTGTGACAGGCTTGTCATCACAAAGTCGATATAAAAAAACTGATCATAGTAACTTCGCAAAACTTCTATAGGGGACTAACAAACTCAAATTACAGACAATAAGAAAAAAGTAGAAATTAACGGAGGAAATATTAAATTACAGGGTGATTCGCAAAAAAATCAATTTTCGTAATTTTCTACCTTAAATATCTTGTGAATCACCCTGTATTTAATTTATAAATTATATATTTTTGAAAATGGTTCAATGTCGACTACTGACTTGTATTACAAAATATATAAAATTGTAGTAAAAATAACCTGCAGAGTCGATCAACTTTTTGACTCACCCTGTATAAAATGTTTTTATATCTTGTTATAATAAGTCCAACTAAAGTAAATTCAGACCAAATATTAATATTTTCATATTCCTACTGTAAAGTAGAATACACAGGTAATTTTTGAATCACCCTGTATCAAATAATACTTTTTCTACACAAAGTAATATTATTTGATGTTATTAGAATACTATTACAGCAAAAAATCCTTAATACATTAAGAAAATTACATTTTAATACGTTTTAAAAAATGGCTATTTTTCAACTTCATCACCCTGTAAATTGAAAACTGGCCATAGGATTGAGTTATTCCCATGGGCAATATTGTTCATGAAGTCGATATCTTTAACATCCCAAAAATTAAGGCAAATTAACCGGAATCCATTTCTCCATAAGCCGGCTGCCTGGTCTTTTGTTCCTTGACATAGTATTGCTAACTAAGGTCTGGTTGATGTCAGGAAAAAAAAAAAGGAAAAGACCATGTATTTCATTCCCTCCCCAAAGGGGAGGGTGGGCTGCTCGAGCTTTCCTAGCTCCTTCAGCCACAATCACGGATTCCCAGCATACATATATACATTACGTATATATGAATGGTGGGATTAAGGATGGGTGCGGTCAGGATAGGATCGGAAGGAACGGAGTTAGGGTTCCGAGGGGGAAAATACTACCCCAGCATTCGCCTAAGTAGCCGCACATGGTGTGCATATATGCAGTGACCATGCCGCTACATGTGTATGAGGAAAACCCCCTGAAAAAACCTCATACAAGGTAGACGGTAACGGGGATCGAACCCCCAGGGCGCGTTTCCCAATAAGAACGCCTTGAAGGAACCGGTCTATATCCAGATAATAGAATTATTGCAAGATATTTAAAAATATCATCAGGCGTTACTGAGAAGTTATGAAACCCCTTTTGGTCCGCATACTGTTTTGTTTCTAAACAAATCTTATCTATCATACTTTCAGAAAAAAACATTTTGAATAAATTAATTGGTGCCTATTTCGGTAAGAATGGTGGGCGATTTTTTCCAAGTTCTTTGGTTTAACTATTCGTGTCATGTTTATTTTCGATTTTTCTATTCTTAACCTTTTTTGTTTGTCAGCCTATGTTTCATTGTCGCTGCTGTCCAAACTGTTATTATACATGTCATTTTGAACAGTCTCAGGATGCGTCACCGATGTAGCTTTCTCCTTTTCTTTAGTTAGGGCAAATACTTCAACCTCCTGAGAGAGAATTCCTTTTCCAAGGTCCCTAATTGTCGGAAGCAACTCCTCATCACTTGCGGCATCATCCTGGTCACTATCTCTTCCGCCAGTGGGTGGAATTAAATCAAATTCGATTGATTCTGCGTTTACAAATTGCTCATAGCATTCGTCATCAGATTCTATGCTTTCGAAATAATTGAGAAGCTCTTCTACGTCTATTGGGTCCTCAGGGTTGTCTAAATTTTTCCTATAAAAGAATTTAAATTACATTGGGATCAGCCCAGAGTATGATATATCATACACAACATGTAGAGTCATAGTTCTATTCAACTATTTGTTATAGACATACAATTTATTTTTAAATCAGAACCAATATACATAACGCAAGACTTACCGCGTGCACATTTTTTGTAGAACTTCAATTAATCTCAGTTTAAAATTGTTCTGGAAATAGCAAATAATGTCCTCAAACTAATAGCGAAACTTTAGCGCAATGTTAACACACATAAGTAAAATAACCTTAAACGCGATCTTGTGTTTTTACGTATGACGCATCATACGGTGGGCATTAATGAGTTAAGAAAACACAAAAAGCCAAGTATTTTAAAGAGCATCACAAGCTTTTAAGCTAAGTATTTTTTTCAAACCAATGTTAATATAACATTTACTGAAATGATTATTATCTGATGTTCACCTATTTCAGCAAATTAAAAAGAAACGTTATTTCAAAAAATTAAAGTAAATACTAAAAGCGACAATCTAAATTAATTACTTAGAAGAGATTGTGAAAATTTTATGAATTACCTACGCAAAACTAACATTATGTAGTGGTTTCTTAAGAAATTCGCCTATAATATTGTTTTCGCCATGTTGATACTAATGTGATTACGTCATGTTTCGGAATGAAAGTTATCCGAGGAAACTAATATCACAATCAAGTTTACAATATTTAAATTTTCGATTCGTCGCTATGGACATAATATACTAGAGTGATCATAATTGTTTTTGACGTTCGTACTAAATTTATAATAACCCGTAGTAACGTCATGTATCAAACCCTCCCAACGTTGGGGGTGTTACTTGAGAACGCCCCATGCTTGTATTTAAGGAAGTGTTTGTAATATTTTCACTCAGTTCGATTCTTGCGCTTTATAGATACGCTATCTCATAAGCCAGAAACTGCTAACAGTATTGTCAAAGAAAAAGATCAATGAAGTAAGTAAAAAAAGTACCATAAAAGTTTATACAATAAACATTAATTGTAGGTCGCAAACTGTTCCGCAAAACTTTGCACGAATTATGAGTCTGTATTTTGTATTCTTAGTTTTGCATGCAACCGTTTCAGCATACCCAATGGCCTTGGAAGAAAATAGTTTCATACAAAAAGACGTATGTAGCTCTATTACTCTCAATGTACACGCGCTAAAACATTTCTTGTTCCAATAGTATGTTAGTCCTAGTGTTCGTCAATTAGCGAATTGGTTAGCACATCAAGTACGAAGGCATGATTATTTAGAACAATCGCAGGATTTGCCAAATTTGCATTTGATTGGAAGCCAAGATAAACGAAACTCAGAACTATCCAACTCCATATTAGGTCTACCCAGAAGTATGATAGATAATGGAAAAAAGTAATTACGCTCAAAATGTAAATTCGTCTAAACTCGATATTTATATATATATATATATATATATATATATATATATATATATATATATATATATATATATATATATATATATATATATGATATTCTTGAGTCTATTAACTATGTTTGGTTCGTGATTTATTACGGAATAAAACTTGCTTGAGAAGAACTTAATTATAGATTTTTGTATACATGGTATTTATTGTGTAAGGTGTAAGCTTTAACGACTTACGTTCATAATTAAAAATACTTAGTTTTTTGGGTAAAAGTCGTGTATTTATTTGAAAGAAAATTGTACAAGCTTTAAACTTTGAATAGCAATTACTGATATCATCCTCTTTTGACTGAGGGCGATAGCTGCAAAAATATGGTATTTAATTCTAATAATAATCTTTATTTATAATCATCCAACAAATCCAAAATTCTAACATTTTAAAAGTCAACCTTGTGGCCTAAATAATTTCAGTGAACTGCCAAACAACAGCGATTTTTATTTCATTTTTATTTTATTTTAGATTTCTTTATTACAATTATGATGGAAAAAAAATGTACAATAATGATATTGTTCGTTTGAGAATTTGTACTAGGATTAATGTTCTTAAATTATCATTATAATTCAAGTAGGAGATACTGTTGTACCTGTACCATAGTGTACCTAGAAACGATTTGGATTTTATACTAGTTTTGCCATCTAGCGACTAACTAGAAAGATCGCTTGAGCCGAACCAATTACTTTATTACAGTTTCAGACCTTTAAAACGTCTTTTGAATTTTACAGTGAGAAGATAGTTTTTACGGTACGAAAGTAAATAGTTTACGTCTACTTTGTGTATAAATATTAGTGTTCACTGCGGGTTAGTGAATAGAGTGTGAGTTTTACGACATTTGCTGATTCTTGGTGAATAGAAGTCTGTTTATCTTTTAACATAACCTATACGTTAGAGCTAACTTTTTGTTTACAATGACACCATCTTGTACCTTGAAATATGAGCGTATGTTGCACCTTGAAACGTTCCCAGGCGCAAGATGTTAGGATGTTTATGTTTTGATTTATTTTTCAGATTTCGAGGCAACAATGCCACCTAGCGAGACTGGTAAAAAGACGTTTTTATTAGATTCAATTGCCTTTAAAAAGATTTAAAGGCAGTAAATGATCCAGATCCTGCGAAAAGAGTGCCTTATAGGGAGGCTGTTTTAACGTTAGCTTTGCTACGCTTTCAATAGTATCTCAAAAATTCAAAAGCTATTCCTCAAGTTATGCTGTTAGACAGGTTTTCAGTGAAAGGGAGGAAGTATTGCGTGTAGATTATATTAAGAAAGTTGTTCAGATGCAATACGGGATTGACGAAAAAGGGCGTGAAGGATTTAGCTTATAGATATGCTTTCGTTAATTAAAATAATTACCCAGTGTGCTGGGATAAAGATCAAATTGCTGGTGGGGAATAGATGCGTGGATTCCTCAGATGGCAAAATACATTGTCAGTTCCAAAAAGCTGACGTGACTAGTTTGAGTCGGGAAACAAGTTTCAACCGAACGAATATACATAATTTTGTAACAACATTAAAGATGTTCACAACAGATTTGAGCCTATCCCTCCAAACAGAATTAGGAATCTGGATGAGACGGGACTAAGCACGGTCCAGTCACAGTCAAAAATGGTTGCACCTAAGGGTGTTAAACAGCTAGGTAGTGCCACTTAAGCTAAAGAGGATCACTAGTTACCATTATAGCAGCTGGAAATTATATCCCTCCCATGACAATTCCACGGCTTTTTTCAAGGATAGGATGACATTTGGAGCACCTCCTGGGACCGTCGGCGTTGCAACACATTCAAGATGGTCCAACGAACACATTTTTTTAAATTTCTGGATTTGTAAAATGGAAGAGCGAGAGCTACTGGTTCTAGATAATCATGAAACCAATCTTTCCCTCGAGGCGTTTCCAACGCCGGTGTTGTGATGGTTACATTTCCACTAACACGTCACATAAGATACAACCACTTGACCTCACAATTTACGGTCCACTTAAAACATTTGATAGTCAAGATATGGAGACGTGGCTTTTTATCAATGGAGAAAGAACATTTGATATTTACTCAGTGGCTCAGGTTTTAGGAACTGTTTTTCTTCGAGCCTTTACCCCGAAAAATATTTTGAGTGGAATCTCCCTCTTAGACAGCGCCTTTCTTTCTGCAGAGGATTTCTTGGGTTCATATGTAACCAACCGTGACGTAGAAAACTAGAAATCGGCCCATAATTTAAATACAACTGCAGCTGAACTTTCCGAAAAAACAATTTTAACAAAAATTTATGCAGAACCGGGACCTTCAAATACACGTCCATAACCGAGGACTCCCAATGGAACTATCACCATCGCATGCAACTCCAAAATCGAGGCTTCTCTTTTGCTACAATTCAATGGTTGCAGATAAATTTGGAGAAAAGTGGTGCCATTGCGACACGTGTAGTCCATGGGTTCATAATCTTTGTGCTGGTATAAGTGGTAATGAGTGGAAGGCTTACGTTTGCGATTTCTGTTGCAATAAATAAAAGAAACGAATTGAAACTACTTTTTAAAAATAAGTAACACTATTTTCAATATAAATATTTTATTTATATTATTATTATTTTTTATTACTATATATTTGTTCATTAGACATCTTACAGTAACCAGTCACGATAGTTTCAGTGCAAGGACACAACCCAAAACTTCAAATTAACACCTTATAGGTAATATGAAAATGTAAACTTTCACTATTAACACTCATAATAAAATACTTATCTTTTTTGGGGTTTTTTAATGGCGTATTTTAAATTATACAATCTAAACGTTTCGATAACACTTACAGTTATCTTCGTCAGTAGTAATGTTTGTTAAAAATTGTTAAAGATGTAGTAAACAATTTTGTCAAATTTGAAAAATTAAAACATAAACATAAGCCTGCTATTAATATAACAGTTTGGGAAACATAAAGCCAACTATAAAATTTTTAGTAAAGAATAACTAGGTCATAAAAATTAAATTTTATTAAACTGCCTCAAAGATGAGAAACTAGAACACTCTCTACGACGAAAGCTAACAATGAAATTTGTCAGCCAAAAAACACATTTAACAAAATTTAATCGAGTTATGATGTAAGTGTAAAGTTGTGAAAAACTTCAATTTTAAAATGATAGAAGCATTCACAAATTCAAACATTACATCAAATAAAATAACCCAGCAAAAAACCTAGACATACCATGGTATGTCTAGGTTTTTTGCTGTGTTTTTCCTAGACCTTGAAGCAAATGCTTTACCAATTATATGTTAAATTACCACAGCACTATAATTTAACATAAGTAGTTTAAATTAAAAAAAATTACAAAGAACGTTCTGCATTATGCTTTTCATTGTTAATAACACTTCCAATTATTGATAAAGATATCTCTTTGTTAGATTTAACTGGGTTATTTTATTTGATGTAATGTTTGAATTTGTGAATGCTTCTATCATTTTAAAATTGAAGTTTTTCACAACTTTACACTTACATCATAACTCGATTAAATTTTGTTAAATGTGTTTTTTGGCTGGCAAATTTCATTGTTAGCTTTCGTCGTAGAGAGTGTTCTTGTTTGTCATCTTTGAGGCAGTTTAATAAAATTTAATTTTTATGACCTAGTTATTCTTTACTAAAAATTTTATAGTTGGCTTTATGTTTCCCAAACTGTTATATTAATAGCAGGCTTATGTTTATGTTTTAATTTTTCAAATTTGACAAAATTGTTTACTACATCTTTAACAATTTTTAACAAACATTACTACTGACGAAGATAACTGTAAGTGTTATCGAAACGTTTAGATTGTATAATTTAAAGTACACCATTAAAAAACCCCAAAAAAGATAAGTATTTTACCTTATAGGTAACTTCCACCTGTGACAAATAATTATAGTGGCCTCGCCGTGTCGCAGTTAGACACTAATATTATTATACTAATACAATATTTGCCATTGTTAAAAAAAGAGGGTGCCGCTCCTATGAAAAAACTTGTCATTAGTAACCATTTGACGCCAAAAGATCCTCCGCCAAAAAAGATCGCTCCGCCAAAAAAGATCGATCATTTCCTGTTGTAAGTATGAATGGCTCAGTTCTTAAGTTTTCAGACTCTATTACTCTGTTGGGTATGACTGTATCTTCAAATCTCTCATGGGTTGACCATCTTCTGTCAGCTACCAAAACAGCTGCTCGTAAAATAGGCTTTTTGTACAGATCTAAGCAGTACTTTACCTCTCGACAACTCCTTCTGCTGTATAAGGCCCAAATGCGGCCTCATCTGGAATATAATTCTCACCTTTGGGTTAGTGCTCCCCAATACGCTCTCGAGATCGTTGATCGTATTCAAAATAGAGCGATTAGGCTTATAAATGACCCGTCCTTAACTTCTCACATACAGTCCCTTGAGCATAGAAGGATGGTTTCAGTTCTTTCTTTGTATTATCGTTATTACAACGGCTATTGTGCTGGTGAATTACATTCTTTGATACCATCTCCGGCTATCTTTGCGAGAAACACTCGGTTCGCTCATTCACATCATCAGTATGCAGTACAAATCTCCACTTGTCGTACCAAACGGGCGCAATCCACATTTGTCTACACGGCTTCTAAACTCTGGAATGATCTCCCTAGTTCCTGTTTTCCTCTCACTTATGATATGAGAAAATTTAAGGTAGCTGTTCATAGGCATCTATTGGCAATTCATTATCCCTCTATCCATCCTCCTAAGTGTTCCTGAGTGCTTTAGCACGATAGGCCTTATTTAGCCTGTTCAGGTTCACAATTATAAAAAAAAAACATATGTGGCAGCGCGCCAATACTAAATATTTTAATAAGCATTTCACATTTTGATATTTGAAAAAGAATCACTGTTCCTCAACAGTCAGCTGGGCCCAAATTAACTTATTGTCTATACGTAGTTATATATTCTTCTTCCACGATGATGCATGATCCATAATCCAAGATCTTCAATGTCATTGATTTTTGACAGTTCATGTCATTTACATATAGGCGATTTAATACTCACTGCAAAATAAAGCACGGCAATATTTACCTTTGTCCCCAGATACTTCTCATCTGGAGCATCAATCACGAACATAAATTGTTCTTTGGTTTATTGGGTATATAACCTTCCCCATGGTTCTTTAGAAAAGCACGCAGCTTCAGTTTCGGAACATTAACATTTACTCGTTTGTAAAAAATAGTATACAGCGTCTCCAGGATAAAAATGTTTAGCATGGGGTTCTCATTTATTTACGAGTTACGACTGGTCAAATTACAAAAAAGTTACCTTATTATGGGCCTAATTTAATATGTACTTGCCATGGCTTGCTTGATATTAACAAAAAACTGAAATTGTCTAGCTTGGTAATTATTTAGTTATTCAGCTAATAGGAGAAATATGGTCTTGAGGCTAGTACATTATTAAGGCGCTTTTTCAAGGGTAATCAAAATATGACACTAGGATTTTTGTACATCTTCAAGTTTTCTTGAAAACATCAACTTTGTATTTTCTTATGGATCGTGGCAGGCTTAGTGTTAAATTCTGATTTTTCTTCTCTTTTCAAAAGTGTATAACACATTGTAAAGATCCAGAAATCTGTATAAAAATCCGCAAATGAATTATTTTAATTTATCACAATGAAGATCGAGGAAAATGGAAAGTTGCCGTTCTTAGATGTGTTGGTATATAAAAAAAACAATCACCTTGGTCACACAGTATATAGGAAAACAACACACACCAGCAGATACTTGAATGCTAAATCTCACCATCCATCCGGCACAATTGCAAGCAGTAGTGAAAACGCTTGTGACCAGATCAAAAAGAACATGAGCAATATTCGACAAAGGAGGTAGAAACATTAAAAACAGCTTTACTACAAAATAGTAACCTAAAAACATATTCAAAAAGCGCTGAAGCCCACCAGAAATAAAAACGAAGACGAGGGTGATGATCCAGCTAATAAAATAACTACCAGATATCAAGGGAAGCACATATAGAATATGCAACCTTTTCTCCCGAATCCAAAAACAAAAATAAATCTAGAGGACCAAGGTATTTATATAATCCCCCACGGAGGTTGTGATGGAGTATATATCGACCAAACTAATAGACGAATAAGCACAAGAGTATAGGAACATCGGCTAGCAGTCAGGAAGAACGCCTCGGCATCATCTTTGGCGCAACACGTATAGAGCACTGTGCGAGACAAAATGTTAAAAAATACCGAAGTTATTAAACCAAAATAAATAAAAATAATTGTTTTGCTAACTCCCTGTATATTGGAGTACAAAGCACAAAAGAGGAAAGTGACATCAGCAAAGTCTATTTATTTTAGCACAAAGAACCTCCAGTTACCGGATTGGCCTACTAAAACTTAACATCATGTATATACACACATACACAGTGTGTCAATTTAAAAACTTACAATAGACTATATCTCATGAATAAATGATGATATCAAAAAATTCTCTAAACCGTTTCTAGGGTAGAAAGGGGGAACCAAAATGACATAGGAAACAACTCACCCAAATCAACCCTCTACGCCCTAACTAAAAAAATGAAGTAGCGAACCCCTACTTGTAAAAAATGCTATCCAGTGGTATAAATAAAAATTATATTTGAATGGCCACCGAGGTCACCAGATTTTCCGCCACCAGATTTTTTTCTTTGGGGTTACCTCAAGTCAGTTATTTACAAAACCTAACCTGCGTCACTTGAGGAGTTGCGGGAAAGAATTACTCAAGTATGTCTGACTATTACCAGAACAACATTTATCAAAGTTCGTGAAGAATTTGAAAACAGGCTGTATTATTGTTTACAAAACAACGGAACCCACTTTGAACATTTACTTCATTAATTAATATTTTTACCAAATTTGTAGTTCAACAAAACCTTTTAGGAATATTGATGTACTTTTTTGAAATAAAATAGTATAATGTTATTTCTGAAAAGAGATTTGTGTTCATTTATAAAAATGACTGAAATAATATAATACACCCTGTATAATTTTTATTTATACCAGTGGATAGCATTTTTTACAGGATTTCCAATGATGTATTACAAGTAGGGGTTCGTTATTTAATTTTTTTTAGTTGGGGTAGGTGGGGCGTAGGGGGTTGATTGGGGTGAGTTGTCTTCTATGTCATTTGGTTCCCTAAAACGGTTTAAATTTTGATATCATCATTATTCATGAGATATAGTCTATAAGTTTTAAATTGACACTATTATATATATATATATATATATATATATATATATATATATATCACTTTTGGACTTTATCCGTGTGTGTGTGTGTGTGTGTGTGTGTGTGTGTGTGTGTGTGTGTGTGTGTGTGTGTGTGTGTGTGTGTGTTAACGTTTATTTTCTACGTTTCGGTTGCATTCCTTAGAAACCTTTTCAAAGAAAACAGAAACTGTGACACGTGGGGATGGAACCGAATCGTAGAAAAATAAACGTTAACACACACGGAGAAAATCATATGGCAAAGTTTTTTATTATTGTTATTTTTAAATAACTTTCTTTAGTTTGTGCGTGTCTGACAACCAAAGCGAGAATTTAAAAAAAGTATTATTATTGTTGAAAAATGGATTTATTTGATAAGATATCGAAAAATCTTTAGAATGTACCGATGACCCCACATGCCGATTTTAGCAAATCAAGAAAAAATAAAAATTCATATTTTACCGCTAATACCATTAAAGGAAAATAAAAAATGATAATTTTATTTTAAAAATAACTTTATTTAGCTAAACTACATAAGTTTGATATCAAATTAGTCGAATTTCTTGTGAAATAAACAGTTAAGGAACATAAATTAAAAACACTGTCTGGCCGTGTCGCTAACTGTACACATGTTCTTTTTTCCCACAGTTTTCGACATCAAAAAAATGTTAAATGAGCGACTAGTTTTATAACAAGCGATATTTTCAAAATTCAGTGACTTCTGCTGCGCAATTTCTGATACACATTTCTAAGTTCTCTACATTATGAAATGGACGTTGTTTATAAAAATTATTTTTTAAATAACCCCATAAAAAATCACGTGGGGTAAGCTCGCGAGACCTAGTAGGCCAACCGTTATTTCAATATCGACCTATCTACTCTTCACCAAATTATTTATGCAACCACTGCTGAACTGCACTTCTAGAATCAATTGAAGCTCCATCCTGTTGTAATATAGTAAATCGATGCGTTGTCCTAAAGGTAGGTTGTCGGCAAATGAAGATATCTCAATTATTAAAAAGGTTAAATAACGTTCACTGTTTAAATTTTGTCTAAAGAAGAAGGTACCTACCAGTCTCTCATTTAAAATACCACACTTTACATTTACTGTAAAACTATATTGGGCCTTAGCTTCAATAATAAAATTTGGATCGTGATCTGCCCACAACCTGCAATTCTGTGAATTAACGGTTCCATTCGAAGTGAAAGTAGCTTCGTTGGAAAAGAGAACATTTTTAGAGAAATATCGATTTTCTTCTAGCATTCCTTGGTAACATGTACAAAAATCAAATTGGGCATTGTAATCTCTGTCTCGGAGTACTTGCACAAATTTTGGTTTATAAGGATGAAAAGGATTACTTCATTACTGCATTAAAGCGTACGTTTTAACCTGGATGTCTTTCATTTCAGCCGCTTCTCTAGTACTGCCATAATGATTAGTATTAGCTCTATTTGTTCCTGCATACTCAGAGTTGGCGCCATTACTTTTATTATTGAAAAGTAAAACTAACGAAGTATGACATTTATAAAGCTGTCAACACGTTACTGTTAAACGTTTTACTTGGTATGACTGTAACTATTTTTCCAAAGCCGCCTGTTACAAAATAAAACAGCTAAAGCAGAGTTTACCTGAAGGTGGACACGTCGAATTTTGAAAATATCGTTTTTTATAAAACTATTCGTTCATTTAAGACTTTTGAGAAAGGCGGCCGGTCATAATACAGAAACAATTTGAGATAGAGCAGTGAAATAAAAAATCTTATAATAAATGTGATCAAAAGAAAATGCTGGAAATTATATTTAATTTCATACCATTGCCGCCAGAGGACACTTCACTGATTTTAAATTGAAATTACCATTCCTTAGTAATGTGTTTAAAAAAATATATCCATTATAAACTAGTGATCAATACATAAAATTTTGTTTAATGAATTTTTACGATTGCTGTCAAAACAAAGGGAGGGGTAACCATATAACGTGTCACTGGAAAGAATCGTGTAACTTCGAAACGGGTTGCTTGAATTTGTCAAGATTGGTCTCGATGTTAAGGGAATACTTGATATTACCAAACAAATCCAAAACCACAACAATTTCCGTCTACTAATAGGTGACGAAAACGACCGACTTTTTTACAAAAATTCAAGTGATACCAAATGTTTTTTTCACTACTATTAGAAGGAAAATTAAAAATTGTGTCAACAGCTCTTATAGAACCAAAGGTATTGTCAAAAATGAGGTAATATGCAGGCAATTTGCAAAATGCAACTATTGCAGCACGAATTTATCATATGCGATATCCCAACAGACAGAGATACGAGAGTCGAGTTTTTGTTCGATTTGCACCACGTTTACGCGCTACCTGTAGCATCCATCGTCCTATATATAATAGACGAGCTCGAGGTTGTACCGAGGGAAACTCCTTAAATGTCCTGACATATATCGAAACTAATCTGAATTTAAGTACCTATTAGGGCAACATCACAAAATTTAGGGATATCGCATGGTAGGTTTCTTGAAAATATTATTTGTAAAATTTCTATATTTGATTTCCAGGCATGATAAGAAATGTTTAATATTGTTTATATTTTACTTATACATTATATATATATATATATATATATAGATATATATTTGTTCTTCCAAAATGATGGGTGTCCAGTACATTTTTCATTAAATGTACGACGATATTTTGATGTAATATTTCTAGGCAAGTGTATAGGTAGAGGCAGCATATTCTCCTGGTCTCCTAGTTCTCTGGAAATAACTTGCCTGGATTTATATTTATGGGGCCGGTTAAAGGATATGGTATATCAAACTAGAGTGACGACAAGAGAAAACCTACCAGATAGAATTCAAGAAGGAATACGTTCAATACCGGTGGAAGAAATTGAATCTGCAGTGCAGTTCACAACAGATAAGATCCAGTTATGTATTGAAAATAATGGTCGGCATTTTGAGCACTTAGGACGTCATTAAAAGTACTATTTATTAAATCGGTCTTTTTCGGGACCACAAAAATTAAAGTTTTCATAGCCTACGTATTTATTTTAAACGTACGATTTGTTTATACCTCAGATTGCCTGTTATATTACTACATTTTTGACTACATATTTGGCTCTATAATAGCTATTGACAATTCTTGTTTAAATACTCTCTTATACATTTTTCCTCTAATAGCAGCGAAAAAAACGTTTGGTATCATTTGAATTTCTTTTAGGAAAGTCGACCGTTTTGTTCCTTTAATTTAGGTAGACAGAGATGAGAAATTGTTGTGGTTTTGAAGTTGTTTGGAAATATTAAGTACTCCTTTGACATCGAGACCAATTTTGACAAATTCTAGTAACTCGTTTCGAAGTTGGCGATACGACCAAACGGTATTTTTAATTAAATTTATGTTCCTTAAGTGTTTATTTAACAAACATTTGATATCACACTTATGTAGTTTAGTTAAATAAAGTTATATTTAAAATAAAATAATATTTTGTTTTCCTTTTAGGGGTAAAATAGAAGTTTTTATTTTGTTTTTGATTTGCTAAAAAAATCGCCGGACTCTAAACAACTGTTTTAGCAAAATTTTTCGATATCTTGTCAAATTAACTCACTTTTCAATAATAATACACAGTTTTAAAATCCTCACTAAACCGATGATCGCATGACGTGTGTCAAGATACATTTTTTGGTTATCGGACATGGACAAACAGTAATTAAAAAATTTCCCATGTGGACCCAACTTTATGGCTGACGCTATATATATATATATATATATATATATATATATATATATATATATATATATATATATATATATATATATATATATATATATATATATATATATATATATATATATATATAAGATAAGGAGGCCACTATGGGAATTCGTAAATGGTAAGAGCTACAAGGTAGGTTAAATGGAGAAAAAGGTGGGCACTTAGGGGGCAATGAAATGCCACCTCATGGTAATAACTAATAGTAATTTACGGTACGACGTTTCACCTTTTTGAAACCATCATTAACTTTGTTTTTTCAAATACGATCCTGCTAAGTTAAATATGTGATTTGAAAGATTTGTGAATTACAAATTCAACGATGTAAAATACATGATAGTTGATCTACGTTTCAGACCCTTTTTTGACCACCTTCAATTTTTTACCATTTTCTACGTTATTAGTACTAGAATAAAAATAGTAACACCGTTTCATGGCAGTACGTTTTATAAACTTTTAAATAATAGAATAGAATTCTTTATTTGGTGTTTCAAATTGTTGTAAACATCATCCACTTACTTATTTGATATATCACCGTGATAAATTATTATTGTAGACCTACTAAAAGAATAAATACTAAAAAGAATAATAAAGAAAAAGAATAACGAAGAAGAAATACACAAAATTCTAAGTTTAACTTTCGCAAAAGGTGTTTGAATAAGTTACTTTCCGTCTCTAAGCATAAATAACATCTTTTTACTGTCGATTCTAAAACGTTTCTAAGCATACCGGGGGTAATTGTTTCAAATGCTTCGAGAACTGGACTTCGAAGATTATCTTCATTTTCAATATTGTGAGCGTACACAAAATTTTTTACATAGCGCCAAAGAAAAATGTCCATCGGTGTAATGTCTCGGGAACGTGCTGGCCAGGATACCTCTGAATATGTACCAATCCATCTACCAGGGAACCGATCTGACAAATACTCTTGCACAGCTGTTGAATTATGTGCCGGCGCTCCATCTTGCATAAAGCAGCAATCGTTGATTTCTGCAAGAGGTAAATTATCTAAAACTTCTTCTACATTATGTTGTAATAGATTTAGATACCGTTCGGATGTCAGTAAACCTTGGTGAATGAAAGGTCCTAATATTTTGGTACCAAAAATTATAGCCCGTATATTAAAATCAAAACGATTTTGAAGTTTGACCATTCTCGTTACACGGGGATTCTTTTTTGATCAATACTGAGCATCTCTTAGATTGCAAATACAGTTATTAGTTACCATACTTTCATCAGACCATATGATTTTATAGGGAACTTTATCATGTTTTTGGCATTTCCTGGTATACCATTCACTGAATAATTTACATGTTGCTTCATCTCCTTGTTTAAGTCCTTGGCAAATACGAAATTTATATGGACGGATTTTTTGTTTCTTTAAAATGAAATGGGCTGTAGACTTCGGTGTACCAATCGTTTGTCCAATTTGTCTAGTTGAAGTTTCAAGATTTTCAGTAACAGCTAGTAAGGCATTATTAACTTTTTCTTCATTAGACAGTTTCTTTCGAGATACTACAAGCTTTTGGAAAGAGCCAGTAGTTTACCGTATGTTCGCCTATTGGGCTGTATTCTGTCAGGATATTTATTTAGATACATTTGTTCAGCTTCAAAACAATTTCGTTGACAACAAATAACACGTTAACGTATCAAACTTCTCTTCAATTGAAAATCGTACCATTTTTTAGAATATTTTGCAAACGTAAAATTACCACCACAAAAATGACAAATAAAATAATGTAATAATGTCATGTCGTATACATTTTCTTAAAACCACCTATTTTCTGATTCTTTGAGAAGTACCTACTAGATAGTAGCCATCGAAATATGGTAACATGTAATTTAAAAAATTTTCTGTAGTTGACATATTAGAATTAGATTTTTAATGGTTCGTTAGTACTGCATCTTTGTTATATGTATTCCTGAAATTGGAATAAAAATTGTTCTCAGAATAAGCATTTAAGTAGGTACTATTTCAGTGTTGCTTTTGAAAACATGGATAAGGTTGCAACAATATGAAAACCAACTAAAAAAATTTATTCTAGCATTGAAAATAACGCAGAAAATGGGAAACAATTTAATATGGTCAAAAAAGTGACTGAAACGTAGATCAACTATCATGTATTTCACATCGTTCAATTTGAAATTAATAAATCTTTCAAAACACACATTTAACTTAGCAGGATCGTATTTGAAAAACAAAGTTAATAATGGTTTCAAAAAGGCGAAACGTCGTACTGTAAATTACTTATTACCATGAGGTGTAAAATTAAAAGTAGCAATACAAAACTGTTTTCCGTTTCATTCTATCTCTGCAATTAAACCCAGAAAAAATAAAACGTAAAATCGCAATTTTCACTTTTTTGCAAATATCTCATCACCCTATAGGAATATTTTGAATTTCTAAAGGGCATTTATTGGCCCCCTAAGTGCCCACCTTATCTTGGACACGGTGTGTGTGTGTGTGTGTGTGTGTGTGTGTGTGTGTGTGTGTGTGTTGTATATATATATATATATATATATATATATATATATATATATATATATATATATATATACAGGTGCAAATAAGTAGGATAGTATAGGTATCTTTCTTATTATTAAAGATAGCGATTTGGTTAAATAGGCAATATTGTGCCATTTTTTGGGATCGAGTTCGATTCCGTTGAGAAACATTTCAATTTCCGAACAGTTTCCAAATTATTAAAAAAAAAACAAAAATCGCAGATTTCTAAAAACTCAAATATCTCATAATTATAAAAGATATGAAAAAAAGTTTACTTACTCCGATGTCAAAATATCCGATGTTAAAAATGATGTCAAAATAAAATTCAAGATGGCGGTTTACGAGATATTAATAACAACTTTCGTATTTTAAATGGGCGCCATATTGGATTTTTACACAATTGAATGGGATTTTTTTCTCTTTCTAACGATGTATAACAACCTATGGGAAATATTAATTTTAAATCAAGTAGCCATGATTAACAAT